>VZTJ01003254.1:198011-407095 GCA_013397795.1 Orthonyx spaldingii | reverse complement strand
CGCGCGTCACGCGGCGCGCGCCGCCGCCACTCACCCGCCGCAGCAGCCCCCGCGCCTCGCCCGCCGGCCCCCGCCAGGCGGCGCCCGCGCCCCCGCCGGCACCTGCGGGCAGAGAGGGGAGAGCGGCGTCACCTCACGGAGCGCCCCGACACCGCGGCCGCCTCAGACACCGCACAGGGCTGGGCACGGCCACCGGCGCTCCGGGGCTCCGCGGGAAGGGGCAGAGAGCCCTCGGGAAAGTGCGCTGATACTCCACAGGCGGCGTTAGGAGGGGTGCCGCGGGAAGGGACGCGGCTGTGCGGTGGCACTGTGCCGAGCCCGCCTCAGGCTCAGCACACCCCGCTCCTCCGGCCGCGAGTCTGAGCAGCACACACTCTTCAGTTCCTAAGTGAGAATCCCTCCGGTTAGTTCCCAGCACTGTTCACAGAACCACAGAGTATTCTAAGTGGGAAGGGACCCACAAGGATTGTCAAGCCCAGCTGCTGGCCCTGCACGGGACATCCCCAAGAATGACACCGTGTCAAACGCTCCTGAACTCTTGCCAGTACTCCGTACGCACGGCAAAAGCTTTAAACCATCTCCAGCTCTACCCTGGCCTGAATCCTGCCCTCTCCTGTGCTGCCACACGTCCAGGCCAGCAGATTCCACAGCCCCCTGCCCAGCCTGCTGTCACACCACAGAACAGCAGCTGTGACCAGCCATTCTACAATCACCTGCCCTGTTATTTCACAACACCTCTGCCAGTACCCCTAGGAATGCCTGACAAACAGCATTTAACCGCCTTTAAGAAAGGAATGGAAGATTGTGGCAGTCGAAATACAGCTGAACATCCGACTGCTTAACCAGTAAGTTATCCACTAGCCATTTAAAATTAATTTGTTATCTTGGTATTCAACCAAGAGTTTCCCTCAGATATTAGTAGCTGCTCAAAAGTGCTTGGCTCAGGGGATGGTACAGCACCTCAGCAGTGTACAAAAGCTAAGTAAGATGTACCTGAACTTTTCTTAAATGCTCAGTGGAGACAGAATTATTACGCATAATCAGAAGTGAAGGCAGAATAGCAAAGCTGAGAGTAGCACTGAGAACAGAGTCAAAGACTGTTTCATGCCAAAACAGAGCTGGGAAAGATGACAGTAATGGGATCCCTCCTTGGCATAATGATGGGTCGGCACTCCAGCCCCAGAGGGATAAGGCCTCAGCCAGAGGGAGCCAAGCATTTTTCCTGCTCCAACACACACAGAAATTATTGAGCTGCCTGAGGGGGAAGCCACACACCACCTTTCCTGGAAAGTAATATGGCCCAGAGACACAGGCTGAAAAGAGCAAGTGAGAGCACACAATTCTATGGGCAGTCCTGTCTACAGCAGGTGACCTTTAGGCTGTCAATCCCTGCAAGGAGGCAGAAACCTGGGCTGATGGTATGCTTCCAGGGATTTCTGCTCTTTCTCCACTACCCTCCCGAGACACAGTCCACAAGCCTGAGCACAGAGCTCTGACACTCACAGGAGCATTTTCCTTTTTCTTACACTGCAAAACCATAGTAGAAAAACTGCTGTGCTAAGTTAGCAATACAGTACTGCCACTAGAGGGACTGTCACGAATCAGGGAAAGCCATGAAGATTACAGCAACATAAAATGAAAGTATCAGGGAAAACCCCTGCTATTTGCCCACAAATACATTAAACCATGCACCTCTCCAAGAGCAAAAGAACAAAATAAGCCAATTCCAAATGGTTACCTTCAGCATTGTGTTCGCTGGCACTCTCTCCTGAATCAACTGACCCAAAGGAAGTATCTTCCAGGAGTGATTCTCTTTCACTATCATACCCTTCTTCAGCTTCTCCATGATCAGAGAAGTTGGCCTCTTCGTGTTCAGGTGGAATATCAACAGCCTTCTCCTTCTCCTCAACAGGCTGCTCTGGCCTCTTATCTTCAATGAGCTCCTGAAATTCCTGATTGCCCTCATCAATGGCATTCGGGTTTCTGATGGAAACTCTGTCATATTCAGCCTCTTCTGCACTATCTGTGACAGATAAGGAAACAAGAATTAAGCACTGAGCTAATGTGTATTTCTTACATCTACCTTCAGTGAAATGCTGCATTTAACAAAGCTTTCTTGAGAGTTTTTCAGTAACATCTAATTAAATATCTGTATGAAATTTATGCAAGATATCAACCATCGACCTTGCAGTGAAACACTGCAAGGTGAAATATTTGCATCATTCGTGACCTTATCAGAAATCACATACTTAACATGTACTACTGTAAGAGGAGCCTGGCTAAAAGTGTCTCTTAACATCTTGCACACTAATTAGAAAAAACAGCAAGTTCGCAAAAGACTCTACCTCTGGTTCTTGCCCAGTCAAAAGATCTGTTTGTTCAGTATTCCTGTTTCTATGAATGTGGGCAAAAACATGATTATAGGGACACCCGAGATTTTAGGTGCCTGGATTTAGTACCTGAACTTTGCATTAATCACCAGATCTCTCATAATCAGGTGATAATTACTTCAGAAAAAAAGACTTCTCTAAGCCCTCCAGCAAATTCAGCACATTAGCATACGTGAACCCCTGTTTCTTAAGGAGATACACACACTTCCTGAGTGGCTCCTTCCGGCCATATCCATGCATGGATCTCACTTATCTTACACAGAACTTGGTCCATAAGAACAGACATGCTGAACTCAATATTTTCTCTTAGGATTTGTCCCTGAGCCACTCATCACAACGCTGAAAACATGCATTAAAAATAAGCAAAATCCCAGGTTATTTCACAAGGTGTCTTTCAATTCTACTCCCTCACCCTCTTCTTAAAGCTTCTCTGGGTTAGTGTTGCTTGGGACAGGGTTTTGCTTCCATTTTATCTATTTGTTAATTGATTTAACATCCTACCTTGAATGTGCAGCTGGTCATCTTCCTGTTCTGGAGGAGATGCAAGTGGGACACTCTCACCAGCAGATGAATATTTACTCCTTAAAGAATATATTAATTCTTGAATATCATCCATCAGCGCGCTCTCCTCATCATACAAATCCATCTCCTTCACCACCTCCTCCTTATTTTCTGCCACCCTGGAATCCAGAACTTTTCCTACCACATCCATAATGCTCGATTCTGAAAACTCCAGTATCTCATCCAGAGCTTTTTCCATATCCTCGTTGTTCTGGCTTGCCTTCCGAGCAAGCTCCATCTCCACCTTCATGTCGTGGAACATGGCTTCAACCCTAACCACGTGCTGGAGCCCCAGGTACTTCTGGAGGCGCATCACGCGCTTCTCATCAAGGAACTCTCTGGTGATTGTGAGCCGCCTCACAGACTCACTGAACTCTGTCACAGTGTCATTGGTGGCCCCCGAGCTCTCAGCGGGGCTGGGGGCATGTGCAGATTGCTGGTGGTCATTTCTCCTATGCTCTAAATTTTGCACCTCTTTTGAGTCTTTCTGTGAAATGCCCTCTGGGAGATGATCTTTCCTTTGGTCAAAGTCATTGCTGTCTTCTGTCTCAGGGGATTGGAAATTATGTTCTTCCACAGCTGGTGGCTCCTCAGGTTCAGAAGACTCCTCATCAGCTTCCATGACATGTTGCATCTCATCCAATTTGGCATCTTTTCTCAATGGTACATCAACTTCACTGTTCCCAGTCTCACTTATGTTTTGCATGCTGATGGTTTTATCCTCCTTAGGAAATGGGTTTGTTTCCTCTCCTGTTTTGTAAGTAGGATTTGGGGTTTCTGCAACAGCTTCACCCAGTCCTTCTAATTCAGGATTTGTGTTTTCACTACTTAGTGTATTACCCTGGACGTTTGCAGCCCTTGCTTGCGACAGCTTTGCGCTTGCTGCATTCTCATCTTCCAGTAGCTCATCATCTGCTTGTTTCAGGTCAGGGTCATCTTCAGCACCTGGCTCTTCAGATTGCAATTCTGGTCTCTGTGCTGTTTCTTTAGCCAAATCTTTGCCAAGATTTCTGTCTGATCCTGCATCCTCGGGATGAGTAGTTCCTTGCCAAGTAAGATTCTCTGTATTAGTGTTCTGTGTTGTGCTTTTTGATTTTTCTTCAGGGGAACTTTTCTCTGTGCTGTCTTCAAACACTGGCATCTTGCCAGGATTTCTTGAGGGTTCTTCATTCACATCTGCCTCTGAATACTCAGTCTCATTTTCCCATGGCCTAGGTTGCTCAACAGCTCCGCTGTGCCTTGGGTCTCCCTCCCCTGCAGGGGTTTCTTTCATGTTTCTCTGTTTTATTTCCAGTTCTTTGTTAGGAGAGGAAGGATTTTTATTTTCATGATCAGTTTTCCCTGTTTGTTTGAAGCCTTCTTCATGTGTGAGAAGTTCTTTCTCCACAGCGGGCATTCCATGTTCCACTTTCTGTCTCAAGAGGTCGGTATCTCCTAGGTCACCTTGAGATGCATTTGTTACCTCTTCCAGTGGTTTGGCTGGAACATCAACTGGAGGCTTGTTCTCAGCTTTTCCTTTCTCCATTGTTTTCTCCCATGATCTTTTGTGCTGTAAGTCACTTTCCAAGGACTCCTCCGAGGTATCATCCTCAAACTGTTTCTCACTTTTCTCTATTGGAGCAAGTGGAACTCTTTCAGGACTTTTGTTGATACCATCATCAGATGCTTCTGAAGCATCTTCCTTGTTTTTAAGAAATGATTTGGACTCCAGAGCATGGCCTAGACTAGGCAAAGCATGAGGCTCAGGCACAGTTGTACCCTTCAGTGCTGCAGAATGTGACTCTCTTCCATCAGTGAGCTGCTCTTCCAATTGTTCAGTTTTATTTGCTTTTTCTTTTGAACCCAGATCACCTGTACCCACAGGTTCCTGTCCAAGGGGTTCTTTGGAGAGATCCTCAGGTTGAGTTGTTGCTGGTGCTTCCCTTTTACTAATTAGCACCACCTCATCCTGTTTCTCTTTTGTTTGTTTAGATTCAGACCTGTCCACATTTACACTGTCACCCGAGTCTTTGCTCTTACTGAAGGCATCCTTAAGAATTAATGCATCTGAATCGGGTTCCTCCCCATTGTCTCTTTGGTTATTTAGCTTTGTAGCACCCTTTGCATCTTCATCAGGTTCATGATTTTGTGACTCAGCATCATAGTTTCCATCACCTTCAAAATCCACAGTGGATGTAATTTCATCCTCTGCTGTGAAAGACAGCAAAGGGATTTCTGCAGACTGAGCTGCAAAGTCTGGCTCCTCCTCTTCATCATGAGGATTAATGCTCAAATCTTCATTTAAATCATCTTCCAGTGACGTAACAAGGCGAGTCACTTCATCATCTGATACAACAGCATCAGCAGTTGAGCCAAATTTTGTTTTTAAGTTCACAGAGAGCTCTCTGTTTAAAAGTGTATAGGCATTGACTTCTTCATTCTCATGGTCAAGTTGGCTGGTTTCACCCTGAGGAATACTAGTGTTTTTGGTATTTTCACTTTCTAGCCCTTTTAATTTCCCATGTAGCATTCCTTTCAAGTGCTCATGTGCAATTTGATCTCCCTGAGAGTTTTCTTTGTGACTATTGGCACTGGAGTCTCCCCCAGGATTTTCAGTTCCTTCTGTAAGAGAATTGTCTACTTTGTCTGTCAAGACAAGGTTTTCCTTTCCTTCTTCAGTGCTTCGCTCAAGATTGTCTGTCTCCAAAGCACCAAGGGACTTTTCTCTATCAGCCTGCTCAGCCTCCTTATCCTTCTCAATTCCTTCAGCTGGTTTTGTCCCTGGATCACTTGATTCAGTTTCTCCTTCATTTGCTATCGTCTCTTGCAATGACTTCAGAAGTTCATCCACATTATAATTATCAAAGTCATCCCTTCCGCCATCAAAGCAAACGAAGTCTGTTTCCTGAAATGAAAAACAATATGCAGTCAAAAATATTATTTTCTTTGTAACAGTGATGAGACCAAATCCATTTGCCTACTTAAAGAGAGATGCCTCAGCAAAGTAAATAATGTTAACCATGCCGAATTAACCCCTTGAGTCCTTAACCAAAACTCTCTTTGAAATCAGTGGAAGTTTTGCCCAAAGACTCCTAAAAAACCTAAATAAAAAGGTTTTGCAGGAACAAACTGGAAGTCAGAAATGGAGCTGGCAGTACTACATCATACCCATCACCATATGTCCTGAATGAAGAACAATTGCTGGATGCCAGAGAAGAGAAGAAAACAAATGTTGCATTGTTTGTCACCATCTCCATTAACTGGTGTCCCCTTAAAGGACCAAGCAGGAGCTCCCTGTCATGAAATTTCTGAAAAATAAATAGAAGCAGTGCAAGACACTGAACACACTTTCACAGAATCAGAGAATGGCCTTGGGTTGAAGCGCTTTTAAAGATCATCTCATTCCAACCCACTGCCATAGGCAGGGACACCTTCCACTATCCAAGGTTACTCAAAGCCCCATCCACCTGCCCTTGAACACTTCCAGGGATGGGGCATCCACAACTTCTCTGGGCAACCTCTTTCAGCGCCTCCAAAGAATTTCTTTCTAATATCTAATCTAAACCTGCTCTCTTTTGGTTTGAAGCCAGTCTCCCTTGTGCTGTCACTACATGGTATTGTAAAAAACTCCCTCTCCATCTTTCTTGCAGGCTCTCTTCAGGTACTGGAAGTACTGTACTTATGCAATTAAGTCTCTCTGCAGCCTTCTCTTTCCTGGGCTAAACAATCCCACATCTCTCAGCCTTTCCTCATAGGAAAGGTGCTCCATCCCTTTGATCACCTTTGTGGCCTCCTCTGGACTCAGTCCAAGAGGCTGATGTCCTTCCTGTGCTGGGACCCCAGAGCTGGATGCAGCACTGCAGGTGGGGTCTCAGCAGAGCAGAGCAGAGGGACAGAATTCCCTCCCTCACCCTGCTGGCCACAATTCTTTGGATGCAGCCCAGGGTTCTCTCAGCTTTCTGGGCTGCAAGCATGCCTGAAGCTGCAGCCTCAAAGAGGCTTCACTGACACAGCTCTGGAGCTGCTGCTATTAGTGCATGAAAGCCAGTCATGTGTGAAAGGGCTGCAGGACCAATTCTAGAATCAAAGGGCTGAGTGTACCTGGTTCTGTTTGTTTCTGACAGTACTTTAAGCTTTGAAAGTTTGGGAAAAGAAGCCATTTTGAATACACACCAAATGGCCTATGCTCAAGCCAGCTAGCAGGACTTAAGAGAGCTCAATCCAAACAGATTTCTTTAGAAGAAAACCATAACATTCGAGAAAAGAAAGGTCAATGTCCACATCTGGGGCTGATGCTTTCACACCCATCCACATACAGAGTTGCACAAACATTCCACCCCACCCACATACACGTGCAGCTCTGCACATGTGTAGCTGCTTCCTAACAAACAGTTATTAAAAATCACTAATATTCCCATTTTCCTCCTTGGGAATTTTACTGAATGCCAAGGTAAGAAACAGTAAGAACCCCAATTGAAAAAAACAAAAAACAAGGAAGACTTACATCTGTTGGTAATTCTAGCTCCTCATTGGAATAATTATGATTTATTTCAAGTAAATCCTTTGGAAAATATCCAAAATCACTTCCAACCTGCCAAAAAACACACAAACAAACAAAAAGCAGTAAAGAAGGTTTAGAAATCACGACTATGTAAAAAATTGCAGACACCAGTAGCAAATATGTTGAACTGACTCTCAAGTATTCTAAATGAAGTTTAACACCATGAATAAAAGAAGACCAGCAATGCCTTGTTTGTGCAAAAGTTTTCACTGAGGTTTTATACTTACATTTCACAACAGCCTTGTGAAGTTGGTTTAAGTTGTACTGTTCATGTTTTAAAGCCTGACTTATACCAAATTACTAGGAGAGTTGGGAATGAAGCCCAGGCCTTCTGGCTCATGTGCTTTAACTGCTATTGTGCAGGCACCACACATGCCTCAAGGATTTTCTCAAGTAGCAGGCAGAAGAGGATCTTTGACTAATAAGATTTACATCCATACACAATATTATAGCCCAAAATACGCCCACTTTGTAATTTACGGGGGAAAAAAAAATTCTTAAAGCAGATTATAGGGAAATGCAAAATTGTACCCGATGTACTAATCATTAAAAACCTGTGTAGAAAATATACCCCTCTCTGCAAATGCATTGTTACTCTTCAGTGCCTGACACAAGCAAAAATCAGTCACAGATTGGTGATTTTCAATGTGCTAAGGTAAGGCAAACAGTGCAAGACAAGGATCTCTCTTATCACTCAACAGATAAGATCTACACAGGGTAATGCTCTCACTTGAGAGTTCTGACAACAGCTGTCAAGAAGCCAATATTAATAGCATGCAATCACCACACTGATTAGATAATTCAGGTAATTAGAGCCTGGTGGACACACCTAGAAAGGTGGAGAGTTCCTAGACAACCAAAATATCTCAGGGAAAAAAATAAAGTGGGTCATTTCCTCAATCATTTGTTACAGGAGAAAGATGACAATTGGCAAATTTCTTGAAGAGTTTATGTGGGGAGAGCACTCAGCTAAAGTTCAAATTAAAAAAGAAACTGGGTCTGGGATATTAGGGATATACAGATACATTGTTACACTGACAGCACTGAAACAGGTTAACCTTGCCTGAAGCTTTCTGGATTTACAATGGTATTTAAAAAACCAAAGCGGAAATTAGTCTCTAGTAAATAATATGTACTAATAATTTTTGGGGGTGTTTGTTTTGATGTGCAAGTGAAGTAAGCACTGATACATTATAGGACTTCCTTTTAAAACTATTTCTCATTCAGATCTTCCCTTCCATAGTTGATATGTCTGAAGTTAGTTACACGTATACTAGAAAAATCCAAACTGTTCCCTCTCCACCTTTTGTAAACACATATGCTCTCCTACTGGAAACAGTCCATGTATGCAGGTTTATTATTGGGAATTACCAATGGGAAATTCATTTAGACAAGTCAAATCAAAAGCTTGTCTTTGCATGGTACACTAGAGTTCAATTGTAGATTGGCTTGTTTCTCTCTCCAAACTTCTACCCCAGTTTTTAATGATCTTTCTGAAAACAAAAGCTGGAGCTTCAAAGTAGTCTCCTTACAGACTAATCTCTGTGACTACCATTGTAATCAGGCATCACAATTTGAAACTCCTTTATTGCAATCCAAGCTGCTGACCATACAAGTCCTCTGCAGTGACCCAGTTTGCCACTTCTGTGGTTTATAAGCCATATGGCATCTGCCTGCCCAAAATTTCATTACAAGTCCTCTCTTGTAAGGGGAAAAAATGCCTCATTGTGCAAATAAAGCCAACATTCATCCTCTACAGACACGACAGAGGAAAGGCACTGTCAATGCCAAGTGTCTAAGGCAGAAAAAAGTGCATCCTTCATATCCACTCTCTTCCCAGCTAAAAAGTTGTGCATGGACAGAACACGTGGCTGTGTGCACAGCATCTGGCCCCCCGTGGTGCCCACGTGTGACAGGCAGCTGCAGCAGATTCAGTGACCAAGAAGCCAGACCCTCACACCCTCTACCAGAAAACAGACAGCTGGGGATGAATATGTTCAAATCTTTTTAATCTTAAAGCCCACATCCCTAAAACACAGGCATCACAGATACCTAAAACTGCAGAACACTGGGCAAAGAAGAGCTGGTTTGGTCTGCACCTGTTGAACATCAGCAGTGTCAAGAAAACACAGTATTGCCCTGACCCTCTGGGTCCTCCAGAAATACTCTGTCTTCCTGCTTTACTTAATTTTACCCACCCTGTCTTCTTTTTCACTAACCTATGTACAAAGTTTGAAAACAAACAAACAAAAAAACCAAAACAAAACAACAACACGAAGGAGCCACAATCTGCAGTTGAGTCCTTTTCTTGTGATGTGAGGCCAGAAATGGTTTTCTCAACCTTGAATCAAAGGTATTAAGTTCATCCCTTTGCCATAAGATAAAATAACAATCTTGAATTGTCTTTGACAAAATGTTTTGTGAAAAAGCAGCAGGTTTTACTTGGAATGACGTGAAGTACTTTTGGAGTTCTGGACCCTGCTAAAGCGAGGGCAGAGTGCTGGAAAAATGCACAGGAGTCTATATAACAACTTGTTGGTGTAAGCAACACAAGATTGATGCTGAAGAGGAGACTGGTTTCACAGCAGGACACTGTGCACAGGACAATGAGAGCACCTGATGTGCTCCATCTTTTGCCTTTGGGGGGAAAAAAATCAAGCATTTTCCTGCAACTGATGTATTAATGAAATTCATAACATAAAATGACTGTTAAGTAATGGTCATAGAGTATATTCCAAGCATTTGATTTTGCTTTATTATTGAGGTTTAGATAGCTCTGCTGAAAACTACAGGCCATATAATGTATATAATATATATAATACAGCTGGGTTCCAGAGTTTTTTCACATGCAAAATACCCAGTGAACATAGTGTGTGCTCTGTAAGCAATTTAGTATTCAAGACTGGCATCACAAAATAAAGGAGCTATTTTGTCAAAATACAACATGTTTGCTAGCACAGGGGAAAAAAAATCAACAATGGCTTGAAAAGGGTGGAGCGAATTAGAAAAGCAAAGGCAAATAAAACCCAGTCCCAACTGGTATAGATTTTTCAGCCTTGGTGAAAGGCTCCTTTTCTTATCAGATCATCTCCCTTCAGGTCAGAAATGCTATTATATTTCTCATGGCTCCTTCAAATTGATTTTGGAATTAGAATCTGTATTTACAACTTGTTTGAAATAAGCCCCAGGTTGCATTAGTTGAAGCTGCTTATATACACATTCCCCTGACCTCTGCCCACACCTGCCAATCAGAATCCCAGTTAGCTCTTGATTTCATAGTTTCTATTCTGCCCTGATAAATCCTTTCCCAAAAAAAAAACTTTGGGGAATGGAAAAAGGCAGTAGGGTAGACAGATGGGATCAAATGATGCACACAAAGCCCACATGACATCACACAATGAGATCCCAAAGGGGCTGTGGCAGAAGGTAACGTGCCTTCCCTTGGAATTCCTTTGATGGCAGACCTCATTGGGTAGCCTGGTTTTAATTAGCAGGCAGCAGCTTCCCCCTAGCTCCAGGATTTCACGCAGCAGGCACGGCTGGCCTGTATAAATCAAGCTGCCCAGCCAAACCTGGCATGGAAAGTCAGGCTGCCCAGCCAAATCTGCCAGGGGAAGTCACGCTGCAGGAGAGAGACCCCAGTGCTATCTGTGAGTCAGGGACAGGGGCAGCTGTGCCAGTGTCCCACTCAAAATGCGAGGGCAGCACCTCTGACCCCGCTGCAGCACTTCCTTGCTGGTTGTTGCAGTGTTATGATTAATGCAGCAGCATCAGTAAAACAGGGATAAAAGAAATAAAGGTTATAGCCACCAACCAAAAGGAATCAGTCTGGCAGCACTGCCCTAAAAGGAGCACTGAAAATCGTGTAACACAGATGAAAATTGACAACAAATAAAATGGAGCTTTGCAATTCTTTCTGACCTGCCAACTGCAGCTTTTACTTGCTAAACTCAAAGCAAACATCCTTTTAACTTAGAGACACACCTAACTGTTGAATGAGCTGCCTATCAGTGAATAATTAAACTGAATATTAACTCAGCAATTACCTTAACCTGCTGTCTGATCTGCAGCCTACATTATACCTCGTTAGAAGAGGCAAAATTGGCCCCACGCTGCTACTTCGCATCTCGAGAACTGGCAGCCCTGGAAACCTGTACCAGCTAATTACCCAGATTATTTATGGTACAGTACATGTCAGAAGGGAATTACCAGCATGATACAATTATTAACTCTTCTTTAACCATGTGCTGCAGTTTTTCTACTCACTTTTGTATCCTTCTAATTGGATTCAGCTCCTACTGAGAGCTTGGCTGTCCACGCCCAGCCTGTAGTGGTTACAGAAAGTGATACATCCTGATTTTCACTAAACCACTGGTCCCACAGTCAACACCCAGGTGCGGTTTCAAGCAACCCAGACCACTGTCAAAATTGTCTATCCTTTGTAGAAGACCAGAGTAAGAAAGGAGGCTGAAGTAAACAATTTGGACACTAAAAAGGATGTAGGGGAAACATGGGGAGGAAGCAACAGGGTCTAGGTCTAAGCAACCTCCGGATAGCCAGCATTTTCAAGGGAAGGCTACAAAAACTGCTCTTCCTCCGTGGTATCTCAGTTCTGCCTCTGCCAGGCAAATAAGGTGCTTATGAAAGTCGAGAAGAGCTTTCTATGAAGTAACTGCAAGTATGGGGATGTTCCTTCCCCATTAGCAGAAGCCTCTCAGATTGTCCAAGGACGCTGACTCAGACAAGGCCACTACCCTTCAAGCTACTACAGTGCAGCTGAGAGAGACAGACTTTTTAGAAATCAAATTTGCCTTAATCCTTTCTACTTTTACTACTTATTTTTCCTGCAAGTCTGCATGCAGCTTAGATAAAAACGAGGAGAAGGCAGACGAATATTAGGACGAGAAATGCAATTAAAACATGCACATAAAGTGATCTTTAGCAGGATTACAGAGTGCAGGATGAGACCACGTCATGGGAAAACACAAGCACAGGCTTAAGCCTCCCTAAGTGAGAAGGGAGGCTCAATTTCCAGGCAGGCCCATGGCCACCACCACTGCCAGTACTGCAATAGGAGGTTTCCAACACAAAGGCAGTTTTCTAACAGCTTTTAAACACATTAGTGTTGTCCATTTTTCACAGCACTTAGGTTTGATTAAACCACATCCCATTTACCACCAGCCTCATGACAAAGCAGCATTCACTATGTTATTTAGCCATGTTCAAAACTCCAAGCACTCTCTTATAAGGCAAAAGGAAGGAAAACAGATTACCAAGAGGAGCAAGCAGAAGAAATGCTTCACAGTACTTACACTTCCAGCCCAAAGCTCAGTTGATTCTCCTATTAGTTTATAATATACGTACACCGCTTCTCCCTTCTTAAAATTTACAAAGCGACAATCTGGACCTTTAAAATCCCGCATGGCCTTTCCTCGGCACATCAACACTGTCCAAAGAAAACAAAGAGAAGAGCATTACTTAAAAAATAATTGACATGAAAAGTGTCTTTGCTAGCTGGCAGTAAACAAGATCTCCTCGCATGTACCGCTTTGCAATTTTCCAGACTGGGTCAAGAGATAAGAACTAAACTGAAAGCATAACTAAGAGATTTTTAGCTATAATTAACATAAACAAACAAACCAAGTTATAGCTAAAAAAACCCCAAGTCATAGCTAAAAAGGAAAAGCAAGCATTCTAGCCAAGGGTTTGACAAAGCATTGGAGAACTACACTTCAGAGGTGCACTATGAAGCTAATTATTAATGTTAAATCAGAAAGATGACATCTGTATCCCAGCGAATCGATTCTGAAATTATCCCATGCACAGAGAACACCCAGAGAACGGGATTTATCACGAGAGGGCTTTGCAGGGCGCAAGTAAACCAAACACGGAGCTGCAGGAATCCGAAAACTTGGCCGAGGAGAGAGGGGACGGCGCGCGTGGGCGTCGCGTTCCCGTTTCCCCGATTCCCCCCGATTTCCGCGCCAAACGCCGGCGGAAGGAGGAGGCTTCGGGAAGCGCCTCCGGGAGGCACCTTCGCCCACAACCCCTCGGCGGGGGCCGTGCCCGCCGCCCCCACTCACTGCTGCACTCGAGGTCGGCGCAGCGCTTGCGCTCGGCGAAGCGGCGGCCCAGGTCGGGCGCGGCGGCGGCGGCGCAGCGCGGGCCCGGCGGCGGCGGCAGCAGGGCGAGCAGCGGCAGCAGCAGGGCCAGCAGCAGCCGCGGGTCCGCCGGCGCGGCTGAGGCCATGTCGGCGGGCGCCGGGCAGCGAGGGAGGGAGCCGGGCGGGGAAGGAGGGAGCAGACACGTCAGCAGCGCCGGCGGGAGGGCGATGTGGCGGGGGAGGGACAAGCCCGGCCCCGCCGCCGCCGCCGCCGCGGGAGGAGGGCAGCGTACGGACCCTCCCTCCCTGCCGGCGGCATCCCCGTCTCTGTCCCAATCCCGAGGAGGTGGCACTCCCGGCTACTTTTCCCGCTTCGCAGGCCAGAAAGGAAGGAGGGTCCTGCCCCTTATTTGTGCGGGTTTCTCTAGCACAAATCCCTGGAGTAACAAGAAGCTACAGAAAGGGTGTAGGTGCCGCCCTGTAAGGACACGGCGGATCCGAACATGCACTTGGCTGCTCTCCCTCCTGCCCCGCCGAGCAGTTCTTATCTCCGCTGGCGAAGAGCAGCCGCCGCTTCCCCGATGACCTCCGAGAGTTTGAGGTTACAGCTGCAGTGTGGCGGGCGGAGGAGTTCACTCAGCCGTGCTCCCGCTGGGGAAAGTGCTGGGTTTCACAGCGAGCAGCCCAAAGCGCAGGATTCCCCAGCAAGGCCTGTCCTTGCTCTTCTGTAGCCGCAGCTTCCACTCGATGGTACATTTTAACTTGAGTATTTGCAGGCCGAAAAATGTGCTACTTGCAAGTGTGCCTGCGCTTCCCATTCCCTTTTCTTCACATCCGTCACCTTAATATTGCCTTAGAGATCTACAATGGCAAAATGACAGCAGAAGTCACAATGCAGTTGAACAAAACTTCTCTTTTCTCTTTTTCAGACCCATGTTATTTGTTCAGCACAGTCCCCTGAGTGGACAAAGAGAATAAAAGATGCAGCCAAGAAAGGACAGGTAACATAAAAGAGTCGTCTTGCTGGTGAATCAAATGACCAAATTTTTTGTATATTTTTTTTTTCCACACTCCAGGGCAAATTCTGAAACTGCTCCAAAAATGAATAGGCACTCACAGAACTGATAGTCAAGGTGAATGATTCTGCTTTTTTGGATTTTTTTCTGTGCTTGTCAAAGGACAACTCCAGGGAGCTGAGGGGTTTTTTCAAGAGCTTTCTAAGAGCCCTTTTAAATGTTACATCTCAAGAGTTAGCAATCACTACTGCTAATTGCATGTGTTCCTCTTGCATCCTCATGCCTATGGATTTTTGCTCCAGACTCACATTTCCACGGTCTCATTGTACAAGGCCTTAGATCCAGGCTTAGTTACTGCTGTGTAATCTCTGAAAAATATGTGTTTCATTTTCAGCCCCCACCTAGAGCAGTTTAATGTTTTAATCACACTGTGAAAAAGTATCAAGGCAGCAACAGGTGTTGGTACCTCTTTACCTGGCATACCACGGAGACTCTGGCATTTCTTACAGTCCTGTCCATCCCCAGGATCCACATGCTACAGGAATGCAATGATTCATTCACCCAGTGCTCATATATGTTCTCCAGGCCTAGTGCAGTACAGAGGCTGTAGATCTGCAATTTTGTTGACATTTTTGTGTTTCACTTCCTAGAAAAGGAGGTGATGCCTATTCACCATCACTGATATTGGCTGATAAAAAGCTCTAAGAAAGCCTAACTCAGAAAATCTGGAAGTGAAGTTTGTCACAATTTACAATATGGAAGTAAATACATTCAAGTCACATTTTATGATAACTGTATGAGTGAAACACAAGCGTTCTTCCCTTAACATTAATATTTCCTGTTGTGTAATGCCCAGATTATTAGATCCAATTTCTTGTGAAGAAAGAGCTGTTTGGTTATTTTCCATCAGCATGAATTATCAAGCTTTTCTTTATTAAAAGACCAAGATAAAAGGTAATGGTGTCTGTGGTTGTAAAGACAAGGGCAAGAAAGGGAGATGTGAAGAAAATCAAGATCACATACTTCTTGTATAAGTCACTGCCTTTACTGTGCAATAACGAGTAGCTTGCAGTTGATACATACATACAAGTTTATCACTGCAACTGTCCAGCATTTCTTACAGTTTCAAGTATTTCAGAGTAATAATGTAGCCACTTATTACCACATCCATCTTTCCTCAGTGTGTGACATAAAAGAAGAATATTTCAATTAGTTCAATTCAGGTACTTCAGGGAAAATTTCCTTCCAGTCTTCAATTCCAATCTTGGAAACATGTATTCAGCTATGAGTGCAGTCCCGCTGTACACGAGGAATAGAACATTTATCTACAATTACAAAGCACTTCTCCTACTTCTTCTGCACTAAAATATCTACTGAAGTAGCTGATACCCATTAAAAAGATCAGTTGGCCAAGTTTACCTAAGGATCAGGAAACACCCACTTATGTATGACACAGGAAAATAAAAATTACAAGCCAAAAGTAAACGTCTTTCTATGCAAACATGAGAACTTGTACAAATAAAGTGGGGTGAGCTGGATTCTGAAATTAGAGTACTGAGCTAACAGAAGATCAGGAGTGTTGTAGAAAGTGACATCAAACTTTTGGAACACCAGTGATCAACAAGGCACTCATACAAGGTACAAATTATAAAGGACAGCCAAAGAAGATGGCACTGTTAAAGATGTGGTGCTATGTAAGTTTATTCTCATCAGTCAAGTAAGTTAATTATCCATTAATAACAAAAATACTCACAGACTCAAATGCTGGACTCAAATTGGAAGAACACAGGACTAAAAATAAAGAAAAAGCAAAGGGAAACTTCTGTTATCCCCACACCGATTTATTAAATGCCGTAATAAGGTATGATACTGAGGCTGATTGGATGCTGCAAACAACTGTTCTGCCTTGCACTATTCCCCTGACACTGGTTATTGATCACAGCTGAACCAGAGCACTGCATCACACCAACCTTTAATCTGAGCCAGTTCATTATTTACTCACCCTCCCATGCCAGAGTAATTCTGAAAAAAACTCTGTGAAATTTTACTCGGAAAACTGGACTTTACACACATCAAAACAGTCCACGGCAAACTCGGTTGCCCAAAGTGGTTTAAAGAAATAAGTGCCAGCACAAATTTGTACAAACCAGAGGCAGAGAGATTCCCAGAATCCAAGTACTGTGCGGGAGCAGAGGCAACATTAATGCTCTACAATGCAGAGGATTTTGACGCGGAATCATTTCCTTCTGTAGAACGATGTGAGTTACAAAGGAACAGAAAAGCAGCAATACAGCTAACGGGAAGAGTGACAGGAGGACCTCGCCAACTCACTTTTACAGTAAGCAGTGCATTAGTCGCCGTTCTAGTCGTGCTCTGATTGTGCTACATCTCGAAATAAACACTTCTCTGCCACACCGCTTCTACCCCCCGTGCTGCTCCCCACCCTCATTTCCCCACTCCCACACGCGAACAGGCAAAGGCTGCAAAGACACGCACTCCCTCTCCCCTCACGGCGGCGGCACCGCCCGGCGCCTTCAGCGCGCAGCTGCGGGGGCCGCTCCCGCCCCGCGCTTCCCGGGATCGCCCGGCCCTGCTTCCTGCCGGGACCGCCCGCCCCTGGTCCCCGCCGGGAAGCGCCGGCGTGAGGGCCGGCCCGGCCGCTGCCCGCTGCGCCATGGACAGCTTCCTGGAGAAGGAGGATGAGGAGGCGGCGGTGGTGGTGGTGGTAGGGAAGAGAAGGAGGAAGAGGAGCTCCGCCACTCAGGCGTCCTTGCAGCCGCCCCTGCACCTGCCCTTCCTGCCGCCACAGCCGGGTAAGGGTGGAGCGTTCCTGCGTTCTCTTTGTGAGTTCTCTTTGTGAGTTCTCTTTGTGAGTTCTCTTTGTGAACTCTTTCCTGCTGCCGTGGGAATGGTGGCACCGAGCTTCAGTTTCTCTTCGCCAAATTGTCTGCTAGCGCCGGGAAAGAGGTTGGAAATAACCGCAGTTATTTTATGAGCCGGCGCTGCGCCCTGGCGGGCAGGAGGGCCGGTGGTATCATTGGGAAGAGCATTGCCAGCAGGTGGAGGGAGGTGATCCTGACCCTCTGCTCAGCCCTGGTGAGGCACATCTGGAGTGCTGTCTCCAGCTCTGGGCTCCTCAGGGCAGGAGACACATGGAGAGTCCAGCGGAGGGCACCAAGGATAATCCGGGCTCTGGAGCATCTCTTATGAGGAGAGACTGAGGGAGCTGGGCCTGTTTATAGTCTGGAGAAGACTGGGAGGGGATCTCATTAATGAATTTAAATATCTTAAAGACTGGTGCCAAGGGGATGGTGCCAGAATTTTTAGTGGTGCCGAGCAACAGAACATGGTGCAGTGGCCATAAACTAAAGTGTAAGAAATTTCACCTCAACATGAGGCAGATCTTTACACTGAGGGTGGCAGAGCGCTGGAACAGGCTGCCCAGGGAGGTTGTGGAGTCTCCCTCTCTGGAGACAGTCAAACCCCACCTGGACACGTTCCTGTGTCACCGGCTCCAGCTGACCCTGCCTTGGTGGGGGGTTGGACTGGATGATCTCCAGAGGTCCCTTCCAGCCCTAAGGTTTCTGTCATTCCCTAACTTAGCCATTGTTTGAGTTATGCCTTTGCCTACAGCATCCAGGTGGGGTGGGGGTTGTGAGCTCTTCATGTGCCTTGCAGAAGGCTTTTTATGGATGAGCGTTGTTGTAGGATTACACAGCTGTGAGCTTTAAACAGACTTCATGGTAATGAAGTTTCAGTTTCATGCTGGTTTCAGTATCAATTGAATCACTATTGATGTAAAAAGATTAAGTGGTCTCTTTCCAGTCTTGTACTCAAAAGAGAACAATTCTCTATGTTTATCTTTGTGGGAATTGCTTAGCCTTTGGTACTCTAATGGCCTGTTTGTGTGTGCAAGTCTTCAGCACAGTGGGGTCACAAACTTTGGTGATGATTTATAAGTGACGAGAGTGGTCCCCAAAATATGACAAAATGTACTGTGCAGTTATCAAAGTACGATGGCTCCCTGATTTTAATAGGGCAGTAGTGTCACAAAACTGGCTATTCACTGTTTCAGGTGAATGGGAACTTCAAGCACAGCTGTGTGCGGCTTGTGGAAAATGCCATTTCATATCACATTTCCAGCTTTTCCCATAGTTTTGCTTCCCTGTGAACTAACAGGTGTGTTTATCTTCAAAACCACCGGGTTTAAGATCACTCTCTGTAGTGTCCAAGAAATACCTTATAAGAAAGACACTGAAATGGAGGGCCTGTTGCTGTCTGAATAAGGGCTGTGACAGTTGTGGGCTCGGTTGATTTAATTTATTTTTTTTTATTTTTTTAGCATCTTCCCATGAACACAAATTAAACTTCAGGAAGAGCAAGGAAGCGTGTTTAAGTTACATTCAGGATGCCTTGCTGCAAAAGCAGTGGAAAAGGGCTGCAGAGTTCCTGACCTGCTATGTTGAGTCACTAGAGAAAGACTATTCCAGAGAACACGTTAGTCCCTCAGAGGTAAGCTCATGTTCCTTGTCTGGGTTGTTTTGCAGTTGAAAAAACACTTGCAAGCAGCATCTGTGCACTTCAGGACCGACATCTGTCTTAATTAGCTAATCGCAGGTTTGATTATTTTTTTTTTTAAATAGATCCTTGACACAACAGATGAAAATGTGGCTTGGTATAAGTTCACTCCATCAGCAGTGTATCTATGAAAAGTCAAAGTAGTCTTCTCAAATGGAAAAGCAGTAAATGTGTTTGGTTCTGCCATGCCATCAGTCAGAATCTGTTCCAAAGTTAGTGGCTTATTTAGGTTGTTACCACTTCTTCCAGTAGCTGCAAAACTTTTTGCAGGTATTGAGATGGAAGCAGATGGAAGGAAAAGGATCAGAGCTTTTAAATAAATGGAGTACTTGAATATGGCTAGCTTGCAGACCTTGAAAACAAGTGCGTGCAGATGGGGAGCTACATCAAATTGGAAATAATCTTTGCTATGAAGTCCAAAGAGTTGTGTATACTATGTGTCTTAGTGGGGTCATATCAAAGCAGAACATAATTTTTCAGTGAAGGGAGGAGGAAGCTTCTGGCATGCAGTTTTCATTGGCTTTTCTGGAGTGCTACATTTATAATGAGCAATTCTGAACCACCCACTAAAAGTCCTACTGGATGAATAGGGAGGTTACTGTAGCAGCAGATAATACTTTGTAGTATTTTTTTTATTTGCAAGATATTGAAAAGTATTTGCAAAATGAAAAAGGTGCATTTTTCATGTGCTACAGTAACTGTAAGTTTGGTAAGAATGTCTGTATGGTGACTGTTGCCATATTTGTACTAAGGTTGGTTTTGATTTTCTTTCTTCCCATTAATAGATGATTTGGAGAATAGGAACTGAAATTTTGTGGCATCATTCCCAAAGCAGCATGAAAGAGTTCAACTGTTTCATGGAACAGATGAAAACTTTAGGAGTAAAAAGGTACTTGAAGGTGAGTGTGGTTAAAGCAGTCTTGATGATTTTTCACATTTACCTGAACACTTGAATACTGATTTCCAAATCTCTTTTGAAATATATTACTGACATTAGTGTCAAAAAACCTCAAACCCAACATTTGAATTACCAATTGCATGATATTTGAAGGTTTTTTTAGACCTCACCTTATCTCATTTGGTCTGTATATTTGATCACAGATGCATGTTCCCAGTCTTTAGAAGTGCTTAAGCTTAAAAGTTAAGCTTTTAACTTGAATTTGAAACAGACTCATTTTCATGCATGTCTCAAAGATATGTAAATACAGGTAGTTGTAAAATTAAAACCTGCCAAGTTTTATTTCTAGTCTTTAATTTGACCACTGTGCTCCTGACTAAACATTTGTACTTAAATTTTGCCTTGTTACCATCTCACTTTTTGAGTAGCTAATCTGATTATAAAACAGAATGCTGTGCACACCTGTGTCACCCAGCTGTAGGGGTTTTATGTTTGGTTTTTTTTTTCCTGTGGTGGCTCATTCAAACCTGTACTGTTTTGGTTTTCTTGGCTGTTTCTCATTTGGGACAATGCTTCTGTCTTTCATTCTGGTGTTAAAGATCTTCAAAAGAAGGTCCATACAGGAGTTTACTGGAGCAAACTGAAGGTTTAGGCTTTTATCCTGTGCCTAATCAACATGGTAGGGTGGTAGGACATCCCTCCTTCAGGTGCTGTGCAGTTGGGTATCCAAATGAAAAATCGGTAAATGCAGCCCAGTTGGGTTTCCTCAGGTCATTTCTAGGTCTTCTGAAATAGGTACAGCACTTGTTAAAGACAAGCAGGGTTTTGAGACAACTCAAGTAATTAAAATACTTCAGTAACTGTGTTGGCAATATTTTTTATGCCTGTCCATAAGTCTCCTCTTTCTCTGCACCTGTGTGTAGAACTTTGCTGTGTTGCTGACAGTCTCTCCATTTGGGTGTGAAACACTGTGGTTTGGACTGTTTGGGTTGCAGGTCTGCTTGGAACATGTCTTTCATCTCCTCTGCAATGGGCAAATAGATGAAGCCTACCAGAACCTGTCCCTGGCAGAAAGCTGGAGGTTTGGAGAGCAAACAGCCATTCAGGATAAGGAAATGAAGCTGATTCAGGCTTACAGGGGTCTCTTGGACTACTATAGCTGGTCTAAGAAGAAGAATATCCTCTTAGAGCATGGTAAGTGTTTTTTGGATTGAGCAGTAACTTCACTTGCTCATGCAGACACCATAGCTTGCAATGACACCTTTTCCTTTATTAGACTTCAGTGTGGGATGATATGGCTGGTACAGAATTCTGTATCAGAAGTGATGGTGGTGCCAAAAAAGCACTTTCTGAAGTGCCGTGAAATGCTGTTCTGAAACTCTTTCTTCCCATGTCCAGCCAGCATCACTTAAAATAATGATCAAAGGAATATACTCCCTTAAAGCAGTGGCTTAATGGGTGTGCAAGTGCTTGATTGCTGCTGGAATTTTGAGTGACAGCAAAACCCTCAACACTTGTGTTTGAATTTCAGTTTCTTTAAAGATGTGGAAGTCTACATGTGTGTCACATCTGATTTTGCACATTCCTGCTGGCTATGTGTTATCAGTTATACTGGATCTCTACTTGTTTCTGTGAAAACCAAGTGTTGAATTTGCATTATGGACCTTGTGCTGGTAACATCTTGCCTTGGAGTACTTACTGCTCGTTGTGCTCCGTAAGTTGAAATAATTTGATTATAAATTCGAATGAGGAGCAGTGGAAATTTTTTGTTTCAATACTGAGGACTCTTTTTCCTAAAAGCTCCTTGTCTGGAGTCCTTGCTTAGCAAAATGTGATCATCCCTTAGGTGCAGCACTTCAAGATCCCTGTGCTTGGCAGAGTTAATAACTTTGTGACCTTCTTTTGTGTTTTGGTAGGTGAGGATGGATTTTCAGACTTGGCTGTTGAGCAGGAAATGCACGGTTACTTTCGGAAGGCAGCAGTGAACTTGAAGGAGATTATTAAAATACCTGGAGTGTGGGACCTCTTTGTGAAATGCTACGTGGATGTAAGGGCATCATTCATTTACAGATGGCTTCCTTTTGTGTTCCCCTGTCTAATTTTCATTAAGATGCCCATATGCAGCTTATTTTCTGTGGGTGTGAGTGAAAACAAAGTATTGCAGAAGCAACACGTTTGTATGTGCATGTCACTGGCTTTGATACAGAGCACAGTGTACTCCTAGGAGAGCTGCAGAGCCTGAACAGAGTACAAAAAGAACTTTTATCTGTGCATTGTCAAGAAAAAGAAACAGACAAAGAGCTTGCATGTTTTGTTTTCGTGGTGCTGCAGAAATTGGAGCATAGCTGCTTTAGTTTAAATTCCTGAAAACAATTTCTCTGATTTTTGGCAGGGCAGTGTTTTTTCTGGATACATGAAATGTTAGAGATGCCAAACATGCAGCTCCTCTGCGTTTCAGTTTGGGTTTTTTAAATATCTGCTTAAGATTTGTAATTAAGAATCAATAATTTTAAAGAGATTTTTAAGATTAACTTTTGCTTTTTGTAAACGCTGATAAGCTCTGACTTCTCTAAGCACATCTTGGAGAATTTTCCTTGGTGCTGGCATCTGCCAAGTTCTGTCTTTAGAGATATGGCAGGCTCCTGCAGCATCTCTTTCCAGTAAGCAAGTGCTGGTAATCCTTTGACAATTGTTAAGGCATTTTCTCCCAGAGTAGCTTCTATGTGTGAATTCTTGTCTCTCTGTGCTGAGAGTAGCCAGTAAAATGAAGATAGACAGGTATTAGCATTATCTAATATGCTGCACTCTTAGATACAGACTATGTTATTGGAGGGCTCTGTGGCAGACCCAAATTTGTTGTATGAGTTTGGTTGCCTGTGTCTGACAAACTAATGACAGACTTCACTTCCAGTTGTTGGAGTTCTACGGAGACCACAACGAGGCCCGGCAGGTGTTAAATGAATATGCCTACAACTCCAAGTTTCCTGCTAACCCCAATGCTCATGTCTACCTCTATCAGTTCCTCAAGAGGCAGGGTGAATCAAAGAAATCCCTCATCTCTGCACTGAAGGTATGGATCCCTTAGGAGATACAGTCATGTTGCCTGGTGGTCTGACAGCCTGGTTGAACTCTGTAACGTTATTTATCCTATTGTATTCTTTGTGGGAAGTAGAGGGTTGGAGGGAATTTAGTGAGAGGCAACAGGATCCTTTACTGTCCTTGAATTCCTGTTGTTGTTTTGCCTTTGACTGGTTCATAATATCACTTCCTAAAGTCAGTAAGCAAGCTCAGAGAACATGTTTACATGGTTCCAGAAGTCTGTATCAGCAGTCTTGTGCATAGCATGCATTGATTTCTCTTACAGTTTGATCTTTACAGTACTGCACAAATTATTAAATGCCTGCTCTTTCACATATTGATCCTGTCTAGCAATTAGTTTCTTTGCTTGTTTTCAATGAGCTGTGCATTAAAGCTAAAATAAAAGTTGGTGTCTGCTGGTTGTTGGCAGACAAGACTTCTCTGGGTGAAGCTTTTAAATTCCTGCTTTCCTTGCCCTCTCTGAAGTTGATCTTGGTACTGCTTGCAAACCGTGTTTTGCCACTTGATGGCACTAATGTGCTTTTGTTAGTGCAGGTGTTTAAGAACAGCTTTCTAAAGCTGTTTTGTTTGGTTTAGACTTTGAAACTGTAGCAGATTTGTATGAAATTCTTCTCAGTGCATTTTAGCAGTGGCTTTACACATAAGTCCCTTACAAGATGTAGATAAATCAAAGAAGTGGTGTGATAAGTCCAGAAACTGATCCAATACACAGAGCAGTGGACAGGGGAGCTAGAACTGTCCTAGGGAGAAAATGGTGTTGCCTTCAAAAAAGGGGACACTGGATATGGATTTGGGCTGCTCCTTCAGAGTGTTGTATGTGCCACAAGCAGTGTTTGTCTGCAGCCATCGAAGTATTTCATCCATGGTGTCACAGATGTGCAAAATGGAGATTCATTCTTTATATCAAGGCACCAAAGTACCAGATTGCTCAGTTTTCTGAACAAAAAGCACCCAAAGCTCTGGTTGGCTCTAGGTTAAAATAACTTGTCTGGGTTTTGTCTTTTATTTTTCAGATCTTGCATGATATTGTTCCTTCTCATGAACTAATGATAGATTTTAATACCATGCTTCAAAAATCAAGTAAGTCTTTACCTTTGTTCTTTTCATTTATGTTAATTTTAGAAAATTGTTCTGGATTACCCTACAGCCTTCTTTTTGCTTTTGAAAGTAGTTTTGCTTGTTAAGAAATAATCCAAAAAAACTGACCCAAATCCTAACTTTCTGATCACCAGAACCTTTAAGTTGCATGTGTGAGGAGATATTTACAAACTTGTGTAAACAAATGCCTTTCTCATTTTAAAGGCTGAGCAAAGCAAACTGTTGTAAGGCACAGGCAAGATCTCAAAAATAACTTAATTTTTTTTAGGCATCCTACTCCAAATTCCAAGGTCTTCATTCCATATTTGGGATCTGTTTTATTTATTCTTTTGTTTCTAGAGGACTTGGGATAGATCTATTCTTTAGTTCATTGTTATTGATCAAACAACAAAATTTTCCTTCTCTACAAGAGAGCATTATCTTCAAGCTGGTAGAAAAGTCTTCCAATTTGAAGACTGATTCTTTCCATGCTGATCAGTTGTATTCCCAGCTGTCTGTCTTCCTGTGCCTTGGTATGTCCCAGCAGGTCGACAGATTGGTGAAATGTCCATGAATAAAGATTGTTCTCTCTTCTGATATGATGAGGGTTAATGGCTTTAAACTGAAAGGGAGAGGTTTAGAAGAGATTTTGGGAAGAAATTCTTGGCTGTCAGGGTGGTGAGGCACTGGCTCAGATTGACCAGAGCAGCTGTGGATGCCCCATCCCTGGAAGTGTTCAAGGCCAGGTTGAATGGGTTTCTGAACAACCTGGCCTAGTAGAAGGTGTCCCTGCTTATGGCAGGGAGTTGGAATTTCATGATCTTTAAGGTCCCTTTCCATCCTAAACCATTCTGTGATTCTTCTTTGGGAGGGGAAAATTAGACCTTTAGTCTGAAACCTCACGTTTTCTGTTCATGTGTGACACATTTGCCAACTTTTCATAACTAAAGAGGACAATCTTGAGTTTTTAAAGAAATTTATACCAATAAACATAACTTAGGTTTAAAGTAGCAGCATTTGGAGAGGCAGAATGGAGAACTGTATTGTGGCTTACTAATGAATTCATTCTGATCTGTGTAATTCATTAATTGGCCTCATCTTTTTCCAGAGAAAAGGAAAAAACGTCGACTGGGCCTAGAAGTTATTTTTGCAGCCTTGGATTATGCTGGCTGGAAAGAAAATGCAAAAGCATGGAGCTGTTTGGCAAGACAGGTGAAACAAATTGTAATGTAAGTAGCTCTGATGCAATGTGCTGAAACAAATGTGTCAGGTCTCCACCTTTGGGCAGTGGATGTAGTGACCCTCTGTCCTCTAACTTTGCCTTCATTTTTGCCTTCCATACACAACTTGAGAGTATCTTGAAATATACTGGGCATCCTGGTCAGTGTATGGAAATGTCACTTCCTTGTTGCAGATGGTTTTATAGAATCCTGGAACAGTTTGCGTTGGAAGGGACCTTAAAGACCATCCTGTTCCAGTCCCGTTGCCATGGGCAGGGACACCTCCCACTAGAGCAGTGTGATGGGCTGACCCTGGCTGGATAACAGGCACCCACCAAAGCTGCTCTATCCCTGCCCTCTGCGACTGGGTGGAGAGAGAAAATATAACAAAGAGTTCAGGGGTTGAGATGAGGACACGGGGAGATCCCTCACCAAATACCAACAGGGGCAAAACAGACCCATGGCCTCACCATTAGAGTGGAAAATTTCTTCCTAATATCTAATCTAAACCTGTCCTTGGTCAGTTTCAAGCCATTCCTCCTTCTCCTGTCTCTTCCCACCCTTGCAAAAACTCCCTCTCCAGCTTTCTTGTAGGTCCCCTTGAGGGACTGGAAGGAGTTTGTGTTGCTGAAATGCTTGGTTTAAGGGCATTATTGCATAACAGTAATAACTATTTGGGATAAGTTAGTCTTTGAGTATGCCTGGAGTAACACAAACCTTTCCTAAGGACAAACCAACCCCTTCATACTACTCATTTGTTGACAAACCTGGAGTAACTTCCACATTACTATTGACATACTGGCACACAAGTCAAAGGCTTGTTTTATTTCACACATAATCTGTGTTATTGCCAGGGCTAAATAACGCTGCTAGAGTTCACCTCTAGCCTCACAAGTGTTGCCAGGGATTAAAAAAAAATTATTAGTTTTATATAAAATGTTTGTATTAGTGTCTTGGTTTCTGTATAAAGTCAGCGTGTCTACGTTGGCAATTTAGGAGACTTATAGCAAGCTGATTATAACATTGATCTCTCTTCATAATCTTTCCATCACAATTTAACCTTTTCTGCAACTTGTTTAACCTTTTTCCAGCTCTGAGAAGCATCTTGACTGGATCAAGCAAGAGTGGAACCCCAGGAAGGACTGGTGGCCAGCCTTCCATTTTAGCCGTTACCTGGCAAAAAGGAATTGGCAGGAAAATAAAAGCCTTTCATATGAAAAAGCTCTGGTGGCTGGAATTCTACTGGGAAAGGGTATAAATGGTTTTTTTTCTTTTCACTACATAGAACAGAAATGTCTAGTTCTAGCCCTCAGGACATGGGATGCAGCTGATCTGCTGCCTGGAAGAAGTGCAGTTTTTTTTCTTCAAAAAAAAATTCTTGTCTTTGGAGCTGAACATGAAAGGTGTTTAAATTGGTTTGGTGTTTAATAGTGAGGCAGCTGGTCTTATCCTAGTTTAGAATTCAGTTTTATTTGGCCTTGTTGAGCAGCCACAATACTCTTTGTCTTGTTTGACCTTCAAACCATGACTTCAAAAATGCACAACACCCTCCTGAGGGAACATTGTGAGCACTGCAGGGAGTTTGCTTGCTGGCTGCCAGCCTAGGCAGTGTCTCAGCAAATACTGGGGGTCAACTGGTCATTAAGGAGCATGGGGATGTTGTAATGCAGGAAGGAGGAGGGAGAGTCTTGAATGAAAACCATCAGCAGTTTGGTAAGAAGGTGAAGATCATTACCTCCTCAGTAGCATTTTTGAAATGCTGCCAAAACCAAGTGGAGGATCAGGCCAAGAATCAGCTGAATCAGTAAACTGAGAATGGGAATATGGCATGGAGGCCATGGTTTGTTCACTGATTTGGACTTCTGATTGATAGGCAACTTGTTCATTGTCAGCTTTTCTATAACTTTATCTTCTGCACTTCATAGAACAATTTCTCATATTGGAAGCTGATTGGATTTTTTTCTTTTTTTGTTTTCAGTAGTATCAGTTATCTCCCATCTTTTATTTCCAGATGGCTGATAAAACCATTCCAGTTCTAATTCTCTTGAATGAAGCTTCAGTGCTTACTGGTTAATGTGAGCCTCTGTTTTCCTTGTCCAGCATAAGAAATTAATGTATGATATCAACATTGCTTTACATTCTTGAAATTTTACTTTCTGATCTATTTGCAGAGCAAAAATGAAAGAGAAAAAAGTATTTTGCAAGAGAACATTCATTTAGATACATGCAGAATGTTTTCTGTGTTAAATGAGGATAGATTATTTAATGCTGTAGTTATGTCTCTAATGCACATGTCTTGGATTTTAATACCTTTAAGTACTGAAAAGTTTCTTAGATGTTTGCATAGTATTTAAACAATGAAAGCATCTTGAATTTGCTTGTATCATGGTATAACTTATAGTGTTGGTTTCTTTTCTTTCCTTAGATTGCAAATACTTTAAATATGTATCACACCAAGGCTGCAAAGCTCAACTGAAAAGGTTTCGGGTGCTGAAGAAGTTTGTGAACAGGCACAATCCTGTCTGCCTGAGAATATCTGGTCCTCCAGATCCCTCTGTTCAACCTTGATGAGAAGGTGTCCTTAAGGTTCTTGTACATTTTCCTCTCTGTAAAACTGACTTCTGTGTTGGTGCTACTCCAAAACTTCCAGGCAGACCCTATTGACTCAATATTAGACTTTTTAAAATCTCTTTATGTAAAAATGCTTTGGTTTGTATTTATTTTGTAATAAAAAGAATATAAATCAACTGATAACGTTGGAAGAATTTCTGTAATGTTACTCATATTTGTGTAAAATGCAAACAGTGTTGATTATAAATACAACTTGAAAGAGCGGAGGCACAGAAATACTGAAAGCTTCTCTACCTGCTGGAAGAGACTCTTTTTTTTGCAGTCATGCCCATGAGTTGAAATATGCAGTGTTGCTGTGTTTGGAAGGCAAATGTTGATGTGTTATCACAAACTAGAATTCCAATTTGCTTGAAAACAACAACAAAATGGTTTCCAAATACTACTTCTGTTTTAATGCCAGATGTGTAGAATTCTGGAGGGTGAAGTGCTTGAACCTCCCTCTGGGATTGAAGTAAAAATGTCTTTAGCAGCAGAGTAGCTTATGGATAAGTACAGCTGTGCTTTTAAAAACTCAGTGCTTATCTGGGATTTTGGTCTGGGTTCATATTTGCCTTGTGAGAAATGCTTTAAGATAATGTATCTTAAACATTGAGTGCAATACTTGCTCTGACTATGTTCTGTTAAAGGTAATTACTGATCACTCCCAACCCTAGTGCTCGTTTACTTCTGATCCCCTAAGAATGCTGCTGCCTCATTTTGTAGTAGTCAGGGGGTTGTGTTGAAGATCTTCAACTGGGTTTTGACTATTTTAATTTAGATTGTGAAGTTGCAAAATATTCTTCCCCAGCATCCCATAAAGTGTCCCCCACCCCTGGGAAGCAGCCCCTCCTTAGGTGAGAGAGATGATCCAGACTGTTGGTCCGAGTGAATGACCTTGCTGGAGTTCATGCCTGGACATGGGGCTAAAGCTGTCCTGGGACAGCCCTGAGAGGCAACCAGACATGGTGTCCCTTCCCTGGAGTCCTTAACTTGGCTTCTTGCCTGCCATTGTGCCCCTCTGCTCCCCTAGGCTAGCAAAGATGGACCTTTGATGGGCTGGTGACTCTCCTGTGATGACCCTGGAAGCATCCCAGCGGGGTCTTATTTGGGCTTCCCTCTTCCATTGTCTATGTTCCTTGTGGCTGCGCAGAGGAGCTTTTATCACTAACCCAACACAAGTAGTATAAAAACGGAATGCTGGAAGCCCTGGTGATAGCTCCCCTGTAATTTCCCTTTTCCCCCTCAGCTTCCTGTGGGAGATGTGTGTGCCTTTGCAGCAGCTGAGACTATTGAGGAAGGAATGTGAAACAAAACATCAGAGGTTGGGGTGGAGGTAAGGAGAGTGAGAGAATAAAGAGGAGGTTGAAGTCTGAAAAATCTGTTAATCCATAGTGCTCCCAGCTTTCTCCTGTGACCTCTGGATGCAGGATTGCTGTGGGAGGGGATTGTGTCCTCTCCTGCTGCTAGAACTGCCATGCTGCAGTCAGCAGGAACAGCACAGTCACACCTTTTGTGCAACTGTCCCAGGCATTGCCCTTCCCTATCCTGCAAGAAACTTGTTGTTTGCTGACATCACGGTACTTGCATCTGAGACAAGCCTGCAGTTCACAAGTCCTGAGTGAAATTTCTGTCCAAATCATTCAGTGCATACGGTATTTTTATGCCTACGTGTTATAATTCAAAAGTGGTAACTCTTAGTGGATTGGAATGGTCATCTTTGGCTTTGAATTCTGTCCTCCAGATTTGGTTTTCCTCTCAATTTTCCTCCCCATCCTGTGGGCAAAGCTTCTGAGAGGATTTTATCATGCATGAAAGAAATAGCTCCCTTTCCACCTGGCTGTGATCAAAGTTATCTTGTTCTGCTTACGGAAGAGCAAATTTAGGGAAGTGTCATCCTCCAGCACAGGCTGAGCACAATGTGTACAAACACCTGCATCCCCAGCTGATGCGAAGGGCTTGCTCATGCAGTATTTGCCAGAGGGGAAAGTGGGCAAAGGTCTCATGCATTCTAAATCAGTCAAACCCAGAAAAATCAATTGCCTTAAGTGCAGAGTTACCACAGAATATCACCATTCACTTCTGGCTGGTGCCTTAAATGCACTTTTTCCTTCATTCTTTCCAAATTTCTTCTCATTTTAACCCTAAATGTATACCTGGATTTGTGGGTAACAGCCATATCTCTGTAAAACTTTCAGTCCTGAACTTACTTGTTCCTATGGTTAATTGCTACCTTAACTTGGTTGTATTTTATGAGTCCTGCTCAGTCTTTATGAAACCAGACCCAAGTTTAGTGCATTTTAAAAGCTGAGAAAAATGGTAGCTAGCAATAGAAAATTGTTCACTTGTGCCTTGTAAAAGGGGAGAGGTTATCAAGTTCTATGCATAGGTATCACATCTCATGTTTCTGTTACTCATATTTCTGGGTGGAGGATTTCTCAGCCAATTTAACCTAAAATGTAGGGATTAGGTTTGTGAGTGCTTCTAGGGGCAGGAGAAATGTCCCGAGGGGAGGGCTCAGCCATGTGACGTGTGAAATACCAAAGAGGCAGCCTGGAGGGTGTCTGTGCTGCCAAGTAGTAAACTTCAGAGAGAAAAGAAGACGGAATGTAAGCAAACCTCAGGGAATGCTGAGCTCTGGGGCTGGCAATTAATAAAACACAGAAGATGAATGAACCATGCTACGAAGAAGCCCAGGATTTCTATACATCTGACCTCAAGAAAGCTACACTGAACGAACTGAATGCTTCACCGCAGGCTGGAAAGAGCAGCAGGAGCTCTGGAATTTCTTTTTCTTGCCCACATGTGTGTCTTTGCCTCTCCTTGTTGTGCCTCACGGGCACTCTGCTGGGACATCCTCAGTGTCTGGATTATGGGCCGCCTTTCCAGCCCCCTTAGCCCTTGGAGTTCTGCTCTGCCTATGAAAACTTTGGCTGTTGTGACCAGGAGAGAGACAACAGCATTGCAGCAAAATACTGGGACATCATGGATTACATTGACCCCCAGGGGCATAAACTGTGTGGAACATACATCAAAGATATCCTGTGTCAGGTAGGGAAGAAAAATAATACCTGTATCCTACACTTCGGGCTGGTTTGGGGGTCAGCTGTGGTTCTAAGAGCCTTTTTAACCAGCTGTGCTGCTGTGGAAGGAGATGTGGGAGCAGGGGAAAGAAAGGTGGGCTGACAGGGAGGTGGCACCTAATCCTCAGTAGGCATTTTGCAAAGTGCTTTGTGTAAGGTGCACCACTGGGATCAGGCAATATATAGTGACATTTACTAGCAATAGGGGTTTATGAAAACATTGCGCAGTGAGGATGATGATTTTCCCATAATGAAAGAGAGAATTACAGATCAGTATTTACCCTCTGCTTGCAGCTGCAAGGTGTGCTGGATTACAAATTCTACAGAATCAAATGATATGGGAATTACAGGCAGAGTGTTTGGACCTGTGGGCTGAGTGGAGGATATATTTTGGTTGTGTTCCTGCTGAGGATGCACCAAATAGTGTGCTTATCAAAGGAGAACAGAATTCCACAGGTAGTGGTTTCACACAGCTGCTGCAAGGTGTCCCAAGGCTGCAGTCACAGTGTTTTCATCAGTGCTGTCTCCCCACTGCCCACCTGGCTCGTGGGAAGTGTGCAGCAAGGAAAGACCAAGGGCACTTTTCTGCCTGAGCTCCCCTGCACCCCTGGAATTAGAGAGCAGAACCCACCTGCCTTTTTAGCAAGTGTTAGTCATGCCAAGCTGCACTCACTGCATACCAAAACACAAAGCAGCCAAAAGACACACTTAATCTTTCTAAAAACACACAAAACTCTTGTAGTTAATATTTCTTGAGCTCTCAAGTGTTATCTGTATATCAAAATGTTTCCACTCTTTTCGGATGTGGCAAGGTTCTGGCAACTCCTTGGGGTGGGGGGGGATACACCTTTTCAGCCCCAGGGCTGAAAAAAGTAGCATCAGAGTTCTTTGTCATTTTACAGTTGGTAAACCAGCAAAAGATGTGTTACAGATCCTGGTGTTGTGAAGGTTTTTCTACATGACTCAGGTAGAAAAGACACATTTTAAAGATTACTCTTGCTTCTTTGATTCCTCATTTTCCAGGATCATGGACTTCCTGCTGTCACTGTAAACCAGGTACATTTCTCTTAAAAACTAACAGGTTAGAAGAGGCATTGAAAGCAATTTGGCTCTGCTGGTAAAGCTCAGTCTGCATCTGGCAAGGTCTGGGGCTATTTTGTCTACCTACGCTTGTTCTAAGCACTTAGAGATTTAGAGTCCAACCCTCAGCTGAGTTGTTCTAGGATTTAGCTTAAAAACTGAAAATGAAACTCTGAAAACTGTTTGTGACATTCTTATAGCGGTGTGCAAGCTGCATGGCTAGAAACTTTCCCTGGATGCAAACCTTGCTATGTGTGCTAGAGCAGCTGTTTGGCTGGTGGCTGACAGGATGCTTCTCTATTCAGAAAACTGCTGCAGAAGGGGCTTAAAAAAATCAAAAAGGCCAACTAAGCCTTGTTCAAGCTGATTGAAAGCCATAGAATGGGAGCCAGTGCAAGGAAAGCAACAGACTTTTAAAACCAGTTTTAGTCTGAGGCCTATTTTGATTGCTGAGTGCCCTCCCTTACAAGAAACTACTGCAAAGCAGCAGAGAAGCATCAACGTGATCTTAGCAATTTCTGCTCTGTTGGTTTTATAAAGTGACGAGGTTAATTTTCCTGCGTGCTTGAGTGAAGTGAAAGCAGACAACCAACAGTGACTGCAAGGCCACCTCATGCTGGGAGTTTACACAGACCCTGAGGAGCGGCCTCCCTCTCGTGTGTCTTGCTGGGCCTGTGTGCTGCAGGTGTTGTTTGCCAGGGGAACACTGCGTGGGAAGCCCCATGGCTGGACAAGCATGGCAGCTGCCCAGGGGTGCTGCTCCACTTTTAGGAGGATGGAATGTAGGAGACTTTTCTGCTGCAGCCTGTTAGCAGGGCAGAGCTGAGGAGGCTCAGAGGCGCTGAGAATATGCCTTGTTTCAGAGGAAGTTGGTTTTCTCTTTGTCTTTCTCAGGTTGCTGGTCCAGGAGGTGGGCTCTGTTCACACTTACTTGAGAGAAATTAAAAATTTTTTCGAAGGTGTTAATGAAGTAATCGCTTCAGGAGAGGACTGAAAGAACAGAAAGACAAGGACACTGACCTGAAGTTTTGACTTTTGGGGGTGGCACTCAGGGTCTGGTGGTACCCTTTCTCATTCTGGGAAGACCTTAAACATGGGAAGAATGGTGTGGTTCTGCCAACTGGGATTGGGATCAGACTGCAAGGACAGGCCTGGGGGACTTGGCTCCCCTTTGCAAGGCTGGAGAATTTTGATTTGGGAAGAGGGAGAGGTTCCTTACAGACATGATGGGGAAGCAACAGAAACCAGGTCATTCTGTGCTGCTTTCTGGTAACCAAATGGCAGCAATGAAAAGTGAGAAATTTCTTAGACCATCCAAAAGCTGCAAGGGCTTTACTCCTTACAAGCCATACCTGTTATTAGTATGGCCAAAAGTCCCTGAGTGTTGCTGTGAGCAAAGGGAACAACTTGCTTGTGAAGTTTGGAATCAGGGTCTGTAGTCTTCACATGAAATATCCTGGGAAGGCTGCTACTTGCACCAAAAAAAAAAATTCAATCCTTGTATAACTGCCCAGATTTTAAAAATTAATTCTGTTTAATGAAGCAAACTTGTTTAATGAGGCAGAAAAGTTACTAATGTAGTAGTTCTTTCCTGGACTGTGTATGTACTTACCTTCCTCCATCTGTGCCCAATAAAAGATCTGGATAGATTGTTTTGGGCTGCTGGCATGAAAAGCAGTGAAATAATATTTCTGTAGAATGTAGCCTCTTCTAAATTCTGCAACTTTGTGCTGATTAAAATAGAGGTGGGATTTTAATGGAAAGATTTTATGGAAGTTCTGGCCCAGAATGTTTGCAAGATGAGGAGTTTAAATTTAGGTACAAATTCAAACACAAGGCTTGATTTTCAGAATTGACCCTACATTTTACACAGCTGAAAATGTAAGGGTATTTGAAGGAACATAATTTTAGATATATAACACTTGAAAATGTTGCCTGCAGTATTTTTTTCCTGATGGTCACAGATAGAGTCAATGATATCTATAGGAATTGCATGAGACGGTATTTATTTATTTAAATCAGTTTTAAATCTCACCTCCAGTCTGCTTCAGTAATACTGTGCATTCAGGAACATGACTGGAGTTGCACAGTATCAAACCAAAGATTAATTTAACCTGTATATTTAATCATTGTACATCTTTAGCACCTACAGTTTCTTCTGGCAGCATTTCACCTGCTTTTTTAAACCTGGCTCCTATTGCCGTCATCTGATACTCCCTCGTTTTTCTTCTGGGGGAAAGTAAGCCCTATCCATCTTCTCAATGTCACTTGTGATATTTACAGAGCTCTGTCAGGCTGTTTCCCTGCTCTGACCCCCTCCTCCAAGACTGCTCAGTCCCACCTTACTGAGTGGAGAATCCACAGCCTCCACACTTGTGCTTCTGTTGGGAAGAATTTAGGTGCAGCTGACTGTGCTTTGATAAAGGAAACTACTACTGATCTCTAAGTCCATTTTGGCCATATTCTGAGTCACTTTCTACTGCTCCATTTTACAGGTGACCCTTTATGCTCTCTGCGTTGCTAATTTTTAATTTTATTAACCAGTTTGCTCCCTTGAAGGTTCTCCTGGATGAGTGTCCACAGCCACATCTTTAGTTTCCTTTACTTTCCAGGAATGTTCTCCATATGCTGCACACCTCTATGATGCAGAAATCCCTCGGACCCCTCTGAGAAGCCTCCCAGGACTTTGTTTTGAGTACTGCTCCGAGTTTCACCTCAACTGCTACTCTGCCATCCGCCTGCTGACCGGCGACAAGCACATCCAGGAGTGCTGCCAGACGAACAGGACGCACTTCTGCCACCTCCTGCAGCTCCAGGACGAGGATTACTGCTTCCCCCGGGTGCTGCAGAACCCGGCCCTGAGCCGCAGCCTGGGCTCGGCGCTGGAGGAGCGCGGGGCCTGTGTCCAGCTGTGCCTGGCCGAGGTCGCCAATGGCCTGAGGAACCCAGTGCTGATGGCCCACGCCGCTGACCACACCCACCGTGCCTTTGTAGCAGAGCAGCTGGGCCTCGTCTGGTTCTACCTACCCGATGGCAGCCGGCTGGAGGAGCCATTCCTGGATATTCAGAGGCTGGTGCTGGCTACCCCCTGGCTGGGGGATGAGAGGGGTTTCCTGGGGATGGCTTTCCACCCCAAGCACAAGGACAACGGGAAGTTTTATGTCTATTACTCATATGTGGATAAGAACCGAGTGGAAAAGATCAGGATCAGTGAATTGAAGGTTTTGGCATCTGATGCCAACAAAGCTGATCCACGCTCTGAAAGGTAAAGTTCATGTTGAATGCTGCTGTATGCCATGATAGAAACCATTTTTCTCTGTCCTTGTCCAGCCACCAATACCAACATAGGGTGGGGGATGAATGGATTCAGAGCAGCTCTGTCAAGAGGAGACTTGGGGGTGCTGGTGAGTGAGAAACTGGGCATGATCCAGCAACGTGTGCTTGCAGCCGAGAAAGCCAAACATGTTCTGGGCTGTATCCAAAGAATTGTGGCCAGCAGGTCAAGCTCTGCTACACCTTCAGGAGACCCCACCTGCAGTGCTGCATCCAGCTCTGGGGTCCCAGCACAGGAAGGACAGGGACTTGTTGGAGTGAGTCCAGAGGAGGCCACCAAGATGATCAGAGGGATGGAGCACATCTCCTATGAGGACAGGCTGAGAGAATTGGGAGTGTCCAGCCTAGGAAAGAGAAGGCTCTGGGGTGACCTAACTGCAGCCTTCCAGTACTTGAAGGGAGCCTACAAGAAAGATGGACAGAGACCATTTTCAAGAGTGCATAGTGACAGGACAAGGGGGAATGGCTTAGATGAGACATTATGAGGAGGGTGGTGAGGCATTGGCACAGGTTTCCCAGAGAAGTTGTGGATGCCTCATCCCTGGACAAGTTCGAGGTCAGGATGGATGGAGCTCTGAGCAGCCTGATCTAGTGGAAGCTGTCCCCGCCCATGGCAGGAGGGTTGGAACCTTAAAGGTCCCTTTCCAGCCCAAGCCAGTCTATGATTCTATGATTTCTATCATTCTTTCCACTTGCAGAACCTGCACATTCCCAGTCACCCTGGTTCGGGTGTATGACTGGCCTGCTGTGAAACCACCAGAGTCAGGTTGGCTGAAGGTCACACAGCAAACTGAAGTGGATTGAAAAGACTCAGGAATTAAGCTTCCAGGTTTTCTTCTCTCTCCATCTTAGTTCTCTTGTCTTCTAAAGAGCAGTAACAGCCCTAAGTCTATTATGGAATTAACATCTATCCTAAGAGGTTTGTGCTATAGGAGAAGAAGGTGCTATACACTTATTTTATCTGTCATGTGTGCACCTTCCCTGTCTCCTGCTAAGAAAAAACCTAGTTCTTACTTACCTTTTTTTTTTTTTTTTTAATTCTTTTAAAGGAATCTCCTGGAACTTGAGGAAACAGCTGCAAATCACAACGGTGGGCAGCTGCTCTTTGGTGTGGATGGCTATTTGTATGTATTCACAGGGGATGGAGGGAAAGCTGGAGACCCTTTTGGAAAATTTGGGAATGCTCAGAACAAGTAAGTAGAAGGTCAGGTGAAGGTTTTGAGCTTGTTCACCAAGATACAAGGTTTGGAAAGGAGACAATGTGGAAGAACAGAGTGAGAGTGCTTCCTGAAAGTGCTCGTGCATCTGCAAGTCTGTCTAATGCTGTATTGCAAAAATGAAAATTTGACACATTGAAAGCCAAGTTGTTTAGAGAAGAGAGATTTTCTGGCTTAAGTGTGTTGCAAGACATACCAGCCACTGGTTTATTTCTTTTAGACAGGTAACTTTCCCTTTGAAAATGGAGAAGGAGAAGAAGAGAATTTTTGTGTTTTCAGCTGGCTCTTATGCTGGGGTTTCTTTTTCTGCCATCTCTTTAGGAGCACTTTGCTGGGTAAAGTGTTGAGGATTGATGTGGATGGAAGAAGCCCTGATGGAAAGCCTTACCGCATCCCTCCCGATAATCCATTCGTGTCTGATCCCACAGCCCGCCTGGAGCTTTACGCCTACGGGGTCAGGAATATGTGGCACTGTGCCGTGGACAGAGGGGACCCTGTCACCAAAAAGGGGAGAGGGAGGATTTTCTGTGGGGATGTGGGGCAGAACAGGTTTGAGGAAATCGACCTCATTGTTAAAGGAGGGAACTACGGCTGGAGAGCAAAGGAGGGATTTGAATGCTACGACACAAAGCTTTGCCACAATTCCTCCTTGGGTAAGGAAGAAGTTTCTTATAAAAGATTGCTTTATCATATGTGTGTATTTAGTGGACTATAGCACTGTTTTTCCAGTGAAGCTAAATAATCCAGTGTTGTGTGTTAAATGGAGATTGTTTGCTTCTTAAGAGCAGAAATCCTTTCTCCCCAGCCCTGCTGTGTTGGTATGAAATGATGCTCTGCTCATCCAGGGAATTCCTTGCCACACACTGCACCTGACAAGGTGTTTAAAGTCAAAGCCTGTGTCTTTTGTGGACGGTTTTCCCAGTGAAGCCAGGAAGGCAATGGATTTGATTTAAGTAGAAAGGGATACTTTGTTTTCTTCAGAAGCTCTGAGCCATGACTGTGGCTAAGGACAATGGTCCAGACTGGTGCTGAGACCCTGAAACAAACCCTGTGGCAGAGGCTGCTTGCTGCTGCAGCAGAATGCCCAGAAGCTGTTCTCTGTCTCTGACTGTGGGTGTGATGGGCAAAACCCACTTGCTGCCTTTGACAAACAGAAACTGGTGGTCTTTGTAAAGCTCTTGGCAAAGCATGGTGGAAGAACTGAGTATTATTATAATGTTCCTTAAGCTGTAGGGTGAAGACACTCGGTCTCAAGATCATGCAGATGTTTCTGGAAGATTTGGATGAGCAGACAAGTGCAGAGTATGTGTTATTGACATTAATGCAGGGAAAAATGTGAGGACAAGAATAAAATTCAGTGGACTCTGATAATTCAACATGAGAAAGGGCTGAATTCACTTTTAACATTGCCAGAGGCAGAGTCTTTATTTTACAAGTCTCATGACATTAAATGGAGAGACCACACTTATTCGTGTTCTGTGCTGTGTCAGTGAACCCACGAAGATGTTGAGCTCACTTGCAATTTTGATCTTATTCCCTTCTCTAAAAATACTGGAATTGGTAAAGATGATGCCTGCTAAAATGATTGGTACAATCACAAACAAGTAAGGTGACACTTCCTGTAGGCTGATGCCTTCCTGCATTGCTTGCTTGGTGCAGAGTACCCTGGTTCTGTGTGTTACAGAAGCTCATCATGACTAAGCCTTGATAAGCAACTACACAGAGATGTCCTTAAAGCCCCTGGGTCTGTTCTGTCCTAGAGTAAATTGCTGGATTACCACTGAAATTTTGCTAAGCACTTTGTTAAACTGTATTGGTCCTTCTAGTAATTTTTGCACCTGTCAGTGTCATTGAGCAACTGCTTTTTGATGCTCTCTGAAAGTAAATTTTCTCACTTTGTATTTCTCTGTGTTTGACAGATGACGTACTGCCAATATTTGCATATGGCCGCAGCGTGGGCAAGTCAGTTACTGGAGGTTTTGTCTACAGGGGATGTGAATCACCCAACTTGAATGGCCTTTATATTTTTGGTGATTTCATGAATGGGTGAGACTGGTTGTTTCTTCTGCAGCTCGCATTCTGTACCCACATTTGCCTTGTCTGGGCAAATAAGTATATTGGAGAATCCCAAAACCTTTTGGGCTGGAGTAAATGAGAATCTCAGGTGTCTGTCTATTAGACTAAGTTTTGTGTTTGACTATAACAACAACATTTTTGTTGGAATCTAAACTTTGTCCATTTCAGTATCCTTAGGATAAGTTTGCTTTTGTTCAGGTCTGTTTCTCCAGAAGCCAGCCAACAGTCACAGTCTTCACTGACGACTTTTTTTGTTTCAGTAATGCATGATTTTGACAGGGGCTAATTTTGATACTGGAGACATAAAACACAGGGTTTTATTTTTCATCCAGTCGACTTATGGCTTTACAGGAAGATGAGAAGACAAATAAGTGGAAGAAGAAGGATATCTGCATTGGCAGCACAACAGCTTGTGCTTTCCCTGGAATGATCAGCTCCTACAGCAAATTCATCATCTCATTTGCTGAGGATGAAGCAGGTGGGTATTGTGCTGGCCACACCTTCACTGGAAACTGTACTGCCAGTTCTCTGCTGTAGGGAGAATGTGGAAAGTTCTGTGGCTCCTGAGGCGTGCCTGCAGAGCAGGCAGGGCAGGCAGGTTTGTGGCTGGCTCAGCATGGAAGGTAGGACTGGTTTGTGGCTCAGAGAGGTCTCCTGCCGTGGGAGGCTGTTGCAGACCAGCTTGATGGAGAGCTCAGGAGACAGGACCTCACTTGAAACATTCCTTTTGCTGGTTTTTTTTTTTTTTTGTGCTATTTCACTAATCAAAAGGCCATATCAATTCAGTTTTTTCATTGTACCAGCTCGTTCTTGCTTGAGTTCTTACAGCTTCTCTGAATTTCTCCTGCTTCCTTAGCATAAATTCCTCACTCTTATTCACAACAACAGCACCTCACCCTGTGGATTATAGACCAAGGCATTTTTTGGGGGTCAGGAAAACCACTCGTTTAAAAATTTAGTGTAAAGGCTTCAGCGCATGGGACACTACTAAGGTCACAAGGACCAGATCTCTCACCAAGGTGGAGGTACCAATGCACAATTTATTCACTTTTCTACAGCCTCCTGACAGAGCTATGTAATACAAAAAGCAGCTGCAAGTCTTTGGAGAACACAGGTGTGCTTTAGTGAGCTCTGATGCTTCCCTATGCAGCAGAAAAGAGATTTGCTTGCCATGAAAAGATCCTAGATTGTCAGCCTAGCATATTCTGTCAAAGCTGCATGGAGATGCAGGCTTTGCAGTGAAATGTGTACAGTTTTTAACTGTTCTAACAACACGTGGAGTGAGTGGATGTTAAATGTCTCTTCTCCTAGTAGTCTTTTTAGAAACCAACATGGTGTTATGTAGTTTGAAAGACAACAACAGTTTCCCCGCTTGCAAGATACTCTAATTTCCCTTTACTGTGGATGTTGTTTTAGTGGGTGCAGAAGGGAAGGCACAAGGAGCAGTTGTCTTCCACAGCTACCAGACAAAAATAAGAAGTTTCTGGCTGCTGTGGATTAGCCAATGTCACTCTTGTTGAATTTATTTTCTTTTTGGTATGACTATGAGATGGCAAATATATTTCTTGTGTGGTCTTCCCCTCTATTTGTAGTTTCTGGCTGCTTCTTTGGTACAAACAAGTTTAAAAAAAATACATATATATACAGAGGAAAGTAACCTTTTGGAGAGCCAAAGAGGTGCTGCTCAGGCTCTCTGACTGACTGAGAGCTGCTGGTTCTGTGTGGAACCCTGCTGCAGCCAGGAGGTCATTTGGTGTCTCTGGGAGCCCACTTGCACAGGCCAGGGTGAGAACAAAGCCATTTCTTGGACATAAGGCATGGCTGAGGAGGTAACTCAAAGGGTTTTCTTTTCTGACCACACAAATTAGTGAAAAGCCAGGAAAAAGAGGGAAATGGAGAAGTGGGGTTCAGCTTGGGCACTTGAATCTAAGACCAGTTTTCTTTTTTCACTTCCACTTAGGTGAGCTGTATTTTATGTCTACTTCCTATCCCAGTGCTTATGCACCACATGGATCTCTCTACAAGCTCATTGATCCTGCAAGGTTTGTAATTAAAGATGGATTTCCATGCCAAATTCTTCTATAATCACCATACACTCTGCAGCTATCACAGTAAAAGAATGCCAAGTACTACTGATACACAATATCCCTGACATCTGCATCCAGTCCTTGGGTTTTGTTCAGCCACTGTACATCAGTTTGACTGAATTTGTTCCTCACTCATCATATCTGTGCACACTGAAATAGGAAATAGAGTTCAAATGCCTTGAAGATCTGGGAGAGTTAAGGATGACAAGAAAGTCTCCTTGGTTGCATATCTGAATTATAGCAAAGCAATGTTTTAAAAATGGCAGTCCATATCCTTCAGGGTCATTACATCAAATATCTATGATACACTTTAATATAAATAAATAAGTAAATGGCACTCCACAGTTTAGTTTTCTTCACAAAGATGAATGAAACCTGGTGGTTCATGCAGTCTTCAGATAATAACTGGAGCCTGAACCTGAGTTTTTCCAAGCAAAATGTTTTTCCCCATTAAGCAGTTATCCCTGCTAAAGTCTGTTTGTACACTAATAAGCACTCTTACATAATTGTTTCCCCTCCCAAGCTTTCGGATCTTGCTAGAAAGCATTAAGTGAGTTTCAAATCACTCTGTAAAATAGATACAGTACAAATGTGTCTGTGCTGTTGCAGAGACCTTGGACACTAGCAAAATGAAGAAAACAAGTTATGTTTTCTTGAGAAGTTAGATCCAAAGCTAGATAGTTAACTCAAGCTCTGTACCAAGGTGATGGGAATAGAACTTGAGTCTTCTACTGCTCAAGGACATTTCTGCCTTTAACAGTTTATAATCTGCCAGGAAATGCATTAATCAGGTCTGTGGCTGACCAAAATGTAATATTTTCAACTAAATATATATGTGAGCTTGCATAAACATCAAGAGCTTGAGCAGAGTCTATTTACAAAAAAAATATATCTCTGTAGTCTCTATACCGTTCCTTAATGTGCCATGAAGAACCTGTGCTTTTGAAGCTTTGTGTCCATCACTTCTAGAACAGGACCAGGCCCCTATTCTCTTGGCTCTTAGGAATGTTTTCCTGCATTTTCCAGTTCCCTTTGTTTGCCTGAGCCCAGATGGGGCTGTGTCAGCTCTGCCCTTGTCTGTTTGCACTTTGCAGGCGTGTCCAGGGTGTACAGGGCTCCTCTGGAGCCTGAACGGGCTCTGGAGCACAGTCCCGACACCTCCAACTCCTGAGGTGATTTTGGTTTCCTCCTGAACCTTTCTCCTTTGCATTTTACTGCTGTTTATAGGATTCTTCCTTGTCTGTCTCTCTGGGATAGCTGGCTTCTCTGCTGAATCCAACATTCCCTGCCTCTTGCCCGCATGGTGGGAAGTGTGCTGGCATGGACAGCAAGCCACACAAATTCCTGCTTCCAAAACATTGCCAGGGCCACTGCCATGTGCCTGATGGCAACTCAGACTTTCCGAGGAACCTGCCAGGAAAGCTGATGGCAGCAGTGCCGTTTGTCCCCACTTCAGCTTGCCTCTCCAGCAGTACTCTTGGAGACAGCAGGGTGGCACCAAATTCCTTCTGTCCTGAGCAGAGAGAAAACGAGCTAGAATATCGTTTTATAATTAGAGAGGAGAGAGACGGAGGGAAAAAAAATCCCACAACTCACCAAAAACCCCCCACAAGCAATGCCAACAACTCTGCTTTAGTAACCTTTTTCTTTTTTAATGAAATGGTATGGAGGAAGCACTTGACTCTTGCCACTGTCTGAAGGAGAATGCTAATCACAAGGAAATGTGATGCCTTAGGTCATGCTTTGCTTTGTTCTGTGCTGTCAAATTGGAAGAACCTGTTCTTATTTGTCCTACAGCAGTTCCTCTGGTGGGTAATAGAGAACACAGGTGTGTTGTGCTTCTTTGGACCTCTCTTCCTGTCACTTAACGTGCAATATCTTTACATCAGGGAAAATGTATTTTGGGTTTTTCTTGTTGTTGTTTTGGTGCTTTTGTACTGTGGGAAGTTGTCAGGGAACAGCGGGAGAGGAACACAGACACGTTTCTTTGCAATTGTTGCCCCCTCCCTGTTTGCCTGTTCCTTTCCTTTCTCACTCCTCTTGCTGCACACTCTGTTGTGTCCAAAGAATATCCCAGTGAAGGTCACATTCACCAGCTGCTGTTGGGACAGGGATTTTATGGCTTGCCAGCCCTGTGTCAGGCTTTTGAATTCCACCTGTGCTGCACTCCAGGTGCCTAAAGTGCTTTCATGCCTCTTCCACCAGTGGCAAATGACAACAGGAGATTGATGTGTGCCTGTGGAATAAATAAACTTCCCTAAAAATTTCTCAGACGACTGCATCTGGCTTTCTGTTTTCCAAGGAGAGCTCCACCAGGGAAGTGTAAATACAAGCCTGCTCCAGTGAAAACAAAGAGCAAGCGGATACCATTTGTTCCACGTGCAAGTAAGTGGTCAGGCTTTGACTTTAATGAGAGGCAAAACATATACATAAACTTACAGGCATGTGATTGACATCTTTAGCAGTCTTAAAAACTAAAGCACTGAGCAGGAGCAATCCTGAAGTTTGGTTATCACATTTTATGTGTACTTCTGCCATTTACTTGGTGCTGTGCCTTTTCTTTATCCCAGCCTCTGATTTTTTTTTCCCCTCTGAGTTTTGCTAAGTAATAGTGTAAATGGGCATCACAAGGGAACTGATAACTTTGATTCAGGCATTGGATGAAGTCTGGGAAATTCTGAGCGCCTGTCCCTGGCTCTGAGACAAGCTCCTTGAATCAAATAATCCCTTCTCTGTACCTCTGGGTGGAGGCAATCTTCCTTTTTCCTAGCTGCTTTCTGTCTTAAAGTCCCATGCAGCTAGGGCAGGAGTTACATCTTGAGTAGAAACAGTGTTTAGCAAGCTGACAATTGTCTGGGATTTCCAGATATTAGTGTGTTATGAACAATTGATTTTATTAAGTCTGCCAGAGAAGTGTGCAAGGTTTCATCATATTCTGTCTGGAAGTAATTTTCCTTAAATATACATTAATAATTCCTAAAATTAATCATTTTATTTCCAAGAAAACCAAGGGTCATTTGATGGAAGAAGAGAGGTTTATAGTGTGCATTTCTTCTTTCATAATTTCAGCTGTTTTTCTTGACTGCAGCTCTAATAAGGATTTCTATCAGTCATATCTCTGAATTAGCCTTTTGCCTTAAAGCAGGGATGCTGAACCATGTTAATTACTTTCCTCAGAGACTGTCCTTGAGCTGCTAAATGAACCTTCAACAACCAAGCCTCCAAAAAAACCTTCTACCCTCAGTGCAGCCACCCCAAGAGTTTCTTCTAAGAAATCAAAAAAGACCCCATCCACCAAAATAAAAGCATCAACAAGGAAAACAGCTCCAGCTGGTAAAGGGAGGCAGAGAGTCAAAGCTGAGGCTAAACCTCACAAGAAAAAGAAGGTTGCACACAACTCCAGAACGACACCAGCACCTCCTTTGCCAAAAAAGAAGAGCTCCCACCTAGCCAGAACCAAGGAGGTTCTTCCAAAAAAACCAGCAGTAGCTAAGGGAAAACTGGAGAAGAGGAGGAAGAAGCAGCTTTTGAAGCTCAGTGGTGTCCCAGAAAAAGCAGGTAACCTATAAGATGTGAAACAAAAGTGCTGAATGGTGACCAAATAAAAGAGAATTTGGCTGACTTGCTATGGGGTGCTCCCAGGTGTGCCTTCATTAATGGCAGTGTTAGCAGTCTTTACATATCTTCTATTGAACCTTAACAGCACCAGCTTCCTAACACTGACTTTGCAAATCCTGCTGTGATGTCCTTTTCTGCCATAAGTGGTTATGAGAGCCTGTGATGGACGTTCACTGGTAAGATTTGGCTGTGTATGACAGTCTAATAAATCCCAGTGCCTCTAAATTTCAGGACTTTAATCTTTTATTGAAGAATATGGAATAGACATGTCAATTACCTCACCTTTCTTTTTTTTTCCTTTTTGTCCTTTAGCTGAAATGCAGTGGAAAATGCATTTCAAGAGTAGTTGTCTTTCAGACAATGAAATTAGATTTTTTTTTAAAGGAGGGCCACTAAGATGCTCAGAGGGCTGAAGCATGTCTCCTGTGAGAAAACTGGGGTTGTTCAGCCTGGAAAAGGGAAGGCTCCAGGGAAACTTTGCAGCAGCCTTCTAGTCTCTGAAGGAGGCCCACAAGAAAGCTGGAGAGGGACTTTTTACAAGCCGAGTAATGACAGGACAAGGGGGAATCGCTTCAAACTGACAGAGGGGAGGTTTAGATTAAATACTAGGAAAAAATTCTTCACTGTGAGGGCGGTGAGGCACTGGAGGAACAGGTTTCCCGGAGAAGTTGTGGATGTCCCATCCTTGGAAGTGTTCAAAGCCAGGTTGGATGGGGCTCTGACTAACCTGGTCTAGTGGAAGGTGTCCCTGCCCACGGCAGGGGGTTGGAATGTGATGATCTTTAAAGGCCCTTCCAGCCCAAGTTAGGGGTTGGAATATTCATACTCTATGAATATTTTTTCAATGTAGGGATCACCTGCAAGTTCCATAGGATCCCGTAAGAGCTGGAAATGTCCAGCAAATCTGAAACACCAACACAATCAAAGCACCAGAAACCAAGCAAAATCCGCCAAAACACCATGTTAGAGCTGAGCCAGGGGCTGGAACCATCCTGTGGCTCCAGACCCCGCGCGGTGGAAGCGGCGCCGTCACAACCCCCGCTGTTCAGATCCAGGGAAATGATTTTTTCGGGAAGCGGAGCCGGGGCCGCCCTTGCGCTCCTGCCCGCGGAGGCGGCCGAGCCCAAGGCGTCAGTTCGCAGTTCCGACGCTACGTTCGTCTCCCACCGCCGCCCTCTGGAGGCGCCGTGCCGGGATGCAAAACGCAGCGACCCCCGCCGCCGTTTCTCCCCGGAAGAAAGACCAGGTCGGGGGGAGAAATAATGAGAAAAGCAGGAAAAGCTGCGGAGGCCCCAGCGAGGATCGAACTCGCGACCCCTGGTTTACAAGACCAGTGCTCTAACCACTGAGCTATGGAGCCACCTATCAGTTCCAGCCCTGCCGACGGCTCCTGTCCCTGCCCTGGGCCCGGGGCCGGACCCGCCGCTCGGAGCCGGCTGTGGGCGCTGCTCCCGCGGCACCCCGGCGCTGAGGGGACGGGCACAGCTGCCGCGGATTGAGGGTGGAAGTGCCTTGGAGAGGAGAGTTTGGGTGGCGCAGGGGAGGAGCGCTCCCAGCAGTGATTCCCGCTTCTCCCGGCCGTCCCCCGTGCTGTGAGGGAGGGAGCAGCCGCTGCCTGAGTCAAGGTTTTGGGAGGTAGGGTTGCACAACGCCTGGTTTTGTGCAGAGAGGCAGTTCAAGTAGATGATAATCAGCTCAGTGTTGTAATTCTCCTCCGCTTTTGTGAAATCGCTGTTGCACAAAAACTGGTTTAACTCTCGCAGATAGATCCTGGTTTAACTCTCGCAAACACGTCTCGTTTGACTGGGGCATGAACCGACAGCAAGACAGGCAGTGTGGAGCCTTCATTTCTCGATTTTTACTGAGCAAGGAAGTTTGAAGCCATTTGAGGGTTTTCTCCTTTCCTTTGCATGACAGAACCAGTCTGTCACATGCTCCATGAAAGCTTCGGTGAAGGTGAGCTGTGCAGGGGAAGTGGAGAGGCACTGCTGTGGAGTAATAAATCCGAGCAGTTCTGCTGTACACCAGAGTCATGTTCTAGAAAAGCAGGCATGATTTGCTGGGTGCAACCCTCAAGCTGTGTGTGACCAAAAGTAAAGCTCCTCGAAATGAGAATAGACAGAAAAAGCTGCATTAAGGAGCTAAAGACCTTTCATCCGTCCCACACTCCACAAATCATGAACTAGGTCAACTTCCTCTTTTTTTGCCTTAAGTTTTATTTCACTTTCTCTTTAAATGGATATGATCTCTGTGAACAAACTAGATCAGTTCTGGTGAACTCTGTCTTGTTGTTTATATAAGACACTAAAATTACTTTGAAATATCTGTTTTCGACCTTTAATGTGGCAGCTGATAAATTCATGAAGTTTCACATTTCTTTGGATACTTTTTTCCCCTTTCCTTTGAAGATAGTGACTCTTTAGAGCAAGTATAGCTCTTGCAAAGAGGGCTAAAACGTCTGTGGTGAGTATTCTGCTAATGCCTCATGGAACTGAAGTATAAGCATAGCTTGTTTTATAACCTTCAACTAGGCAGGAGCAGAATTGTCTTACACTTTCCATGCTATAAGACAAGCCTACCTTCATCAGTCTAACACAGCTGAGCAGCAGGGTAAGATGTCTTCTGAGAACAGAACAGTGCTGAAATAAGTTTTCTGTGATAACATGGCTACCTGCCACTATTGGAGTTTTAAACTTAGGTGCAAATCTGTAACTGTTGTGATTGCCCTGCTTCTAGCCTTTTGCTGCCTGCTGAGAGCTCCCTGCAAGGTGGGCTGCACTTCAAGGTCTGTGTCACAGGGTGTTTCTTAGGCAGCCTGGGTGGGATTCAGGAGGTGTGATGGTGGTACCATGCTATCAGTAAGCACCTCGACTTCTCTTTGTAAGAAAAATGAAGAAATGAGACACTTCTGCGATGTAATTCATCTCACCTGAAGGTAAACCTCTACAAAAAGTCATGAGAGTCAGGGTCTAGAGGTGCCTGTTCCTCAGCTGGCTGTGAAGGGAGTTGATGCAGCCTTCACAGCAACTCCCCCAGCCACCGTTATAAATGGTAGTTGTTAGTGGAAATATCACAGCAGGTTATTTCTTCCAATCTTTTCTATCTCGTTCTAGCTTATGTTTTGTATCCAGTGTTTCAAAGACAAGTGGATCACTCCTGTGTAATGTGAAGAGCAATGGTTTTTCAAAGTATTGATTGGGTCAAAACTGCAGAACCACATCTAAGGAAGACTGTGATTCTTTCTGCAGCTAGACCCACACAGATGTGAAAATTAAGCATTCAGGCAACAAAATGCCTGTCTAGTCTGCTGTTAATGACTGTTGAAGGCCACTAGGTGGAACCAAAGGACTGCATCAAAAGGTTAGGAAAATCCTTTCAACATACTTCAAATGCTGGAAAGAGTGTATTTTTACCAACAGATTTTAAAGAAAGATCTGTAGGACGACTGGCCTTTAAAGGTGTGCCAGACAACTAAAGATGCACGTTTATGTACGCTCTCCAAAGTTTCTTCTCTAGCCCAAGATTGAGCATCAGGCTAGAAAACAGGGTAGCTAGTGTCAGAATAGCTGTACTCTTGTCAGTCTGGAGCAAGGCTGTTATTAAAACCCGATTTATTTATTCCTGATTAGCTCCCTGAGCGTCCCTAAGAGCCCCACTGGACAAATCTGTGTTTAAGCCTGTGTGAAGCTGGTGTCAGCCCACAGATGTCACCTGAGCTGCTGTGAGATTTTGTCCGTCTCGTTAAGCACAGCGAGCTAATCCCAAGCACATTCCATGATCTTACTGCCATATCTTGCATTCAGGAGAAACTGAAGGAATGGCTCTTCACAACTCTGGTCCATGAATTATCCCTGGAAATTATCTTACACTACTGTATTCTCTTTTCCAGACTCCTTTGCCTTGCTTGCCACCCAGTTCTCTGCTGGATTCAGTTTCACTGGTGTTTCACAGAGTTTGGTTTTTTGTTGCACAAAGCAGCTTTGGGCTGCAATAGTATGAAATAACTATTTCCAGCCAATGTTTGCTCTGCAGACACTGTGTGTCTCCTAACGGGTTGTCAGGCTTGCCCACCTTTGTCCTCCACACATCAGACTCTGTGTGTCCTGAGGGAAGCTTGGTGCACCTGGGGTTATCTCAGCAGAGGTACAGATCAGCAAAACTGGCACACTTGCCTTTCCTTGTTAACCTCTGGGAGAAAGGAATTGCAGCACAGCTCCAGTCTTCTTGTGAAATGAGATGTTCTGTGGGTTTTAGTTGTTTGACAGGTCCAGCACTGTTGGTTTTATTTCTTAAAGAAACAGCAGTAACCTAAAGGTGTCTGAGTTTAATGTAATTCATTTCAGTTGGCAAGTGCTGATGGACTACTTTATCTTGTGCAAATGCAAGGGTTTTTTGGAGTAAAATATTATCAGAATCAGGGGAACACTTCCTGCTGATTTTTGGGTGGCTTTTGGAGGAAGTCCTTGGGGTATTTTAGGCTTGTAATGATCTCAACATTTGGTTGAGGCCTACCTTCTGCTCTGAATGTGAAGCTTTAAGTCCTGTTTGATTGAGATGTGCCTCAGGAAGTGTCATGTGGTGTTGCAGTTTTGACCCAATCAAACCTTGTGAAAATAATTGTGTTTTCACATTACACAGGAAGGACCTACTTGTCTTTGGATACAAAACATGAGCTAGAATGAGATAAAAAAACCAGAAGAAATAAATTGCTGTGATATTTCCACTAACAATTACCATTTATAACAGAGGCCAGGGAAGTTGCTGTGAAGGTTTCCAGGTTTTAGCTTGTGCACTGCTTGCTCCCTTACTCCCAAGTTGCATGAGAGACCCTGGTGTGCACCCTTCCTCTTCCCTGAAACTCTGTTTTCCATGGGAAAGAAGTTCAAACCTGCAACAGACATGGTGCCCTTTCAAAAGTAATTTGGTGGTCTCGATACTCTTTTTTTAGACAAACATCCATTATTACATGCAAAAAAAAATCTTTTAAAACAGCATTTTTGTGCAGCTTTGAAGAGAGGAAGGGATTGGTGTTTCTGTGGAAATGTATTTCTTTTCATTCCTCAGAATGGTGATAGAACACAAAAAGGAGCTATAAAGACCATAAGAATCCACTCACCCCTATTTGCTCACAGCTCTCTTCATGTAATGGGTGTTGTGGTGCCCATTGCTCATATTTGAACATCAGTAGTTCTCTGTGGAGCAGCATCACTATTCCCAAGTCTCATTCCAGAGTAACACTTCTGTCTCTGCCTCATTGTGCTCTCCTGTTGTGTTTTTTCTTAGTGCCAGGGATCCAAGCTGAAGAGATGTTGTCTTCAAATGCTTTATGATTTGATCTTCCTGAAACTAGAAAGAAGTAATCACATTTTCTTTACTTCAGGGTTATTTCTCTGATCCAGACCCGATTTGAAGCTATTTATTATAACAACTTCACACACCACATCCAGTGGGACTTAGCTGCCACACTGCACCCAGTGGTAGAGGTGACAAAGCCATCTATTACAGGCAAAAGGGTCTGGAAAGTTTGATAGGAAGCAGCTTTTCATCAAATCAAAAAATAATAAATAACTCAGCAAAGTAGTGAAAAAGCAAAGTATATTTTATTCTAGTTTTAGAAGAAGAAAATTCCTGTATTTGAAATAGAAAGATGCATAATTTTTAGATTTAAAGGGGAAGAAAAAAATCAGCAGGATATAGCTGACCCAAAGCTGTGTGTGCTGGTCAGAGTGTCACTAAACATGTGTGTTTGTGTCTGAATATTCCATGTATACACACATGTAAACATGTTTGTGCTGTTGGACAGAGTGTAGAACAGTGTTCTCCCTCTCTGGAGATGACATCCTGAAGGTCTCTACTCAGCTGTTGGTTTCCAAAAAGTGCAGGAATGTAAGGATCATCTCTGAGGCTGTAAATCCTCTCAGATTTGTCTAAAGTCGCTTAGCAGATTTGAAGGTTACTTGGGAGAAGGGTTGGCAACCAATGTCATTACATGAACCTTTTTCCAAAGAAAACCAGGCTAAAAATGTACTGCTCATATTTTCCAAGGAAGATTTTAAATTTTTTTGGAAAACAGATGATTCAGGAATGTGTGAGGCAGAGGAACCAGGAGATCCAGTATGGCTCTTATTCCAGTACGGATTCTGCTACTTACCTCTGTGGCCTCCCTCAGAGCCTCCCAAAGGGATGTTTGTTGGTAGCATCAATGCAAAGTCTTATTATCATCAGTGTAAAAACAGACTTGGGATATCTCAAGTGGACTGTAATGGAACACAAATGTAGCAATAGGATGGCTCAAAATAATAATCAGAAGGCTTATTTTAAATAAAACTTTTTGGGATGGTTTCTCCCAAGGAGCTGTAAAGCTATAGGTACTGAGTTCCTTTTGCAGCTCAGTGGGCAGTAGAGAAATGGGAATATGTCCCAGCATGGTCAGAACTGCTGTGGATGGATGGGAAGCTGTTGTCTCAGCCATGGCCTGTTTGCAAGGGTTTGGATATTTGGCTGCACTGAGGATGCAGCCACCCAAGTGAGACACAAATGTGTGGGTCTGCTCTGGGTTTCAGTTACTGGGAAAGGCAGAATAAAAGACCTGTCACAACTATTAGGCACCTTCCTCAAGTGCTTACATTCCCTTTCCTGTGAAACACATCCAAGTCCCAAAGGCAGGCAGTCCCTATGCTAATCAAGGAACAAATTGGTTTTTGTTCTGAAGCTCTCTTAAGGTTGATGGAGGAACGATGCATGTATAATAAATATTACATAAACTCCGAGAAGCCAACTGTTTCTTAAGTGCTGGAATGAAAACTGGAGCTGGGTGATTTGTGACTCCTGGAAAAAGCAAATGAGCTGAAAATATGGTTTTGTTCCCAGCTCTGTTCCTGATTTTGCCATATGTTTGCTGCTAGAGACAACAGTTTGTGGGTTAGAGTGCCACAAGTGTCTATGTGTTGTTCTCCTGTGGAATGAATTCAGAATATCCTGCCCCATTTCCTTAAGTGCCTGGGAAGAGCCGTGCCATGAGCCTCAGGCTTTCAGAGAGCTGCCCTCACCACCCTAGGATGGGCAGCTGGACAAATGACTGAGAGCAGATGTTTAATCCCTCAGGCAGGGTTGGTAGCCCCTGGACACCAAAGAGGAATGGGAATTTACAGCTTCCCTTCTCTGTTTTTAGGGTTAAGCTGGATGGACCTGCAGGCCCTGTCTCCATACAGGCCTGTCAGTGGTTCTGCGGATGAGGTTTGTTGCTCAGCAGCTCTGCTCTTTGCTCCCAGGAGAACACATTCATCTTCCTGCTTACTGGGCTGGACCACATGTGCAACAGAACAAACTGAAGAGGAAAATGTGTTTCTGCTCCCAGCCTTATCCTAGTAATTGGTAGAAGCCCCTCCTCCCAAAGTTGCTGCTGTGAAGCTTTTTTGAACCATGTTTTGGAAAGATTTTGGAGGCCAGCTTTTGAGTGATAAGCTCCTCTTTGACACTATTCCATTAGCCTGCCCACTGAGCATGGAAAATCTCACCTCCTTGAGTCTTAGCAGTGTTACTGTTTCAGAGTAAGCTTTGACTGACCAAGTACTGTCAGGTTTTTGAAGTGGTAACTGAGTGTTTCCAAGTCCCTTCTTTGCTACTGAAGGACCAGACTGCCTGCAGACACTTCAACATCCTTTCCTCTGAGTAACTTTGGACCCACAGTTCAGCTCTGTGATTGGTTTTGTGTCTCTTTTGCCATTTTTCCTGGTTTTGCTTGGTTTGGAAATCCTGGGGCTATGGCCTTCCTGAGGGTACTATCTGTTTTCTCTGGCTTTCCCAAATGTAATGCATCATGCAGTGCTGAAAATGAATGGGAAGGGAATGAATAAAAATGTTTTGAATCCCGAGGATTTGGATTGAGCTTTGTGTAAAGCTGTTGGTTTGGGGTTTGCCTCTGTTAAATTAGCTCACTATATAGTAGGGCACTTCTATCTGTCTGTCACTGAGGTCCCAGCCAGCCAGTGCAGACTCAGGCAGGTGATATCACATCCTTCAGGCACTGGCATCCAGTCTGCACTCTAAGGGCTTTGACAAATCTCCTCAAGCAGAATTGTCAAGATGATTCCATGATCTAATGTGTCCAAAAGCGTTAAGAGCACCACTGGGAATCTCAGAGGGGACTGATGTGATTAGATCACATCTACATGGGGGGATAAATCATTCTTGAGTGGAATTCACAAATCACAGCATTGGACTGCTGTAATCAAACTCCAAGGGAGCCTCTCTGTAGGGCATCAATATCAGCAGCTGCTCTTCGTACATGACAGGTCTCCTTCAAAGCTTTCACATGCCTGATAATCCTTCTCCTAACTAAACTTTAATTGAAGGATGCCACAACCTGCCATAGGGTAAAGAAGGGAGCTTAAGCATCTTGATTCACTTAGGTGACTGATCCATTAATACTCCTAGAGTTAGGCTTATCCTGGTCTACTTTATTATTAAGTGAGTGTCCCACCTACAGAGGACCCAGCTCTGGTGACCTTTCCACTGGTGTAACCCTAGGCAAAAACTTACTTGTAAGTTGTACTTACCTTTTACCTAATTGTGGCTGTTCTTTCGGTGGAAGCAATTCCAGCAGTGGGATAAATCAGGCCAGTGGTGGATTGTTGCTTTTCTGCTAAAAAATAACTAATTTACTTTGCATTTAGTTTTACAGTTAAAGCAGAGTTGCTTCAAGGTTGAAGCCACTAGTGCCTATTAATGTGCTCTAGGAGCTTATGACTGGGAAATTTCTCTTTCAGACAGTTCTGGAAAACAGAAATGTTCATATCTTCAAGTAAACAAAAAGCAATCCATTCCTATTTAGGGTAAATGAATAAGTACATATGAAGGATAAACACTAAAAAAAGACATGCTTTCAAAGACTGACACAGCTATTGTAGTTCTAGAGAACAAGTGAATGAAACCTGTTTGGATTCTTCCTAGAATAAATACACACACTTTTAAAGTCCTTAGGAGAATAGAAAAAGAAGCAGCAGTAATGCAGAAGCACTGGTTTAATCTCCAGTCCACCAGATACTTTTGCACTAGTGTGGAGTGCATGTGGTAAGTCTTAAACCATTCTTATGCCTCACCTACATGTTTAACATTTAGAGTCCTTGGACATGTCTATGAAACAAGAGTTGAGAGACCCACATGATATTTAGTGCACAAAGTTGAGAAGCAAAGGCAAAGAAGTATGTGTTTGTTGCTACCCAGCCCCTTAGACATATCCTTGGGCTGAGAGCTCTCTGTAAAAAAAAAATTCTTGGTATATATTGTGGGATATCTGGAAAATAGATAGTAATAAATACATTATTTCATGTGGAAGATGGATAATTCAATGCCTAAGAATGTGAACTGGAGAATAAATCAATGCAAAGAGACTTTCTGTTCTTTGGTGTTCATTTCTCCTTTTTCTTTCCCCAGTGAATGTTCCTCAGTCGTCCCAGCAAAGGGATATTTTTACAAATATCTTGCTGAAATATTCAGATCTGCCGTGTTTCCTCATGAGAACTGAGAGCTGCAGAGCAGAAGGTACATCGTCACAGCTCACGTTTAAAGCAGCAAGTAGCAAGTCAAGGTAGTTTCAAGACGAAGTTGTTGTTTGTAGCAGAACCAATGGTCACTTCTAAATCACTCTGACATGCTTAGTGAGAAGTGAAGCACAGTGCTGTCTCCTCTGAATGCCAGAATTTACTGTGATAATTGTACAACATGAATCTCAGTTTAACCTAATCTCCAGTTGCCTCTTCCATTTTCATTTTACGCTTGCTTGTCCTGCAATGACCCCCTTTGGACTGCTAGTTCTATAAATCTTTCTCACAAAGGGTCACTGGACTGGGGAGAAAAGAGAAAAATCTGTGAACAAAAAGAAGTCTAATGTGCTTTCTCCACCAGATACTGTGCCAGAGGTAGGTCTGCTTGTTCCAGCCTGGTGTAGCTAATGCAGATGTCACTGCTAAATGCATAAACTAAATACAGTCTACTAGGCGTTTGTAATTAGTTTGTTTACAAAAGCACTTAGAGGAACACTTTGGTTCAGCTAGAGCTGATCAATCAAACTTCAGCTGAAGAAACTCCAGAGAGACCTTTTCTTTCCATGTGACCTGCTGGGAGACAGATTAGAAAATATTGATAACACCAGCAGCTATTGGCTGCTGCCGTGTGTGTTTAACGTCCTTCATGCATGTTGGGGGAAACAGGGAGAGACTGCTTCTTCCAGCTTAGTTGTAATGCTGCTTCTTTTACGAATGCACCTTTGCCAAGAGAAAAAAATGACTGAAAGCCTAATAAAATTGAAGATGATGTAGATGAAAATGTCAAAGACCTTGGGCCCTGAATGCAGCGTTGTTTAGAGCAGTTGGCAGAGCCTGAAAACCTTTATCTCATACTTCTGACCCAGGGTTATTCCCTTAAATGCCTTGTCCAAGCTCATTTTCCCAGTTCCCATTTTAGCATCCCTCTAGTGGTGCAACTGAAGGAAGCTCAAAGCTTGTGTTCTCTTGAAATGTTGCTTGGTAAAGGAGCAGGAGTGAGACTGATACTCATCCCGTGGATCAGTGTGTTGTGGCCCACATTGCACAGAATGGAGTGATGTGGAGATGTGGTTTCTGGTGTGTGGTACCCAAATACAGCCCCAGAGGTGGGAAAAGTGTTTTTTCAAGAGTTTATGTTCCCCATCCATCTCTTCAGTTTTACTTGTGCTGATGGGCACTGCCAGGTGCAAGGAGTCCTGGGTTCATGGTACCAGTCCTCACAAGGGGAAGGCAACAATGCATTGCCCTTGAGGAAGCTGCTTCCTTAAGTGCTCCTTACGCTTGGATGTAGCTGTCAGACTTTGGATGATCAGCTGGTGTGACATTGGCTGCCTTGCAGGTCCCTGTGGGTGTACCCTGCATTCTGGGTGCCTGTGACAGGCACAGGTGAAGGTACTTTGTCCTCTTGGCAACGTGAGAGATTGAGCTTCACAAAGCTCTTCTGGCTGATCATGAGTTCAACTGGTCCCTGTGTTAGGGACAGAGCTGTGGTACATGCAGTTGATGTATTTTGTGGAGGATGAGCAATTTACAGAAGTTGCATAGCAGGTCAGAGGAGAAGTGAAGGACATGGAGTCTCTTACTTCTAGGAGCAAGTTGTGTACCCATGGTACACACTGTAAAGCCCAGATCCTGCCTTGTACCATGCTGATCTATGCTAGATGACAGTCTGAGCCTACAACAATCTAAACCAATGATTTTAAATGACAATTTGAGCTGTGTAATTCAGAACTGGACATTCTTTTGAGGTGCTTACATTTCAAGCTACGCTGCTTATGCTTAACATCATTTTTGTCTGTCATAGCTGCTGCTGGATGGAAAAATCATTTGGTTTGTGGGATGCTATTTAACAAAAATAATTCTTTATGTCTGAATTTATAAGATGTGATCAGTGCCAATAAAGAAAGCTGTAGGTGATCCCATCAGGAAAATCTTCATCAAGTGCTCCCCTCTGGTTTTCATTTTCACCTCAGAAGCAGGGAGAAGAAAGTGAGACCTTTTCAGAGCTCTAATCTGCAATTATCCAATGAAATGATGAGATTTGAAGTACACAGTGAGGTTGAAATTGTCCTTGTGCAGGAAAAGGACATCGTCTGAAGCTGTCACATTTGGCGTATATAAAACTGCATGGTTGACAATTTGTCCAAAAACAAATAAGGGAGATACCTTTGTCAGCCAGAATGTCCCACCTTGCAGATTTAGAGCAGGATGAAGTGATTTGCCAAGCCCCACACTACCCCATCCATCCAGAGGCCAAGTCCTTTCCCCTTTGCAATCCCACCTGCCTTTCTGTGCCAGGGCCAGGCAGCAGATGATGTGCAGCATCGCTGGCCCACTGGGTCACAGACAGTTTGAAGCCCAGCATTTTGCAGGTTGCCATCTGTCTGTGGAAGAAAGACCGTGGCACAATGCATGAAGACTTTATTTGCCTTTTACTATTTATCTTTGTTATCTGACTTTCATCAGTAGTTCTGCTGGATAATAGCAGTAGGAAGATATTATGGAAGTGTACCAGGAGACCTGATCTCAGAATTACCAGTTACCTCATAGATAGCATCCTTCTGGTAATACAGGCTGTTTATCAAAGCATCTGTAGACAAGAATTTATTTGAAGAAACTGCCTAGGGAAGATGTTTTTCATGAGCTTGGAGAGAAAGGGAATATTTCAGGTTGAGAACTAACCTGGAGCTGTGCATAGGGTTTTTTGACAGACATCTCATGTAGGGTGAGATATTGACATGTGGAGCACGGGGAGCTCATCAGCAATGTGTGAGACAGGTCATGTGAGAAGATTACCAATATGTATTGGAGCAATTAGAGAATGTGTCTCAAGCACTGCCAAGCTTTGTGCAACTGCCCATGTAAGGCTAAAGAAATTTCCAGCATCTATTGAACTCATTTACAAATAATCTGCATGAAAGCTGTAAATTTAACACTGCATGACAGCTCTGAAGAATGGAATCACTTGCTTATGTATAAGGTCACAGCAGGTCACTTCTCACCCCTTAAACCTGTCAGCTGAGATTCAAGGAGAAGCACAGATAAGTCTTCTGGGAACAGTGATGCCTTGAATCGGTATGGCTCCTGCAGTTCTTGTGTCTGGTGCTGCATCTGCCAGCTCGAGTGATGGGGTGAATTTGAGCTGTAGGAAGTGGCAGGGAGCTCATATTCTCCCCACTGTTTGGATGAGGCAGCTTGGTACTTGTTTTGAGCACGAGGGTTTTCCAACCAGTGACTGATTGATTTGGCTCATGTGCAGCAAGGAGGGTAATTAATTGCTGCTGTTACATCCCTATGCACTTGTCTTGCATTCAGCAGCAAGCTTAACCTCCCAAATACTCAAAGTTGTGGTGTTGTCCTCCCAGTTTTCTGAGAGGTATATAAACCAAGATATTTAAGGCAGGAATGCATGTGGTCTTTTTAGTTTTGATATGCCACAAACCCCCGGTTTTGAAGGTTCTAAGGTGCCTTTGACTAGCACTTGCAGGCTTTGAAGATCCTATTTTATTAAAGATACACTTACTGGCTGAGTTCTGATCTTCTGGCATGTTAGGTGGATGGGGTCTTCCATCCTGAAATACCTTCTTGCAGCCTGTTTGCTCTTTGATTGTACTCTAGCATCAGATTCCCCACTCTGTTTTTATAGGCATAATTTCCATTTATTATACATATTCAGATATGTAGCAGCAGGTTTTCACTGTCTATTTCAGGTGTTCTGTCAAGTGTAGTGTGTGGCCATTTAACCAGGAATAGCTACATCAGGAATCTTGCACAGTGGAAAAGGATATTCCCTGTATGCATAAATAGATCACAACCGAATACCTGAAGCAGAAATGTGTGAGAACAAACACCCAGGAGTTGGTGGAGCAGGAGCTGAAGATAATGTGTAAGGCCTTTTTTTGTTCATCTGAGCATGTGCAACAAATAAGAGTTCTCGATACGATTCTCAGCTGTGCAGTGACATGTTTTCCCATCTGGCTGTTGAGCAGTAGGGACTAAGGGAATTGTGTGGCCGCACAGCCACCTATTCCGTGAGCTGCAGGGTCCAAAGGAAATGTTATGGATTGTGAAGCTCAGCCCTGAGAGGAGGCACTCACCATTTTGGCAGGAAGAGTCAGACATGGGTTGCAAGGTTAGCGTGAGGGGTGGGAAAAGAAGTCACATGTATGTTTTAAAGGCAGGCGAATTTAATTTGGGATGACAATGCCACAATTACTTCCAGAATTGTGGTCCCACCTCTGCTTCATCAGTCCTGCTGGCATTCATAAACCAATACAGCTTAATGCAGATCCCAGTTGCTGATGTGAATGGGAAGGAGTGACAGGAGTGTGAAGTGGGAAAGTTGTTTTTTGACAGCAGCTGGTGGTTATGTTGGCCTAAAGTAGTCATGGAATCAGAGCTCATGGCTCTGGCCACTCACAGGTTCTAGCCATGCAATTATATGTGGGTTTTTTTCCAGATCTAACACAGATTTCTTTAAATTGAATATCTTGGGTTTTCACTGCTTGTTTTGGAAACACAGGTAACATGCCTTATGTACAGTGTACCTCATGTTATTTTAAGCACTCTCAAGCCCTTCATGTATTTTTGTTTGGAGATCAAAGAGGACAAATTCTTACCTAGAGTGGATTTGGTGGGAGGAGACCCTGCCTTGGCAGGGGGGTTGGACCAGATGATCTCCAGAGGTGCCTTCCAACACTAACAATTCTGTGATGCTGTATTTACACCACCCACTATGGTGTTGTGATCATCTCCCTCTTGCCCTTTAACAGATCACAAAGCACACCCGGAAGCAGGAGATCTTGAGCTGTCCTACGAGTACTCATTTTTAGCTTTCTGCTACAGCAGCTCAGCCTCTCCTCCAACCTTTTCCTTTCTTCCTCCACCTGTGAGGTTGTGAAAATGTTAGGGGTTTGCGAGCTACTTCCTTAGGCTGGTGCTGGTGCAGATGGAAAGCAAAGAAAGGGAGAAGAGGGCGAGTAAAGAGGAGAAGGCAGGCCCAGTATGTGCTGTTCTCCCACTGGTGTCCTGGATGGGGATGAGCTGTGGAGCAACGTGCCTCAGTTTCCGTCTGTGCAGGTGGTGTAATGGCAAGTGTTTGAGGAGCGTAGAGAGAATTAATGTTTCCTTTGCTTGGATGAAAAGCACTACGAGCACAAAATGTTTGCTGTTGAGAAACTGATTCTGTTTCATGGTGTTTGCCAACTGTTGATCCCTGAATCATTTAGGCTGGAAAAGGCCTCTAAGATCATCAAGTCCAACCTTTGACCAATCACCACCTTGTCCATTAGATCACAGCACCGAGTGCCACATCCAGTTGTTTCTTCAACACCTCCAGGGATGGCAACTCCACCACCACTCCGGGCAACCAATTCAAATACTTAAAAAATCTTTCAGTGAAGTTCGTCCTGAGATGATGTTCTGCTCCTTTGCTGTCCTGCCCATTACGGGGGTGAGAAGGCATCAGCAAGCGGTTCTGTTTGCTTCCTGTGGTCTCTGATTCCCTTGCTGTTGGCTAAAAAATCATTAAGCTGTTCAGAAGGAGACTGTGTGGATTTGTTTCTGAAAGCTTTACAGAAATCTGTGGACAAATTGTCTGAGCCCAGGGCGTTTCCAGATTGCATATCCTTAATTGTATTAAACACTTCAGAGCCATCTGACAGTTTGTCTCACTGTTCAACCATCTGGTCTGGAAATTTAGGCAAGTTTTACTTTATGGAAAAACTCAGAGACACTCACATTGGAATGTCATTAGATGGCCCCTGGGCTGCTCTTTGATGGAGAAAAGGCTACTATAGTGTCACTGCTGATAGTGTGCTGATTGAGAGAAACAAGGTTTTAGGGGCTCATTAGTTTTGATTAATTAGGCTAAAATACAGCTTTCTTGCCCTTCTTGTCTTTGCAAAATGACTACTTACCCTCCAATCCAAACCATAAAAGTTGGCATTGTTATTTTAGTTTCTTTGTATTTGTTGTTATAAATACACAAATTTGGCTTTTTTCAGAACAAATCCTTGTTGTGTTTTACTGGTTTACTTGATTACACAGCACTTAGAAGACTTTGATGCACTTGTAACACCCACATGAGGCAGGGTGTATGGATACCCTCAGCAGCAATGGGAGGACCCATGGAGAAATAAGGTCATGTAGGAGAAGCTGCCTTCCACTGAGGACTGCACCAACTGCATGAAAGCCCCTTTAGTGCTGATGTCACACCTGCTGGCTCCCGTGTGCTCACTCTCTTTCCCTGAGGCAGAGGAAACCCTGTAAATAACTTGGCCCCAGGCCAAGTGTGCAGAGAGGTTGTGTGGTGGGTTCAGGAAAGCTCCTCTTTCAATGGGGAGCTTATTAATGCCCTCTCATCATGTGGTCAGTGTACCCTGTGCTGGCCAGCTCAGGGGGGTTGAGGATGCTGCCTTTCCATATCTGAAAACTCAGGAATAGGTTTTGGTTCTCTTTTGTAGCTGACAAAGAGAAGCAGGGTGGCCACTATTGAAGAGCAAGAGAGGTGGTTAGAGAAATGCTTTCATTGGCATACTGTAGCCATTGCAGACTCAGTTTCTGGGAACATTTTGGCCAATAAACAAGAATTTTCTCTTTAAAATTATTTGAAGACTGGGGATCTATTTGTGTACTTAAATCTGCCAGTAATTAGGCGCAAGATTATATGGTATTTCCCAGAAATGCAATGGATCACAGAAGGCAAACCAGTATCTCCAGAGAAACACTTTTAAATTTACAGGAGAAGCCTAACTCTGGTTTGGTTTGAAATAAAATCCTGAACATTCCATGGACTCAAACCTGAATTGTATCTGGAGACATATCTGGAGGCCATCCTGTTCCTTCCAATTCCAGATATGAAGTGAGTCCAGATGAAAAATTAACTCTGCTGAGCTAGAACTTGTGCCCCACCATCAGATATAAGCAGTCAGCAGTGGCAGAAAAGAATGCTTTCCTCCTCTCTGGGTTTGCCAAAGTCTTTCACCTGCAGGGCTGAACATCCAGGAAATTGTCTTACAGCTCATATGGATCATGAGAGCCTTCCCAGCTTCCTGCTTCAGCTTCTGTGTGTCACTGTGCTGTGGGATAAATGTTGAATTGCTCTTTTAATTCCCTTTTGCTCCCCTCTCTGTCCCTCTTACCCACTGAGAGCATTTAACATTAGGGAAGAGCAGTTTCTTTGAGAACCAATGGAATCCATCAGACACAGTCTGCTATCAGTGCACAGTGCTTGACTAAGATTCATTACTTGTATGACATAGCAGAGTTCTTTGCTTGTTACCTGTTTAACCTTTTTCTTCGGGTTAGGAAAAGCCTCAAAGTGATTGCCCTGTCTGGGATGATCCCAAGATCAAAACTCAAATTTTGATCAGTTCTGTGTGCTAAGAGGGGCTGACCGCTCCTGGTTTCCAGTGGGTAATTCCAAAGCAATGCTGTGGAAGTCAAATGACATTAGTCAGTACTAGAGTTGGGATAAACATGGCCAGAAGCTGAGACATTTCCCTCTTCCTCCTAGGTGACACAGCAAGCAATGCTGACTTGCAGCAGCGTGCAAATTTTAGTGTTTTTGGTGTCTGGGTAAAAGACACGGTTGGGTGAAGAGACTTTGTTCTGCACAGCTTCATTCCTGGCCCCCTTACAATCTGCTGTTATTTTCTGCCATGCTTCAGAAGGTGCAGCTTCAGGGAGAGAGTACAACAGTGGCTTGAGGCATCCCTGCTTCTGTTCCTCAGCTTCTGAGCTGCTCAGGGGCCAGTTTAAATTAGAGCAGCCCCTGTGGGTGCTCTTGCAGACGCTGTACCCAGCTGCTCCTCTTTCTGGAGCACAGAAAGCCTCAGTCACACCTCTGTCCCTGACTTTGCCCCTGTGCCAAGGACAGAGATGGTGGCACTGTACAAATACAGGCTCTGTGATGCTCTGTAGCAGCTGCTGTATTGCAGGAACAGTGTCTGAAGGCCAAAATGCGTCTCCGTTCTCTGAAGTGTTTATATTATTTCTTTAGGGTGTTGCAAAGGTTGGAGTCTATGAGCTTTAGTGTTACAGAACCCAAATTTTACTACTTTGCGGGCAAGTTTAGCTTGTGTCCCATAGAGGCAAAAATCAGGGTGGAAGCATTCCAGCTACATTTGAATTCTTGTGAGTTTGTCTAGCCCAGCATATAACTAAGACCTTGCTCTGTGTCCCAGTGTAGCAATACCAGTGGTAGGAAGCTGGAGATAGAAGAAATGGATACATTGCTCAGCTTCCCAACCATTCCTTAAGCGGATGAGCTGGAGAGCAAAGCGGGTTCTTCAAAGGTTTTCAGGAAGGTCAGCCAAAGATTGTGTTTATATGCACCAATTCCTTACAAAAATTGTGTTTTGGTTGGTTAAGAAAACTTGGCATTCAATAATTTCATGGGATATTTTGATAGAAAATAAGCATTCCTTAGGAAAAAAAAAAAAAAAAGGAAATCCAAATTGCAGAGAAAGACAAAAAGAGACCATTTTCCAGAAAGAATGGCACATGAGCCATTCCTTCCAAGACTTAAGATGCCTTCATTATTTGGGTGAATTATTTATAACTGGGCTTTCCTTCACTCAAGCCCCCATAGTTCTGTGCAATAAAAGGAATTTTCCTTTACAGAGGCAAGTAATGGGGTTTTGAATTTAATATTCATGTGGTGTGATGTGGGTCTCTGAGTAAAACATCCTGCCTGAACATGAAGTATCAGCACTAACCTGGCTCAGCAGAACACTGAACTCCTCTCATTTCGTAGGCCTGGTTGTCCGCTGTGTGTCACAGGCATAAGAGAGTGAAAACTGACCTCTTGCAGTCCCACAGCTGAGGGGTGTCATGAAAAGGCTCCTCAAGGTTGCTCTAGATTTCCTGGTGGATTGCAAGAGCAGCCAGGTGATGCTCCAGAAAACTTTTTATTTTAGTAGCCTCACTGCTTCAGTGAGGTGTGTATTGTCCATATCCAAACGTGATTTCCTCTTCCCAATGCAGATGAAGAGAACTGTACGTCCCTTTGCCCCAGGTAATTAGCACAGACCTTCCCCAGGAGGTTAAAGGTCTCTTCTGTTGCATATTGTTCGTGCCTTCTCCACAGTGAAGCTGCTTTTCCAAGGTGTAAACACTGTAGCAAAGGTTATGTGCTGCTCGGAACAGTTTTACAAGCAGGGACTGTGCTACTCTGATTGCCTCTCCATTTTAAAATTTTTTTTCATGATTTTGTTGTGTAAATACAGACAGCAGATAGATATATTGCTGGATTAGAAGGCTGAAAACTTCTCATTTTCCACTTAGGCACACAAACAAATCTATTTCTTGTATTACTCTATATTTTTTTGTTCTGAGTATTGAATTTTCTAGTTTTTCCTTAACCCCATGAGATTTAAAAAAAATATTTGTAATGCATTGTCTCAACTGAAAGAGGGAAAAAATGGATTGCTGATCTAAATATAAAGGATCTAATTGTTCTCTCGCACAGAAATGAACGTGCAAGGGACTAAGAAGGAACTCATTTAGAAATATTTTTCCCCGTCTTTTGTCCAGGATAACAGGACTATGTCCCTTGTAGCTGAAATGGGGAATTTCCTTCCAAAACCCTCATGCAGATCCCACAGGACTCTGAGCTGGCCTGTGCCCACCCAAAGGCTGATGTGAGTTTTGGAGTAGCTGCTGAATTCTTTGCAGTTCTGTTCATGCCCTGCTGAAGGCAGTGGCGATGCCTTACAAAGGCACAAGGTGAGGTCAAGTAATGATGAGGGGTGACCCAGCCCAGTCTTTCCTTTTGCTGTCTGCAGATGTGAACTCCCTCTGTGAACCCACGGGAGTTCAGGGAAGGCCATTCCACTTTCTGAAGCACAGTTCCCTGAAAATAAAGTCACATGAATTGTGGAAGAATGCATGGCCAAGCTTTTCAAGACAACGTGTGCTGTGGGCTTCAGGAATTCCATGGCATCCTTTACAAAGCCAGGAAGTAAAGCCAGTTAGAGGAAACCAGCTCCCTCTTTCTTGCAGCAGCACCAACGGACAGAAATCCCTGTCCTGGGGGCAGCCTGGGTTGTGACCATGATGTCACAGCACTTCAGAGCTCTAGGGCCTCATCTCTACATGTTCCAGCTGCACAGTGGGTTTAAATAGGCACCTTGTGAGCTGTGTCTGTCTGAAAAAACACTGGGGAATCTGACACAGACCAATGCTGATAGCGCTTTAACCATGGGGCTGTTTGTAACCTGCTTTGAGCACCAAATGCCTTATTTTGCTTAGCAAGCCTGGAGAATTCATCAGAAAATAAGTCTGTACCCCTCCTTAATGAGATGAATTATATCTGCACTAACCATGACAGATATAATTCAGCTTGCTATGGAAGGGCCCAAATAATTTATAAACCAAAAAAATGGAAAATGTTGTTCAAGAACAGACTTTGTAAACAGTTCAATCTTGCCAATTCCTGTGGTACTAGAAGAATTAGTTTCCCTCCAGTTGTCTAGGTAACAAAATCTTTGGGGCCAATTTTCAGGCAGTATAAATCAGCAGATGAGATGTATCAGGAAGTCACAGCTGTTCGGGTGTCGTCCCAGCAGGGTGGGGAGTGAAAAGGGTACAGCATAGAAAAAACCCTGAAGCTGTAGCACAGGTATGGCAGGGCTGGGCAGGACAGCCTGGCTCCCGAACCATGGCTGGCAGAGGCTGGTTCCCTGGGAGCTCCCAGGGGGCTCTGGGATCCCAGGTTTTCCTTGCCCTGAGCACTGGAGCAGATGGTAGAGGGTCCTTTGTTTGGTGAAGTAGGGTGGTAAATAGGTCCCAGTGCAATGGCCGCTCTTATGAGCAGAGCTCCAGTCATGGTAGAAGCAAGCAGCAGGGGACAGAACCCTGCAGTGATGGCAAATCCTCCCTGGAGTAGCTGCAGCCTTGCTCTCCTCAAAATGCTGAGAAGCAAAGAGCACAAGCAGCTGCCCTAGCCCCCTTCTCCCAGCTCAGTTCTCAAGGTATCTCTGCCTCCTCCGAGATGGAATCTTCAATAAGGGAGTAGCTAGCCGCACCCCTTTCCGGAGCAGGTTTCTTTTGTCTGTCTTCAGTACCCACTCCTGATGGTGCTTAGCAATGTATGGGCAAAAAATTCTCTAATACAAGAAAAACAAAAGGAAGAATCCTAAACCCCAACAACAGAGAAAAAGTATAAAACAACTCAGTGGACATAAGCCAACTTACTGTTCGTGTCTCATTCTTCCTGGCCTCTCCCAATCCTGTACAATATGTTTGAAGGGAATTGGCAAAGGCAGCTATGAAGATAACACACACAGTGGTAATTTCCACATACACACACACATTCACCAATATTGGTTGAATAAAATGCACCTGCTCATCTTTCCCACTTATCAAAAGAACATTTGAACAATTGTTCCCCCTTTGGCATAAAATTCAAATTAGGCAGAGAAGTTCCTGTGTCTACTAGGAAACACACTTCTCAGTTCAGCAAGGGCTCCAGTGTGGTGAGCCCTGGTACAACAGCAGATCCTGATACCCTTAATAAATCCCTTTCTAGTGTTTTTTTTGTACAAATGGCTCATTGATTCCTTCCCAGTTGCTGTCCTGGTGGCTGCCCCTTTCCCTTTGGTCCTGGGGCTCCCTGCACTTTTTCCTGTTGGGGATTGTGAAAACTGCCATTATCCTTGCCTGTACCTTTACCTTTTCTTCATCCTTCTTTCATATCTTTTATATACTTGAGATACCTTTCTAACCAATTCCTGGAAGGACCCACTTGGCATCCTCTCCAGCCCCCGCTTCTGCTGCCTGTGGGCTTATGCAGACAGTCATCCATATGGGCTGGACATTGAACACTTCTCAGTTCCTCAGGATCTGTTTTCAGAGCCAGTGAGGGAAGAAGCTACACAACAGAGAAGACTGTACATGGTAATTTACCAGATGAATAAGGCAAAATACGGCTGTTGGAAGGAACACAGCATGGGGCAAATAGTTACCTGCAGTTCACATCAAATTCTGATGCCATTATGTGTATTGTAGAAGTATCTGGCCTTTCAACCTGAGCTGGGGCTCCTTTGAAAGACCTGTGTAAAGGGGGAGAAAATATTTGGTTTCAAACAGCAGCAAGAACTTTTTTTTTGTTTGTTTCGAAACACATACACATATTGTCTATCTCCTATAGAAGAAAAGGGTTGCAATGCTGGGAAGAGTTTATCATGTTAAGTTAGCTTGTTTGGTCTGTCTCAAGATAAAAGATGGAATTTAGAGCCTGTCTTTCCAGTTTGGGACCAGACAACAAACAAGGTGGATAAGAGGAGAGTCCTTTCAGACCCTTGTGCCCACCTACACATTTGCTTATTGAACCTCCCTGAGAGCTGCCTGCTGTGTGGATGAGCTGAGGGGCTGCAGGTGCCTGCTGGGCTCCTGGGATTTCTGCCTGCCTTTGCTGCTGTGGAGCAGCTCACTGACTGTTTGCTAGGAGCACACCATGAAACATTCCTGTCCCTGGTGAATGGCAGCTCTGACTGTAATGGGATTTCTCAGAAGGATAACTATGATCTTTAAACTGACTTTGACCAGATTTACAAGTGCAGAAGTGGCCCTGTGTAGCACTGAGACGTGCTCCAGACAAGTGCTATTCTCTGTCTTTTTTCAGCCTAGCACTATGTCAGAGCATTGGGGCTTTTGCTGCAATTATTGACCCAATTTATTAAAATTTTAATAAGAGATGCCAACACTGTGGAAGAGGTAGGCAGTGTCTGGAAAACGTCTCACCAAGAGCCATTACAGCTCCCAGTGCTTGCATAGGGTATGAGCAAGCACTTAACTGCATTCAGCCAGGCACATGGCTGAGCCTCCGGAGCTGGCCTGCCCTCACTGGAGTAGGTGGATGTTTTGTAACTCAGTCCCTGTGCCTGGCCTTGCCCTGGATTTCACAGATCTGTCCCCTAACTGTCCGTCTGATGATGACCCTGAGCTTTCGCATAATTCTTATAGACCAGCTTGCTCCCTACTCCAACATGCATATCCTTGACTCATCCGTATCCATGGCAAGAAACAAGACCACGAGCCCTACCAGCACCAGCACATTTCTGGCTCCTATATTGTGGTTCTTTCTGTAATAGGATGGAAGGACACACCACAGGAGGGAGAAGTCACTAGAATTTTTCTAATGCTTAGAAGAATGCACTCTCCTTTCATTACAATGTTCTCAGAAGGCAGAACAATTCATGTTGTCAGTGCTGCAACAACCTGGAAACTCTCTCTACCTCTTCCTAAAAAAGTTTTCTCCCCCCTAGCTCCACCTAGCTGGAGTGGGAAATGACATCTTTGATAACAGCACTGAAAGGCTGAAATGGCCAAAATACATTATCATGGAAAAGGACCATGTGATTCATTAGAAATGCAAGCATAATATTTAGAAGGGGAATGAACAGCTCCTCATAGAAGTATTGCTGGAAACATTGGGATAAACCAAACCCTCCAACACTATTTTTTAGCATCAGAAAGTAGGCATTACTTTATTCACAGCACCATGGTGCATGGGGATAGCTCCACCTAGATGCATACCCACTTACAAAACTTTTTCACTATTTATGTATCTTTAGCAAACAAAGAAATCATTGTTCACTGGTTACAAAGTACATCATTCTCTTAATAAATTTGTATTCTAGCTTCTACTGGTTATTGATTTGTCACTTCTCATCCTAATTAATCCACATTTTCAGTCTTTTTACTATCTTTTTCCCTGATAGAGTTTTCAGTATGAATGCTGAACTGTCTGCTTTAGTCTCTTCATCTCTGGTTTCTGCACAATGTCCTTGTGGTCTGTAAATTCTGCATTCCTGGTGTCCAGTTTTCAGCAATACATCTCTCCCCCAGGCTTTGTTCATTAAAGCATATCAAGGTTGGTTTAGCACAACTTAAAGTTTCGGTGCTTTTCCCAAACTGTTCTAACCACAACAGTCTGTGAAAAAAAACTTTACTGTGTGCTGGCTAAAGTGGAAAATTACACAGCTTATTATTATGATTAATTAAAACAATTAATTAGAAAAGTTAATGAGGAAAGTTTATTATTTCCAACAGAAGGATGTTCTGAGAGTGGTGTTTAGGAGTAATGGAATGAGACAAAGGAAACACAAATTTTGGCTGAGCAAGTAGAAAATTTGCATAGCTGTGAGATTCATTACACCAACAGATACTCTCCCAGGATGAGAGGTAGAAGAATACATCTCTTGACTAACTGGAAACTGATGGGTGGATAAACCCAGGGAAATGATCCTTCTTTTTAGGCTGGGAGATGTCTTGGACTTTTCCCATCTCTCAGCTCAAGGGCTTGTACTTTTGAGTGAAGTGAGTCCCAGGACTCTCTCTCTCTATGCCAGAAGCTCTTGGCCACCTTCTGTGGTTCTCACACCCACAGAATACTAGGCTTTTGCTTGTGGTGAAGGTACCTTGGTGGCTGCTTTAACTTTTCTCTAAGTATTTTTAAAACTTTTAGGACAGTTATAAATCATCTGTGTGTGGGTTCCTACATGGCATATTTAAGGTAAGTTTAGAAGTTGCTCCAAGCACCCAGGATACTGAAGATGATAAGATTTTCCATGGATACTGAGAAGTCTTATCTCACGTGGCTGTTTGGGGCATGACTTAGGATTTTGAGCAGTTTTTTGTGTGTGAACTACGACATGTCTTACAGGGCAGAGAGATGGAACATTTTTATTTGCAAATCTGTTGAATCTGAGATGGGTAACAAGGGAGTCTGGTCTCAGTTGCTGTCTCAGACTGTGCCTTATGGCTGTAACCAGGCAGAACATGGTAGATTCTGATGATTTCCAGTGCAGGGTGTGTGTGTGTGTGTATGAGCTGAGAAAAAGGTTTTTAGCATGAGTCAGTCTGGGACTGGTGTTTTCAGATCAGAAGCTTTGAGGTGTCCCAAGCAGCATACAGTGTCTTTAGCACAGATGCTCAGGAAACATAGCAAAAAACTTCGGAAGAAAAATGGAAATAGTTTAGGGAGATGGTGACAAAGAATCTAATAATGTGTACTTGCCTCTATGGAAAGTCCCCTGTATGTTTGTTATTTCTTACTCCTCCTTTTTCATGCTGAAGACCAGAATGGCAAATTTGAGGTCTAGAGCAAATATTGTTTTTCCTATGATTTCTGATCCAGGATAAGAATTCAGACAATTTGAGAAGTGAAAAAGAATAGAGGGATTTCCAGCAAGCTTGACTTTTATATTTAGAGCCCAAACAGAAAATTAATAGTCCCTAAAGTACTGTGTAATGGGTGCAAGGGCCATGGCCTGGGTTCCAGGAGTGAAGCGTTATTCCAGTCTATGAATGCTGTTTGACATTTCAATCTGATGGGCAGGAATGACACTGAAGACAAATTAACAAAGCAAACACAAATCCAACAAGTTCATCTTTGTGTTTTGAAACAAAGTGTGCACGTACACACTTTGTCTGATGTACTTTGTGCACTTTCTCCTACCTAAATTTGTCATGCATGACTGTAACTTCTCCTGACAAGAGGCAATATTTCATACTTGTATTTAGGTACCATTAGCTTGAGCTGTCCATGTCTGGGCAGCTGAGTACAAGTGGAGCTGTTTTAATAGCGTAGCTGCAGAATGGGGAGAGCTGCTATAAACTTGAGCTGTCTGGCTTTGCTGCAGATCCAGCCTGGAGCTGGAACTGCTCAGACATGGCAGTTATATTTCAGTGGAGATATATTATTTATGAATTCCCCGCTGTCACCGTATTTAAAAACATGTGATATCTGTTGGTGTGCAGAAAATACGTCTGGGAGAGGTCAGCCAAGATAGCAAAGTGTGCAAAAATCATGGCAGACATCCACTTAGGGCTGTAAATCAAGCACTTTCCCTGGGTTTCAGACAGATACTTGATTTTGCTGGATTTGTCATATGATGGTCTCTTAATCAAATAGGAATTTGAGGCTCAATCTTATCAGAACCACATGTGCCATGTTATTATTGTTGTTGTTGTTTTTGTGACTTATCATTATTAGGGGAAACAAATACTTCTTATGGGGTGGTGAGGCACTGGCACAGGTTGCCCAGAGAAGCGGTGGAACCCTCATCCCTGGAAGTCTTCAAGGCCAGGTTGGATGGGGCTTTGAGCAACCTGGTCTAGTGGAAAGTGTCCCTGCCCATGGCAGTGGATTGGAACTAGATGGTCTTTAAGGTCCCTTCCAACCCAAACCATTTTATAATTCTATGAATTACTGAGGCAATTTGGATTGCTGTGTGCAGTGCAGGAATCTTGGATCTCTGTAAATGAGTGAGGTTGAGAGTTCACTCTGTTGAACAAACAGGCAAATTTGTCTGAGGCTATTAAATTTAAATCACAGCTTATTACATTTCTTCATGTAATAAACTGATCATGCTGTGAACTTTTTGTATGTGGTCATGTACTCACTGGAGGGTAACAATCACTTGGCCAAATACAGGCTCAGATAAAACCAGCCCCAGAGTTCAGAGGTGTTTAGATGAAGGGGATTGATTTGGCTCACTGTATTAGCAGAGAAACAGTTGTGTAGCTGTCTGTAGTTTTGGTGAAGGAATCTGGCTCCCAACTAAATGTAATATTTTGCATGTGCTTATTTTTAACACACTCTGAGGAGCTCTGATGCAACTTTGAAAGTATTTCATTAAATATTAGTTTTTAATATGGAACATCTGTGCATGATTATGACAAGGAATATGACAGACTTTATCTCACTCAGTTCTCTCTCATCCCATGCAAAAATGTTGTGCAAGCTGAACTGTGCAGTTCCCCTTCAGTCTGTGTATGCACAGGAGGGAGGAAATGATGGAGACCTGGATTCATCCTGTCTGATTTTAGGCAGTACATGGACATGAGGTTTTCATGAGTGCCATAACTAGGGAGGAAGCCAGCACAGCCACTGAAAGAAACAGCTGGCCCCCTCCCCATCCTTCCTTCTCTGTGGCAGTGCCAGGGTGATCAACAGCTTTGTTTTCACCCAGTTCTCCCCTCTGGTTCTGCATGTGCAGGCACAGCCTTGTCTGTCAGCACAAGGGAAGGGACAGCACGGGAGTGAGAGTGGTCAACGAGGCACAGAGCTGTAAATATTCCAGCTTGAAGCTGGAGCATTACTTTTGAGCTTTCCCTATAAGTCAACAGACCATCTCATTCCTACTATCTTCCATAATACTTTTTCATTAGGATTGGTCCTCACAAGCTGAGAAACCAGAGGGGCTAACTAGGTACTAGCTATGCTGAGTCCCATTGCCTGTGGATAAGACCATGGGGAAAAGTTCAAGATAAATGTGCTCAAACCCAGCACTATTGATCCAGCTCCTTTCAACAGTACTGAACTTCACTGAAAATTAAATGCAAACATAAACCACCCTTAAACCATTAATGCCTTTAGCTAGTACATTATCCTCCAAAGTGTTAGCAGCCTGAACTTCAAATTGGCAAGAAATTTAAAGTGGGCCCAATGTGAGCCCACCCCTAAAGTGGGTCTCGGTGTGAAGGCCATATATTACTTTAACAGATCAGGCATTTATTTATGCTTCTTTTTGTTACATTAGGGTTTGTGAGATGGAATTGATTAATAAACTGTCACATTAATGTTTCCACTTAGCCCATTGCTGGCAACACCTGCCTTTCAACAGCATTATAAATGTTCACTCTGTAATGACACTGAACAGACAGGCAAAAAGTACTGTGTCTAAATCAGGCTTTTTATAAGTTTCTGTTTATGTAGAATGGACTGGAGGTGTGTTATAATAAGGCAGATTTTTAAATTTCTTTTTCTCTGAACTAAGTCACATAAAATTAAAGCTCTTTAAAAGATGGAATATTGAACATTCCGAGGGAACATTTCTATCAGTATGACACATGCTAGGAATAAAGCCTGGAACAAATGGTCTCTTAGATGGAGAATATACTGAAGTGAGGGAATAAATAAAAGGAAGTGGCAGTTTTGATATGTGATAAACAGTTGGACTTACCTGTCTATCTGAAACCTCTTTGGAGAGCTATTTGTGAATTGGGATACAAAAGAACATCACTTGCTCAGAAAAGTGAGATGTAAATAAAGAACTGGGATTTCCCCTTTTATCAACAGTATGTATACTTGTTTTTAAATCCACAATATGAGTTAGACTCATGGGTGTGGAAAGGGAGAAGAATGTGGACAACTTTGTGATGAGGACCTTCTCTAGTTTAGTATACACAAGATGAGACAGCTGAAGATTTGTGGGGCTTTTTGAAAAATGAGGAGAATTGGCTGAAGCACGGGGTGGGTGGTAAGGGAATTTGAGGGAGTCAGAGCTATCCAGACATCTGTTGAGAAAGGGATGAAGAGAGAGTATGAGCCATCCATGTAATGAGGAAATAATGACACTCTTAAAAGAAGGGAATAATCTCTTCCCTAAATGAGTGGGTTTAATTGGCAACAAGAAGGATTTAGGCCAGGTACTAGATAATCAAGAAAATGGAGCAAACTGAGATATTGTGTGAGGAGGCAGTGAGGCCATTGGAATACAATAAAGACCTACTAGACTTTGTCAGAAAGGACAAAGGTACAGCTGATTCCTGCAGGGGGCAGAGTACGGATTATATAATCTTTTGAGGATGTTTTCCACTGTATTTTTTGGTAATTCCGTTACTAGTGTAGTAATATGTTATAAAATAAATGCATATTAGCCTGTATCAGCTGTTTTACAAACAATGCTCTTTCCTTCCTACACTTTGAGGTGTCTGCATGGTCCTTTCCCCTTGGAAGTGAAGGAAGAAAAAACCAGCATGTGATAATAACCAGCATGCCAGACTATAATTCAAGCAGTGAATCCACATCTGAACATGCATACAGGTATTTTCAGCCCATCTGCCATGAAGAAATAAAAGGTTGATGCATAAATGTAGATAGCTTCAAGGCTCTCATGCCTCCGTGAGATCCTTTCATGAGACATGTCTTGAAATCTCTTCACTATGGCCATACTCTGAAGAAAACAGAAAGCTTATTTCCCCTGCAGGATATTAGATAAGAAGATAAACAGATCTGTAGAAAATCTACTATTCACTGCTTGAGTGGTGAGTAGAGTTAGATGAGAAAATTATTTTGAGTAACATCCTGTTTGTCCACTTTGAGCTAGTTCTTGTGTATAACCCTGAGAGCAGTCAGTCTACCCATTTAGAATAAATTTATTTCATAGGCAGTTTGCCTGGGCAGTGTAAGCTTTTCATATGTTTTTTTAATATGTTTATTTTTTAAATGTTTGGGAGTATTCAGTGATTCAGGATTCCAAACCCAGTAAGAAACTCCAAATTCAGAAATACGGAGCAAGAAATGGAGTAAGCAATTAATTCTTATTGAGTTTAAAATAATGAAAACATTTATTTGAACTTCACTCTTAAAATGTTATGAGTGTATGTGGCCAAGGACCATGTCTGAGTGACAAGTTTATAGCTATCTCTTAGTCCAGTGGAAGCTGAGGGAATGTACAGCCTTGGAGGAACAGCTTTGTAAGTACTTGGTGTTGCAAAATGTTGAAAATATGTACGTGACAAAACCCTCAGTTGATTTGAGCTGGTGATTACCATATGCCCTCTTGGATAACTGAGTGCTGCTCTTTCTCATAACTGTCTACTTTTTTTTTTTTTTTTTACTCTTAGTTATTTTAGTAATATCTTTGTAGTAGTCTCATGAGTTGATAGGCTTTTAAACTTCATTTTTTGTAAAACACAGGGAGCAGGGAAAACCCCATAAATCTTACCAGAAAGTAATTTATATCTCTGTGTTGTGGGAAATAGCCTGTTACAGTGCAATAGCATACCCTGCAATCAGTCAGTCACATGTACTGCTAGAAACCATTTATAAAACAATGATCAAAAGGAACAGTCCACATCAATACCAAAAGCCAACAAAAAACTCCCTCTAAAAGAATCACATCGGTTATAGGATCAATTTAAACTTCATTTTTCATTTCTTTGCTTCACTTAATACTTTTTATTTTCTCTGCTGATGTGGTTGTGCCTGCATCTGGATGCTCAGGCATTTTGGATGTGTTCAGGATGAGACTGGGGTGCAGAGGCTGTTCTGGACTCTCAGTGGCCTTTGCGAAGGCAGCTGTATGACCAGGGAAAAGGTGACTGGGTTCAGATTCTTAATCTACTGAGCTTTTTTTCTCAGGAATGATGCTGTGGTCAAAGCTGGTGAGTTTTAAGAGTAATTTCAGACTGTTACACATAATGTCAGTACATGGTCTGGAGTGCACTGGTGAGTCATAAAAGAAAAAAATGTTTCAAACCCTGTTTGTTTGTGGGTTAGTGCTTTTTCATTGTGTAGAACTGCTGTTTCTTGGACACATCTCCATCTTCTCTACAGATTTCTGTTGAGCTTTAGTTATGATGTGAATGGTTTGCCACACACTCTGCCTTTCTGGGCAAGTCTCATAGTTGTCTGCTCTCTCCCCCTCTTTTTCTTTTATACCCATATGTAGGCAAAAAGTAACACATTTCATAAATTGTGAGATTTCTTCTTTCACAGACCTTCATCTGCACTCATCTTCTGTCTAAACTGCAGGTTTGGTCACCCTGCCAGGGATACAAGGCATCAAGCTGACCCTTATTTACGTGGAGCTTTTAATCTTCTCCTGTAAGCCCTTCCTGTGTCCTGCTTTGGGTTTGATCCCTCTGCAGGGCACTGCCTTTTTTATCTATCAGCAAGCTTTGTGAGCACAATCACTTTTGCTCAGCCTGGCTGTGACCAAACACTTTGGATAGCAGTGTTAAGGGAATCGTTTTGGTTGTTACCCTGCAAATTCTGCGACTTTTCATTCTTTTATGCCTTTGTTCAACCTTTCAGTGATAAAAAACCAGTAGATACCAGTAAGACTGGATAAGGACTGAAAACCAACTCCAGTTTCTTCCCTTGTGTCTTTTTGTTTTACTGTCATTCGTCTTCACTCTGTGGAGTGCTATGCAACCTCAGTTCCTGTAGATTTTCAGCATTTTACAAGATTGTTTTCCCTCCTTCCAGTCTGACCTCATGATCATTCAGAAGGGAAAATGGCACCAGAATAAAATAGGAAATGCGAAGTATTTGTATCATAATAGGATAGCAAATACTACTGTTTATTTTAGCCAGGCTAAGAATCGGTAGAGTTCTCATTATAATTATTTATGTGATTTCTCATATTAGATGTTTAGAGTGCTGAAATGCTGTATTAGTGCTGGGCACTAATGATAACTCTCCTCTAGTTCCTTGGGACCTGGGAAATCATTTGGAGGCTAATTGGTAAGTGGGTATGGTGATGCTACAATCTGCTAATCCCAAAAGTCACTGCAGGCTCTGCATTTGCAGATGCAAGATGGGAACATACATTTATTTTTCCAGAGAGGATGACTAGCAATGCAGTTTTCTCTTTTAACACTTGTCACTAATCCAGAATGATTGTCCCATAGGAAAGAGGGTTTCTTCCCACTTCTCCTGCTTCCCTTTTCTTCCTTTTCACCAGCAAATGTTTGCCCTTCAAGCAACTGGACTACATGGACTCCTTAACTTAAGTGACTTACAAATGTCTTTAAGGTCATGGGACTTTCTGCTTTATAGGAGCAAAATGTTGGATGACAACAGCAAGATGAGTAAATTATTGAATGGCAAGTACCTGTTTTGATGCCACTCCATGGCATTTCAGACTGTACAAAAGCCTGTATGTACTATGCCTGTAGGAGGAGACCTACTGTCTTGGACAGTCTTTGGGTCTGGCAGTCTGCATTATGCTACCATTTTCAGGGCCTGATCCCACAAGCTGTGTTCCCCATCTCTTTTACTGGCTGTTCCCAGGCGATTGAAGCTCGCAGAGCTGCTCAGCACCTTGCAGCCTAGGAATCTTAATGAACAACTGTTTACTTCTTTTTGGTGAGAAATCTACACTTACAATATGAACCCATGAAGCTGAAAGGGAAAGAAACTTTAAGAACCAATATAATTAAACTGTGGCATTCATTACAGAAAGTTTGGTAGTTGGATATAATTTGCTGTGATAGTTAAAAAGCCTATAAAACTCTAGGGAATTTGAGTTTTGGCAATTAACATGACTTAATTTCTTCTGTCATTTCCACACTAAACATCAATGTTTGTTTTGTTACAGCAGGCATCCCAAATGCTTGTATCTGTATCTTTCCAGTGTTCGGATCCATCCACTCAGAGCTGAAGAAAAATTCGATGGCATCCTGAAAGTAAGTAAGGAAAAAGGCATGTATGCTTACTTCTATTTCTGTTTTCCTTCATCAGCAAGTGAATTATGAAAGCCTCATCTTCACCAAAGAGAGGGTTGTTTGTATGGATAAGAGAGAGGCTGTAGAGGGAGAGGGCAGGGTGAAACATTTGGCAGGAAAAGACACAGATGTGATGAGAGATGAAGGCTTGCAAGATCCATTCAGTTTTTCTAGAATTGTGCCTACTTATTGCTGGAGAGGCTGTCAAGAGGCACTTGCATGCTGTAGCACAGGATTTTGGAGGATCTGCCTTCTGGAAGGTGTGAAATTGGGGATGTTTTCACAGCAGTTACCAGCAGATGTGTTGTGTGACATCAGCTCTGGAAGTAAAGGCTGATAAAGTACCTGTAGAAGCTAGAAATGGACATGACAGCTGGAACTGCTAAGGACTTAGGTTTGATTATTAAAGAAATTGAATTCACATGCTGCTTGTATATCATTGAGGATCTGTGTGGATTTTGTTTCCTTGGGAGGTAGTTCGAGAGCCAGGCCTCGTAACTGAGATGTCTGTAAGCAGTACATAAATCTGTAGGATTATCTGGAGAACTGCAGGCCAACTGTCCCTGCAGCCTGTATCTTGATCTCTGCTTTTCTTTTTTATTATTTGAATAACTTCAACCTGTGATTCATTTCATGGAAGCATTCCTCATCTCCTACTGATTTGGGGTATTTTGTCCCAACTCCAGACAAGATATCAGCGAATGCTGACGTTTTTGTTTTCAACCCAAAACAATGATGAAACTGAGAACAGGGCTGTCAGCTGAGGACATTTGTATCCCCAACAGCTGTGGTCAATGAGCCAAGCTTGTGCAAGCCAGTGGTTAATCAGTTAGGGGGAATTTGCACATCTTATTTACCTGACTCAGCTACCTAAAGGATTTGCTAATAGCTAAAAGTTTGCCTGAATCATTGGGCTGCTGGGTGCAGTAAGCATCTGTTCACATCCCGCTCGCTGTAATTAAAGAGACAGGGATGTGCTAGTTGGAAAAAAAGAGGAGATGGAAGTGCATGGCTGGACTGAGGGTAATTATTTTTTTCCAATGTTGTTAGTGTTGTCTCTTGTTAGTTCTAGTGCCAAGGCCATTGACTGTGACTGTCCATGATGTATAGAGCCCTGTTTGGGGGATTTTTAGCTCTCAGCACTTCTCCCTCAGTTCTTAGTGAACAGAGGACTAATGAAATGATGGATGATAGTTCTGTCAGCAGTGCACGAACAGGGCCATCCAAAGTGAACCATAGAGGGTAACAACCATCCCCCAGGAAGGACTGCTCCGAACTGAGAACCATGAGCTTGGGGCGCAAGTGAATGAAGTTCAAATTACAGCAGTTTCAGGTGTCTTTGGGTTGATCAGTCATATCATGCTGCCTAAGTGCCTTACTTGCAAACTAGGAATGATGGAATATCCCCAGTCTCAAGGAGAGGAGTTCTATTGTGAGATTTCTGAACTGCCTGGGTATTGCAGTCCAGGAACCGTAGCTTGACAGATGGAAGCTGCAGGATAAAGCAGCCTCTTCTCTGAGTGTAGGTATAATATGCAGTTATCTGTGTGTTAATGAAAGTTTCTGCCACTAATAAACTCAGCAGATGGACTCCTCATCTGTTGGGGGAAAAAGCAGCTAAACCAGACACATTGTATGTTGTCTTATTTGAAAACTTTAAAAAGGCACTTAACTCATAAACGTAAAACTGGTGGATAGCTCTGAGTTCCCATGGAAAGCAAATATCTTTCCTGAAGTATAAATAGCATGGTGAGTCTTACAGAGTGTGGTTCCATCTGTTTTTGTCTCCTTTCTAACAGGAAACATGGTCACGAAGTCAGATTCTCAGTGTTGGTAAAACACTAAGTCAATAAGAAGATAGTGTTTTTGTAGCTTTGATAGCCTAAGGATATGAGGCAGATAAAATTTTATTAGGTCCACTGATCCAGCTAGAGCAAAATAGATCCTGTAGAAGGCCTAAAGCTTTTCTGGGCTTTCCTGACTGTCATTTGGCCTTACGTAAGCCTTTAAATCTCCCTACTCTGAGCTATTCAGAATAACCATTGTCAGCTTTGAATAAAAGCTTTAACCAGCTTCAAAACTTTTAAAAATCCACTTGGGAATTTTCTTATGATACTTTTAATTGCTTCTTTCCTACTGAGATATGAAAAATCATAATGAATCAGGGCTTGTGGTTTTGTGCTGCCTTGGCAGTGCTTTGCTGTGGCTGCACGTGGAGCAGCCCTGACAAACATCCAGACACGGTGACAGCCCCAGGCTGGGGCCTGAACCAGTTGTTCTCAGTAGAGAAATCCATCCACGGGCTGCAGTGGCTTTTGGATGAAGGCAATTTGCTTTCTTTTGAACTGACTCCAGAGCACGTGTGGGGAGTTAACTGAGACTAGGGAATGACACATGACCTAATCCAGTTACCATGTGGGTCTCCTGAGAGAAGTGGCTCTTACGTGGAAATGATCTGCAGATGTCACTTAGTCTCAGCATGGCTATAACCTATCTGTCTGTGTCTTAGGTGAAGAAACAGCCTGAACTGTGAGCACACACAGCTGGCAGATAACGGGGCCTCTGTGTATGTGAGTGTCTGAAACTGAACTTTTGAACTCTGAAGCAGCAGCCTGCTGCTTGCTGGCTGCAGTTGGTATTGCTCAGTTGTAAATTCTGATAATATGTGGGCTAAAATGTAGTGGCATGTCCCAAATTCTCCAATTAACAATCCAAACCCTACAATTAATAAGCAGGCCTGAGAAAGAACCAACAATAAGGAGGCCGATCAGATGTTGTGCTTCTGCCTTAGACTGTGTCCTGGTTTAGGCTGGGAGGAACACAGGCTTTGGTGCTGGAAAGAAGAGGAAGCCAGAAAGGTGGCTTCCCAAAAAGAAGTAGTGGTCTTGAAAAGAAGATTACATGAAAAGATGATGTTGGATATTCTGGCTTGAGCATAGATCCTGGACATGGGGGTAGATCCTGGAAATCCGTGAGCTGCATGGAGACAAATGCTTGGGGCCGTGCAGGGACCCTGGCCAGTCGTGCCTGGGATTGGTGGCTGCAAAGAGCTGCATAGCAAGAACTGAAAGAGCTTTCTGCCTACCTTGCTCAGGCTAGCAATGGTCTTCCTCTGGAGAGGGACAGCCAGGTCTTAGTGAATCTATAAAGCTTGGAGGAGAACAAGTGAATGAATGTGAGATCATCAGGCTGGGTAAAAGCTCTTAAATAAACCCCAGTATCCACTGCTTGTTCTTGTTTACTCTGTTCTGCCAAGGACAGTCTGCTACACTCACGTGTAGTGGGGAAGAAGTGGTCCCCTCATGGAATGAGGACAGGCACCATTCAGGTTTGGTGTTTATTCTTGTCACTATAATGTTTTTAAGAAATACATATATGCAGTCAGTTTTAATGTCTGGGCAATGTGATTGACAGTTCAAAGGGAACAGCCTCTGTTTTTCAAATAGTTGCCATTGTAATTGGGAAAACCTAGCAAAATTTGTCGAATTAACTTTCTGGTAGGATGGTTAACAAGCTGTTAATTGGCATAAATCATGTTCTTTGCAATGAAAAACTTTTTTCTCAGAATAAGAGGGACAGAACCCTCAAAGTTTTTGGAGAGACATTCGGTATGATTCATCTGGCAGGAATTTAAAGTGGGAAGCTGGAGAAGAGAGAAGGCAAGAGAATGTGTTGAGGTAGCTTCTTCAAACTCTTTAGGTTTTTAGGGGAGGCCTCTGACTTGCAAAATATTGAGATTCTTTAGAAAAGCTAAGATGTACCCTAAAGTAAAAGGGGGAAAAACCCAACTCTTTGTGTACATAGGCAGTTTTCTTGGCAACCTGGAATTTTTTTACATCACTCCACAACACTGAAATACCATTTATCTGTATCTAAGCATGTCAGTAGGGCTGAAGCCAGAGCCAAGCTCAGCTGTATTGGATCTGATCAGAAGACCAGAATTTATTAAGCTACTTAGGTCAGTGGGAGCACTGGGAACCAGGGAAAAATACTGGCAGTTTACTGCTCCCTTGGCTCAGCTTCAACCTGGTTTGACCTGTCCTTGTCTCTGTGATACAATGGAATATTTCTTGCAGGTGGCAGCTTTTGCTGTACTCACCTTTTTCAAGCAGTTCTTCATTCATAGCTGTGTATTTTGGACAGTAATACGGGCAAGTATTAAGGGCTGATATTGAATGTTGGAATGAAGTTATCAAACACAGCTCTGAGAGCTGCTAATTAGAGTTTAGATGCAGATGAAAACCCCTTTTGGATCCTGTGCAAGGTTGGATACTGAAGCGTAACTTGCTGCTGGCAACCATCCCTCAGGCTCTGACCTTTGTTGAAGGTCGCAGCGAAATAGGTTTGCTGTTGCAGAAGATTAATATTGCTGAAAAATGGCTTGCAGCACATTCATTGGAAAATTTCAAAATCTTTACAGAAGTGGGCTTGCCACATGTTTTACCCCCTCTCCTCTCCACTAAAAATGGGAGCAGAGATGAAGTTCGCTGCATTGCCCACATTTCTGCAGTCAGCCAGCAGGAAAACCAGCAAGGTAATCAAAGAGTCTTAGATTTTAATGGGGTATTTGCTTCACATATAATTTAAGAAATCAAAGTCATTTTTATAGGTTATTTTTCAACATCATCCCTTTTGATGGGACCTTCTTCAAATGTCTCCCATAGACCTCAGTGGTAAAAACTTCATTCCTTGTGCACAAGAAGACATGGTTGACATCCTTTTCTGTTTCTTTTCTGGTATCCTGATCTTTGACTTTCAGGATGAAAGAATTAAAGAAGCATTAATCCATCTGGTTTTCAAAGGAACATTTGATTTAATGCCTCTCTCCAAACTGATAGTGAGCAGTGAAAATGAAAAGAAAAATAGAAAAATCTCTGAAGTGGGCAAGCAGTTGGATGCAGAATGTGCACAAAATGTGTCCCTTGAAAGAGAAACATCTAGCTGAAGTTTGTTGGGGAGTTCATCAATGAACAGTTTATTTCTGATTTTGTTTATCACTTTCATTAGCAACCTTGGCAAAAAAAAAGACTGTGCTAATGAAATTTCCTGATAACACTCCACTGGGAGACAAGTCAGAACTCCAGCCCATCTTAGTGGTATAATTTAAAACTCACCTGCCCTTTCTGAATACATATTTGTATCTGTGCTTTTTAAAATTTCGGTGGTAAAAAACCACTCTGTGTGTACCTCTGTTTTTTATTTCACTGAACATATTAAAGGTTTAGTTTGGCCCAACTCCTTGAAAAATTTATAGTTTTTTAAGGTGTCTGTCAAGTTGGAATTCATTAATTTCTCCTGCCAAAACCCAAATGAATAATGTAACTTGATGCAAGAGCTCCGAGTGAGGGTTACAGATAATTATTCATTCTCAAGACTTTGGCTATGAATCATTTCTACTGTGCAGTCTACCTGCTTATGTAGCACCACCAGCTTCATATTTCTTTGTTTCTGATGTAAATAATTTTCAATGATATAAAATGTGAGAGGGAACATGTTTGTATTGAACACAGGTAACTATGACCAAAAGAAATGAAAGCCTTTAAAACAAAAGTTATAGGGACATCTAAGTGGCAATTAGAATCCTTTAAAAATTCATTCAGATTTAGTGAAATGTTGCTGGCAGTCATTCATAAAAGTAATTGCCTTGTGCACATGAAAAATTTAAATGTGGTAATTTAGTAATGAATCTGAGCTGTCAGAAGGCATTTTATTGGTAATCAGACATTCCTGAAGGCACAGCAGTGACTGAAGAAAATTGAAAAATAACTTTGTGGAGGCAAGATTATCTGAAATAAGTATTTTTTCTGGAAGCAAACAAAGAACCCTATGATTTTTAGAAATATAGTACATTGTAAGTCAATAAAGGCAACCACTGGAAGCAAATAAAGAATCAATTGTGTAGTTACATTGGTTCAGATTAGTCATTTTAAGTAGCAGTCTTTGAGAAGTGGATACTTCTACATTCCCAGATACTCCCTGTGCAGATGCATTATCCAGCCCCCAGGAAGGGGAAGCAGGAACTCTCTATTACAGCTTGCAAATCACTTTGTCAATTTTGAAAGAGAAAGCTCAGTTCTCCTTTCATTTTACTTGGATGAAACTGCTGACTGTACTGCATTTAAATTTTGTTTCCTCTAGAATAAGGGAGGGTATAGCTGGCTGTGTGTTGTTGCAGGGCACATTGGGGACATTTTGGAATGTTGGCGCTGCTGATGCATAAGGAATGCAAACTGTGCCTTTGGATGCCTTAGCAGTTCACTCCCACTCCGTGCAGGTGTTAATGGCCTGAAAATGGACAAGCGCACCTTTAAATCTCTTACACCCCCGTGTCTCTAAATCCCTTTGGGTAGAAGATGTCGTGGTGTTTATCTCGGCTGTGTTACTGTGTTGCTTTTGATCTCGTCTAGGTATTTCTAGGGGATTTTGAGATTGTAAGACTGGGAAGAAAACTTTTCCAAAGATCAGATCCAGCTGGGATTGCTGCGCTGTTCAAATACCCCTTTGCCAGAACTGATTTGCCAACTGATCAAAAAGAGACACTCTTGTATTCTAGTTCATGGAGTGATTGTTTAAAAATGCTGGTCTCGGACGCTGTTCCAAGTATTGAAATAAATACCATTAGATGTCAATTTTGCTTTATGTTGTTTATGCATCTGGTGTTCCTTTTCCTGATTTCTGCTGTTTACTTACTTTATTGAATGCTAAAAGGGGTCAGCTCAACTCATATTTCTGGTCTGCTTTAATTTATTATTTAATGAAAGGAAGTTTTCAGAGAAAACAAGAATTTGGGTTTTTTGTGCAACGGAAAATAAAACATATTTCTGTTGATGTATGGATTTTTTTAATCACAAGCTGTTTGTGCCCTCTTTATTTGCTACAAAGGTTAAATATGGGCTTAGATAAACATGACAGTTTCTTTTTACTGCTGTGAGAGCGAATGTAAAATCTTTTGGAAAATTTCCACCAGAAAAAATCATTAGAGAATTAGCAAAATAATATCTCTCATGAGAAATGATAAGGTGAAATATATAATTTGGCAAGAAGTAGCTCACTTTGGTGTCAAAGTTTTTCAGTATTGTGTCCTTTTTGCCATAGATCGTTTAGAAGACTGATCACCACTTGGAAGGAGCTGTGGTATCAAGTTTGTGTTCTTATTCTGCGCTCTGGAATGGCACCCTGCTCTCTCATCCTGGCCCTCTGGTAAGTCTCCCCAACCTAGGCAAGAAAATGAAGATACTGCTGAGAGAAAGCACCTTGAAGATAATTCCCTTTCGTCTACAGCTGCAGTGTTTGGCTGTTTTAAGGTTTGCAGAGCTATAAAACTTTTGATAATCCCAAGGGTGGGGGAGAAACTGAAGGACATCTCTTGGGTTTGATGAAGCACTGAGGAGAAAGAACAGTGCAACAAAGATTATTTATAGAGGATGCTTGCCAAATCAAAGCTCAAACTTTAATTACATCTGTATACACTGTGGCCGTGTTTAATAAAGACTTACATGCAGTATTATTTAGCTATTTGCCTTGTTAGCATTTTGCCTTTTTTGTGCAAAACCTGGCACATGTTGATGTGATCAGCTATGAGTAAGAGGATGGGTTGAGGCTGAAAATCACTTAAGGGCATGTTCTGATTTAACATAACCTTTTTAAATCTGTTGTGGTTCTGTCTGCTTGTGAGGCATTCACTGATGGCCACAGACTGTTTTGTGTCCTAAGACTACCATGGTCAGACCAGAAGCCTCAGTATCTAGAGGGAGTAGGAAGTGCGCAGAAGCCCTTTGGGGTGTATGGGAATTGAGGAGTTGCTCTTGCTGTATTTGTTGTGCTTGGGATTTGGTTTCTGCCCATTTAGGCAGAATGATCAACACCAGCACTTTACCAATCCGTTTGAACCTCATAAGTAGTCTTGTCACTTCAACAGAGACTCCAAGGAAGTCCTGCTGGGCTTGAATTCCTGTTTCTTTCAGATAGTTTTTATCTAGGTCAGGGTTGAAGTTCTTGCTCAGAGCACTGCACTTCCCTGTCATTGCTGTTGGATTGACACAAACAGATTTTTCAGTTTCTAGCCCTCAAATGCTGCAAAACAATGGTGCCCTTTAGAATTCCTCTAAGGTCTGGCAGGAGCTCCTGGTCCTGCTTTCAGTCCCTTTACAGAAAGTTTAATAGGCAAGTTCTTGCTCCACACTTAGGCCTTTCATTTTTTCACTCCTTTCTGTCAATATTGCAGTGCTTCATTAGGTTTCTGTTTGACCTCACATCTCATCTCCACCCCTGCTATTGATTTTGGTCATTCAAACCCAGTGCCACTTGGTGCATTGCTGTGCTGAGAATGACATGTGGCTCCCTGGATGGCAGCACTCACATCTGTGCTTATGGAACAAACAGCTGGTGCAGGTGTTCAGGTAAGGAGGATGGGATGAGAGCCATCCATTGTTGTCCTCCCTTGGACACTGGTGGCTAAATAAGGACCAAAGGGAGTCACAGAGCCCTGAAATATAGAGCACAGAACCCTCCCCACCAGCGAGTCCAGTCAATGTCTGAAGCTGAATGGTCTGCAAATTCCCTTTCTTTTCTATGTTGGCTGATTGCAGCATGTTATTTTAGAGCAGAAGGATGCATTTTCTGTCCCATCGCTGTTTGCTCTTCAATCGCTGTCAACAGGAAAATTGGCATGGCATTGACAAGGGTGCTGCTTTCCTAAAGCTCACCAAGGTTCTGTGCCCTGATTTTTTGGGGCAAATAGTCAATGCAGTTTTCAAACTCAGTTAGGAATTACCACCTTTATTCTACAATGAGAGCCAAATGAATGCTGTTCAAAATTGGAGCTGGTTTGTGTTGCTTTCCTCAGAGAAATGCATCTGCTCTGGGTTGGGGTGTTTTTCTGCCATTGGCACATTTGTTTGTGTTGCACAGGGAACTGGGTATGTTGTGATGCTGAATCTTCCCTACCAGGCAGGAGCTCTGGCTCAGCTTTAGTGGTTATTTAAAATCTCAGAAGAGAATTGTCAGCTGCTCCACTTGTACATTCAAACACACAAGGTGATATGCTAATTGGGCTTTCATTAGTGCCTGGCTGACGTCACCAACAGAGTAAAAAGGGGCTAAGCAGATGAAGTACTTTTCCACTCTTGAGCTGATACTGATGCAGCTATGTACTATAGTTTCTTCTTTTTTTTTTTTTTTTTTAATTTGGAGAGTTCTAATTTTCTGTGTGACTGCATCTGTGCACTCTAGCATTCAAATATTGCCCTGGTGTATTACACTCAGAGCTCAGCTTGTTATGAAAAAGGGAATAGAGGCTGTGAAATTCCTTTTTTTTTTTTTTAGTGTTATTGCTGTCTGGGGTAGATTCAATTAGGTTAGACAAGTAAAATTTCATGATTTGACTCATCACTGCTGTTCACATATGAGTTCATATCTGCATAGTCAGGCAGTTTGTCTCCTCAGAGAAACACAGATACTGTGGATAATAAACAGCTGCATGTCATTTAATGAGCAAGTGAGAGACACAGCTCTGCTTTTCCAAGAGGGTGTCCACCATATGAGCTCAAGCAGAAATTGTAGCTGAATTTAAACAGAGTCTGTTCTTTTTTCCAGAGTTGCTAGTAGAAACCTTTGCAAACTGAGAAGCTCTTACATAGCAAGTAGCTTTAGCAATAGAGAACAGGATGGATCTGTATTCACATTGTGGGGTATGGTACTGTTTCAGAAGTCCGTCAGAAGGGCTGTGCTCCTATTTTCACCTCCAGGGGTGAAATACTTCATCTCTTTGTGCCTCAGCTAACCCATCACCTGTACAATAAGGACAGTATTTCCCTTTATAAAACGTTTTGCTGCAACAAGTCTAAAATGAGCTAAGTCTACATCTTCAGGAATTAAAAAATTGCATTTTGGTCATGATTACTACATGTAACTTAAGAAAGAGTAGATTTGCTTGGTAGGAAACCATTTTTACTCAGCTCTAAATTAAATAAGTTGATATTATTAAATGTAATCAAATAACAGTTGCTATTGAAAGTGAATGGTTGTGAGTTGGAGAAATAGTTTCTGTCTTGTAATAAATTAACTCAAATGTAATAAAAAGGACAAGGAAGGGAACTCTGATGTTGGAGAGGCTGTAGCAATACCATTAGGATTGTTTCTTTTTTAAACCAGAAATCAAGAGTGCAGAACTATTTATTGCTTTAACTTCACAAAAAAAAAAAAAAAAAAAAAGTGACAGCAGGGACCTTATTAAACTGGGACACATATTTCAGTGACTAGAAACCTATTGTAATCACAATTACAGAGATATGATCTTAGGCTTTGGTCCATATGTCTGTCTTAAAGAGGGTTATTAATGCTGTTGGTTTGCATCCAGCTTGCAGACAAAGACACTTAACTAAATATTTTCTTTTTGCTTCTGTCATTAGCTGGGGCACATAGACAAAGTGGCTGGGGCTGTCTTTCTCCTTAGTTCAATTATTAGACCTCTATTGTTTCTCAAGTATAAAAAATCTGGCAACAGAGAATGAAGAATTATTCCAAAGCCTGTCAGTGGGATGAACAAATGAAATCCATCATGAATTTAAACACAGCCATGTATTATAACCTCCTGTCTTTTTCCTATGTAAATTTTATATTTTTTTGAAATGTGTGGGCAAGGACAAATTCAAGGAGTTGCTGAATTCTTTGTCACAAGCTGCTATTGTAGTTCATCTACTTCTCATCCATCTCGCTGGGGAAGAGCCAGGTGAGGTCTTTATTGAGGAAACATGCACAGTGGGAGGGCAATTTATAACTCCTTCCACTCTTCCAAGCAGAACCACATCCCTGGGTAATGAGTGCAGGAAGCAAGCCCAGTGACTCTGCTGTGGTTGTGCTCAGTAGGAAGAGCAGACAGTTCTCTTGCAGGTGTTGTGTTTGCTCCATTCCTGCCTAGGAATTGTTCATGAATTGCTTCATGATTGCTATCACCGGGGTACTCGGGGTCCCAGGAGAGGTGACTGGTTTTTGGGGCTGCAGTTTCAATTGTCTGGGACCTGTGAAGGTAAACACAGATCTGTAATTGAAATATGAACAGAAAGAGATACACAGGAAATAACTCCAGCCAGCAGTGACGTGTTTTAATCTTTATAAATGGAATTCTTCCCAGGAGAAGCAAAAATTGCCATTAATGAAGACAGTCTTCCTTAATAATCTCTTCTCATAAAAGCACTGACTATTAAAATGGAATGGCTGTTTGTGAGCCAGAAGCAGCTTGTTTGCCCACCAGATGGAGCTAAGAAATTATCTCCAGACTGGCCGGGAACTAGTGAGTACTCCAAGATTTCCTGCCCTTGGGTCCTGCAGTGTGGTTAATGCCAGGGTTTATTGCCCGGTGTGTGACCCTCCCTGCTGCAGGGACACACAGGCTCTGCTAAGCTTTAGTCCGTCCTTGTTTCCGTGTCACTTTGTGCTGGGTTTTTCCTCATCATTTTCGGTGACAATAACACTGGTATTAGCTGTACAGTTTGCTGAGGGAATAGGCATGGGAGGTTCACTTCATACAGCAGAGGACAGGTGCTGTGTCAAGGGTATTGGTGACACTGAGCTTTGCAGGAAGGCCCTTTGAAACTTGCAAAGGTAGCTTTGAAACTGCATTTCAAAGGATGTTTATGAGACCTTGGTGGTCCTTTGAGGTGTGCCATGTCTCCTCTGAGGTGACAGCAAACCTCACTGCTTGTCTTGTTGATAGGAGCTAAAGGCCATCCCCCCTCCCAAAGACGAGCATCACCTTTTTCTTTCTCAGATGAATGTGCTACTCATGGTTTATACTCAAGGATTAGTAACTGTGGCAGTCCTTGTGTGCTCTTCTGGCTGAGTGCTCCTGAAAGCTGACACCCAGGTGTGAAGGCATGTAAGGAGGAGTTCATTTAAATTAAGATTAAATAATTGTGGGGAAGGAGGGCAAAGGTAATTACACCTAGCAGCCAGGTATTTAACTTCTTTAGCTCTTTTCTCCTTTAAATTTTACTGGCCATTTACATATTTTGTCTCAAGACTTTTATTTTTAGTTTTGGTCAGTGGTGTCATCATTGTTGGTTACATCAGATGCTTATTACAATGAAGCTTTTAAAGCTTTTAGTTCTCACATTTTAAGGGTTAAAATGAGGTGGAGAGAATGGTTTAATAGAAAAAAACAGTTGTTCTAATTAAAACTACTTGTCAACATATTTTGACAAATCTGCTTATTAGTGAAAAAAATAATATAAATGGTTTAAACACTACAGATAAGGAAACATAACAAGGAAGAAAGCATCTTATGTACTGTTTTATAGGAGATTTCATTGGGTATAATCAGGAGTGGAGTAATGGGAGGACTTAATTCAGCTATTCTTGAGGTAAATTAAAGCAGTTTAATAAGGTTCTGGCTCCTAAAAATCCTACTTTGGACTCCTGGAGTAGATGGCTTATTTAGAGATTTTGCTCTAGAAGCAATTTTTTTTTCTTCTCTCAATAAAGATATTTGCCTCTAGCAGGATGACCTGAGCATTTTTATACGCAATCAGAAAGATGGCTTAATTAGCCATAGCAGAGACTGAGGGGGATAAATCTCAATCACATGGCTGAATGATGCTGTGCAGGTGTAAGGGGTGGAGGGTTAGGGAGCCTGTGGGGTTGTTCACACAGCCACAGTGTAGTGGGAGCTGGGCCAGCAGGAAGTTTCAGGGTAAACAAGAAAAGTCATGTTGTGTTCTCTAGAGCTGGCTGGCAAATCAGCATGAAGCTTCTGTCTGAACAACAAGCTGATATCAGGGACTATCAGTTCATGTTTTTGAGTGGATTTTTTTCTTCTTCTTCGGATTTTATTTTTTAAAAAATTCTTAGCAATGATCAGGCAGGTGCTACAGCCAGCCTTTGTGAGAATGGGTAACAGCTCAGGTTAAAATAGGGGAATAAGTTGGGGAAGTTAGAGCTGAAAGGAGAATGGTTGACTGAGTTAAAATCCATCAAGGGTTGCTTCTTAGTGCTGGTGAAGGATGGATGAGATTCCAGAGAGGGTCAGCATTTGAAACAACTTTGAAAATGGAATCTATTGGGTGGAGGGACAAGCAGAGATCTTCAGTTTTTAGAAGAACAATGGGATGAAATGTTTAAAACAAACCACCTTGAATACGATGAGGTGTAACTACAGCCAAATGTGTTAAACCATGACAAAAATAATTTCCTTCCACATCAGGATAGCCGACTGTGGCAATAAGGAAGTGGCAACTTGTATTTTCTCTGCAGGAGAGCTTCTTGATACTGTTTTGAAGACCTTCTCCTAAGCAAAATAAAGACACACAAAAGGATGATGCAGTGTGTGGGATTCCTTGGAAGTGTGTGGTGGGTCTAGTGCCTATGAGTTCATAGAGCAGTAATTTGTGTGAGGAACTAGAAAATGTGTACTGCATTTCTAGGCCACGCTCAGCTGGAAAGGCTGCAAGCACTTGGATGAAAAGATTAACATTCAAAAGAATCCTGACAATTAGAAGAATTCATTTGAATTAAGTAGGATTCAGTTCAAGGACAGGCACAGAGTCCTGTGACGAGGTATAAATTATGTGTGAGACGAGCAGATGAATGAAGAGCTAGCTGGGAGTCTCTCAAGGAAGGACATGGGGTTGTGGTCATTGACAAACTGAACAGCAGCTGAGGACATCACAGTGGTGCAAGGTAACATAAGCAAGGCCATAGCCTGCAAAACACCACAAACAACCTTGCTGCTGTGATTGGCACTGGTAGGGCTACAGCTGGAGCACTTTGTCTCATTCCAGACCCCATATGGAGGTGTGGAGTGAGTGGAGATCAGAGAACACAGGCAGTGAGGCAAGGCTGGAAGAATTAATCTGTTTAATCTAGAGATAAGATAGCTGCAGATCTCTGAGAGTTCATGAAATGAAATGTCTGCCTCAGAGAAGTGTGCGGCACACACAGCACAAGAAGTGGTGGGCTTAAACTCCACTGGAGGAATATTGTATTAGTGGGAAAAGCTTTCCATCAGCAGGGCTGCATAAACTACTGACTATCTTTAAGGACAGGGTAAATAAATCTCTGAGAAAAAAAATTATGGGTACTATTGCTATTGGAATGGGACAGAGAATGAGTAAGACTGCCCTTGATGCTCTTCCTAAATTTGTCTTCTTTAGGTGTCCCACAAAAGATCCACAGGCACCTGTCTGGGCACCATAGGCACATGAAAACACCCAGTTCTTGTGTTTTGTTTTGGTCAAAAAACCAGTAGCCACCAGAAAAGGGGAAACTCCTGCTATCCCTGAGCTGTTGGGAGCCATTCAGCCCTCATGTAAAACTTATTTTAGTAAAAAGGTGGTGAGAAAAAGAAGAGAATGATATTTTTCTCCTGCTGAAAATTGGTCTGTGCAAGTGCCAAATGATTCTGCCAGTCTTTTGGTGTTGTAGTCATGGTTGTTTGTTTGTTTTTCTAAAAGAGTATCTTAAGTCCAGGTGCTGCTTTGTAGGGTGAGCTCCAAAGTTATGCAGGGCACTGTGCATGGCATGTAACAAAGCAAGCCAAAAACAAATTACCAACATGCCAGTTATGAAATTTCAGTTCAAAACATGCCCCTGTGCTGTATTTCTAGATTTCTTTCTTGGAAAGGTAAGATCTTCTACTTGAAACCACAGAAAATCCCAAATAGACCTATATTCAGTATTATTTTTGAAAATACAAAGTGTTCAGTAGTTATGCAATAGAGATCACCTTGATTGTAATTATATGTATCAAAATTAGACTAATCAAATAGTTCCTTATGGTCCTTGTAGGTAAGATGCTAACAATCACAAAGCTCTAACAAATGCAAATAGTAATTTAACTGATTATAATGACATATTCCAGTGTGACTATACCTTTTTACAGATGATACATTATACTTTGTTTCTGTGTTGAGAGAGTTTAATCAACTCTGAGAAAGTTGAGAGTGCCAACTGTGTATTGCTGGACTCTACCAGTAGCTTGTTATCCTGTGTGCTTTGGAAAGTAATCTGTCTTTTTTTTTTTTTTTTTGAAAATGAGCTACAAACAATAGAAATGGTATATTTATGACTAAGTGGAAGTTGAGTATATTTAATAATTTGAGTAGTCTGAGAATCTTGGATTAAAAATGCTGTGGAAGCTATGGAAGCCAGCTTTCTTCCTCCTGGTTTGTGGGTAGCATCATGCTACCTCGATTTTTCTGTATCCTCTGTCTGAAGGAGGAGAAAAATGATAAGTGGGTGTCTCAGGTAGATGGTCTGGTAAATGGAGAATGATTTCCACTTAAAAGAACTGACTCAAGATGTTTGCTGAGATGGGGCCATCATGGATTAGTCTTTTGTGTTTTATAGTGGCTTGCTAGAGAAAACAACCCTTGTGCAGTGTAAGGTAAAGAAAATCATGATGGGCATTTTATTTTAATCTATCATATGAGTTTATGAAAAAGCATTACTGCAGTGGTAAAAATATTGCCAAGTAGCCCTTTTAAATGCAATCAAATCACTCTTCTTCTTATACTTGTCCCTCTTCTTCTGATGCTAGTCCATCAGTCTAAAGAATTACATTGTTTTTAATGATGGTGAGAAAAAGAGTATGGAAGCAGAGCACTGTTTTGTTTTGAAGGATGACTCTGTAATTACAGAGTGAAGCTGTAACTTATGAAAATCAGGGAGACAAGGGGAGATTTCATGTTTGGTTCCCACTAGAACATGTAGACATGTAGCAATCTACATGTTTGTAGACTGTTAGTATTTCTCTGGTTATGGAGGATGTACTGTAAGAGAAGATTTTCTTCAAGTATTTCAGGAAGTTGACTTCTGGCATGGTAAGTCAATGGGACTTGTACCATAGATTTTATCAGAGTGCTACTTATGGCCAGCATATGAAAGGCATAGAAGTGATGGGGAAAAGGGCAGCATGGAAATATGAAAAACCTCCACCACATTTTATGAACCCCAAAACTGTCATTTTTAGTTTGCTCTCAGATATGCCTGTATGCACCCACAGTTTTCTGTGCTGTTTTGAATGTCCATAGGACACAAATGGCACAGTGTCAGGAAACACAGAGCTGTCTTTATAATATACTATTTGCAAGAACTACTGTCTCCATCACAAGGGAGTGAGAAGCAGAACTATCTTTCTATACATTTCTATGGGTCTTTCTTTTTATTTAAACTGTGCTATCAGAGTGAGATAAAAGAGTTGCTAATTGCATGTGTGTTCAAGTGTGGCTTGGAAATGCTAACTACACTGGACTATTTCAAATGAAATGCAGCAGAGGATTTGAAATTTAAATTGCAACATGGAAAGAATGTGGTGGGGTCTATTCCAAAAGGAATGGCTTAAATGTGGAAGTGGTTAGAAGCTGGGACTGAAGCTCTGGAAGCTGGGTTTGGATCCTGGCTCTGCTGCACATTGGCTGCGTGGCAAATCACTTCCTAACTTGCTCATGGATTTCACCCCTCGTTCTCACTTTGTGCTCCTTGGTACAGGGACTGAGTCCCAGTGCAAGGGTTTTGGTGTGGGGCACAGTGGGGCCTCTTCTCCTCTGAGGCCTCTGAGTGCACAGGTAGTTCAGAGAATAAATGACAACAATAATCAGTACGTCTGAAATTCATTCAAGAACTCATCCAACCGAATGTTTTGGACTACCTGGAAGGATGGCATGCAAAATAATTTTCCAGTGAATGAGACTTTTGTTTGTCCTGTACCATCCAACTAAGTAGCCAGAAGTTAGTGCTATCTGAAGGAAAAGGGGCAAAAGTGAACTTGGACTGATTGGCAGTAATGGCTGGAGAGCAAATGGCACTGCCATCCCTGTCTGCCCTCAGCAGCTTCCTGCAGTGCAGCTGAAAACGATTCTCTCAGGCTGTTCTGACGTTATCACATAAACCCGATTGAAGAAACACTACAGATAGGCACAGTGTTTTCTGCCTTTGGATCTGGATTGGGAAGGAAGGCGAGTACAAGCTGCTTCGATAGGGCGCAACCAAAAAGTGAGTAATTGAGAGGGAAAGCTACTGAGGACATCTTTAGCCAAAACCTTATGTGCTCAGGTAATACAAGCAGAGTCTCGAAAGGCAACAAAGTATTTTGCATGAAATCTGCAATCACTTAAATGCCGTTGCTTCAAATGGGCCTAAATGATGTCACAAGATCACTCCCGCTCCAGAACACTGAGAAACTTTGGAGGTCAATGTTAAATATGAGTCCAATCTCAATGCTCTGATATTTCTGTTTGCCAGCCCTATCCAAGATCTTGAATATGAATGTCCATCAGATGCAGTCATTTTAATCTAAATGTTCTGTCTTGACTGCATGGATAATCTCAATCTGCCTTCACACTGTCACTGCTCATACTGGTTTAAATAATCAGGCCAAGACCAAGATGTTTCAGCACCAGTAGTTAAAGATGATTAGGAAGAGATTGCTGTAGTTTTAACTACAGGAGGTAGGAACAAGATTGTGTTCTCTGTCCAACAAGACACTTTCTCACTTACAAATATCAGGTAGTCTAAGAAAGAAGAGGATTTCTCATGACAAAGCTGACAGTAGCTTAGTGTCTGTCCATGAATCATCCATGCTCTCACTGAAATGATTGTTGTCTTTTTCACATATTAATTAATATTAGTCTTGAAACAGAACAGGATTTTCTTTATGGATTATTAAATAATTTATGTGTTACTTTGTAACTCCAGCTTGGTTATCTTGAAGTTGCCATGTAAGATTTTTCAAGGAGGGGCATTGGATAAGTCCAATGATTTATCTAGATACATGCCTGACCCAATACAACATGGCTGGGTAATAATTGATAACTGGTTTTTTTTCAGTGTCATGTGTTGGTTTGGATTCAGTTTTATGACTTGGTATTAACCAGTCAAATTTATAGATAAAGTTAATGAATTTATTGAAATGAGAGTCTGGAGGATTAGCTACTCTAGGGGTTCTCTCTGCTCGTTATTCTCATGTTTAAAGAAAAAAGCCCTTGATGAAGTGTGTATTTTTGACAGGCTTAGCCCTGACACTTTGAAATGTTGGTGACCCTGTTGATCCTACGTTAGTGAGGAATTATAGTAACCTAGTCTTGGATGGATAATTGAAATTAAAGAAGTTATCCTTTTGCATCATTGGGACATAATGGTTTCCTATTTCCCAGAGAGATTAGTGAAGGCACTAATCCAAGCTGCAACTAAAATACCCAAAACAGACTGAGGCTTTGTAGCAAATCTGTGGCTTGTGAGGTTTCCTGCCTTCCCAGTTTCTGTTGTTGTGGGACCAAACAATAAAGGATGTTGTAATCATAATCTTTCCTTTGCTGCCACTTGGGCCAAAATGTACTCTTCTAAATGTTGATGAATTTACAACATGTCCATACTTTCATCTTTCAGGTTGATTGATGAGTTTTGTATGGATTTATAGATTTATCACAAGCTTAGTGGTACGATATAAGCTGCTATGTGAAATCTAGCCACAGTTTAAGATTTAAAAAGCTGTGTTGACAGCAGTTGGGTTCTTCTAGGAATTGTACTGCTGAATGGTTTGTTCTTTAAAAATCTCTCCTTCTTTAGGCATCTAGGTAGCACTTTGAGAGTTTGCAGTTGGGCACACAATTATGAAAATAAACAGTGAATATTTAAGAAAATTAAGAAAAGTTAATTATAAAGAAAAAAGAGTCAAGCTTGAGGTTAAAGAAGACTCAAGACAATAGGTACAAAAGGGACAGAAACTGCCAAGCAAGTCAGGAGTGACCAGTGCTTTTAAGAAGACTAGATTTTAAATCTAGATCTCTTAAAACTGAAGTAGAAATGAAGAGCAATGCTTGCAAGTTTTAACTGCATTTTCTGATTTATTTTTTTTTTTTTTGGTGTGATAAAAGGTGTGTACTATTGATTAAATAGTTTCAACTCCATCTGGGGTTGAAGTGACAAGCGCAATGAAAACCTATTTTATTTTTATCATCTGTGTGGTGAGTTGGTTCAGAGCATATTTCTCCTCCTTGTCCCTGGAGATCTGTTTGTTTAAATATACTTGTTTTTCCTTCCAAGTGCACTCTGAAATATGGGGTTTTTTCAGCATGGGCACCTTTTTCACAGTGTTGCTTTGATCTCTTGATAAGATCAGTTTCATTGGTTAATCAGGTTGGGGAAAATCATGATGTAGAGAAATGCAGCAACAGAAAACAGATCTCCGGTAAGATTAAGGGCTTGGCAAGCCCTGCTGTTTACTATACTGATAACCAAAAAGCTTTTTCTTCCCAGATTTAAACAAGATCTATGTTACAGGCACACCTGCCTCAGAAGATTATTTTTACCATCATGTAAACTAGAAAAACAGTCTTGTAGGAGTGAAAACTGACGTATTCTTATTATCAACAACTTACGTTTCGTTATTGCATATTTATACTTTGACCCAATTTGCTATCTTATCAGAACAGCTGAAGGGCTAGTGCAAGGCAAGAGCATGGTTTAATCTGAAACTATGGCTTAAGATATTTTTAACTTTATGAACTGAGTGGCAGAAAATCAGTCTGGTCACTGATGTACTCTGGAGTGTCAGAAAATCTCTGTTTGGACATAACTGTGGCTGAGGAAGGTGCTGCCACTGATGGTGCTTTCAGTTGTTCACCCCAAGTATGCCCTTGACTACTGCTGAGTGGACAGGTAGGTTAAATGGGAATTGCAAACACCTGGCACATTTGAGATATTGTTCATGGTGAAATCTGGGAAAACATTTCTTCATTGTCTTCATTTTTCACCATCAGCTTGAGGCACCCCAGTTCTGTGAGCCTCTGAGAGTATGGACCAAGATTTAATGCATGCCCTTCTCTTGTGGTTCTCCAAGCTGTGTTCTTCTGTTTTAATTAAATACTTAATCTATAACATTGAAAATTACTTATATCAAAAGAAAATAGCTTCCCTGGGGGTTCTTTCTGCTGCTGCCAAATGTTTTATAAGCCATCACTAGGAGAGCAGTGCCAGGATGATGTATGGAGCTAATAGATCAGCATGATGAGGTGGAGCTGGAAAAGAGAGGGTTGGGTTTTTAACATTATCTGTCTTCCTACATTCTGGTTTCTAGGTTAATTTCTCTATGAATACCTGGCCAATGTAGTCAGATTTATACGGGGCAATTAGGAGAATAAAACATTTCAGGTGGTTGAGTTCATTAGCATGATAGGTTCCTGTGTAATTTTTTCCACAGCTATTGAGATGGCTTAGGATCCTTTAGCTCCATTCTTAGCAGAGGTAAAGGAACTTAGTTTTATGGACTTACATCAATGCACATCATTTTAAGCTCATAATAGTTTGACTTCTGAAAATGGTACATACCCTCTTAAGTGCTTATGAAAATGTGACGACAATTCTCACTGAAAGTCAATAGGATTTAGAACTTTAAAAGGTAAAGCACCTTGTGAAAATTATACATTACTACTTCCTGGATTCAGGAAGCTGTGGCTTACTTGTCAACCTGATTTTGCTCTAAGAAGACCAAAAGTCACACCAGCCCTCATGTGTTGCCAGGTTTCACACATGAGGATGAAATGTGAACATCCAGTCAAAATTTGGTTTTAATTTTCAGTGAAGTCTTATTTTAGTCAAAGTGAGAAAAGCCAGTTTGACCATGCATTTTCTCAGATCACATTTTTTTTGCAGGTTAGTGGGCCTTTGTCCAGTATCAGAAATTTCCCAAGAACCACAGCAATTCTTTTACCATTACCATCGTAATCAAATGTAAATCATAATTACTGATGATCTGCATGAGGGGATTGAGGGTACCCTCAGTAAGTTCGCGGATGGCACCAAGTTGGGTGGGAGTGTCGATTTGCTTGGAGGGCAGGAAGGCTCTGCAGAGGGAGTTGGGTTGATGGGCTGACGGCAGCGGTATGAGGTTCAACAAGGCCAAGCGCCAGGTCCTGCACTTCAGCCACAACAACCCCGCACAGAGCTACGGGCTGGGGGCAGAGGGACCTAGGGGTGCTGGGTGACAGTGGTTGAACATGAGCCAACATGTGCCCACGTGGCCAGTGGCATCCTGGCCTGGATCAGCAATAGAGTGGCCAACAGGACCAGGACAGTTACTGTCCCCCTGTGCTTAGCACTGGTGAGACCGCACCTCAAGTGCTGTGCCCACTTCTGGGTCCCTCACTTCAGATGGGACACTGAGGTACTGGAGAGAGTCCAGAGAAGGATAATGGAGCTGGGGAAGATGCTGAGGCACAAGTCCTGCGAGGAGCAGCTGAGGGAGCTGGGGGTGTTTAGCCTGGAAAAGAGAAGCCTCAGGGATGACCTTATGGCTCTCTACAACTCCCTGAAAGGAGGTTGCAGCCAGGTGGGGGTTGGTTTCTTTTCCCAGGCAGCCAGCTACAGGACAAGAGGACATGGCCTCGAGCTGCGCCATGGGAGGTTCAGGCTGGGCATCAGGAAGAGTTTTTTCACAGAAATGGTTGTTGAGCACTGCAACAGGGAGGTGGTGGAGTCACCATCCTTGGAAGAGTTCAAGAAATGACTGGATATGGCACCTAATGCCATGGTCTCATTGTCATGGTGGTGCTCAGTCAAAGGCTGGACCTTGTGATCTCAGAGGACTTTTCCAATGCTAAATGATTCTGTGATTATGGCTTTAGGGGCAAGCTGCAGACCACTTCTCACTACATCATGCAATCCAGTCTCAATTGCTTTGGTTGAGATGTTGTGACTGTTTGCTGAAGACAAAGTTGCTTTGTGTCTTCATACACCAGAGAGTGCCAAATGGAAGACACAAATTACAGGAGGGGAGTCTTTATGTGCACACACATGGAGAAGATCTGAGCAAATGTTACTGATGCTAACTCTTTGGTGTGATGAAAACTCATGGGCAGAGGGCTTCCAATAAGCAAATAATGTAAAATACTTCTTGTCATTTATAGTGGGATTAATCAGATAAGGAGCTTTTCAAATTGAGGATGCCCTTTTCATGAGCTTTGAACCCAAATCCTGGAGCCTTAACAAATCTTGCTGCAGGCAGGAACAGCTTTGGAGCAGAAACACGTCTCCACAGTAGATAAGATTACCTGATTAATTTAAGCTCATAAAACAAAGGTCCTATTACTGTAAAAACTTGTCATGGTTGATTTTTGAAGGTCACTTTCTGCCATGGCAACAGAGAAACCGTGCTTGTGAAAGGAGGAATCATGTTTGAATGCGGAGACTACACAGAGGCATAAAAAGAGGCATAAAAAGCTGCTCTGGCATTTGCTGAAGGTACCAGCAGTACCTTTAGAGAACATTCAGTATGGACCCTTCTTCCTCATCTGATCTGACTGGTTTCTCTCTCTGGTTATGCTTAGACTTGTTTTTTTTTCTGATGAAGTTGTGCTGTTGCTCAGGTGAAATATGAAATAACTAGTTAACCTGAAGTAGATGAAGTATTTCTAAAACATTTACTATTCCTGGTGAAATGCATGGGCAACCAGAAACCACAGTGCTTTGTCAGGTCAGGTTGGGATGGATTGCATGGAAGGGAGAGAGCTGTCCACTGATGCACCAGGACTACTGCTGGTAGTAGGTGTGGATGGAACTTTCATACAGGGGTTTTCTTCAGATACTTTTCTCAGATTTTGCATCAGAGGAATACAATCCTGTCTTGAAAGATATGAAAAATAAAAGGGAAGACACCTGATGATCCGATGGTCTCATTGGATCAGATCCCAGGCATAAACCATCAAGAGCTGGGACACAGACTCAGATGAAATAATATTTGTGTTCTCGGTTGCTGAATAATTTCTCTTTATGGTGATCATATCCATGTCCAGAACAGGTTAAAAACTGAAGAGTTATAGCAAAGTAATTGCTCTGTATAATTTTAAAACAGAGTAAATAACACATTTTCCTATATATTTGCCATCTGATCTGACTTCTCAGTTCAGGCCAAGGCATTTGTTAGGAAGAATTTAATATGTGAAAGCCCAGAGCTGATCCATAACCCAAATCCAGTGTTGAAGTTCCCTGCTAAAGGCATTATTCCTCTGACAATTTACATCACGTGATGGCTTCACAGTGTAGTGGCTCTATTTACAGTGTGTTACTCTGTATTAGGTGCTGCCAGCCATCTGTAGAGTGCACTGCAGCTTGTTATTACCTGCTTATGGGCATTAAAAAGACTGATGGACCAGATTCTCCTTTACAGAAAAGCCCCTTTATGTCACTCTGTCTGGTTTAAAGGGATTCTGAGCTGCAATGAATATGATCTATTCCTGCTTTATGGTCCATTTGTACTTTTGCATTGTGTAAGGGACCCCAGCATAAATGAAAATGAGGTCACTGGGAATCTGGTCATGTTCAGCTGCAAGGTAGACAAAGGATCTCTGTAGAATATTAATAATAATGCACTGGTCTCCTGTGAACACCAGCCCTTAAATTTGTAATCTATCTTGCCTGCCTTGCAGATGAGAAACCCAGCACACAGAGGGAATAGGTGATGTACCTGCAGTGTGGAGCAGAACCTGAGTCCTGTCACCAGAAACAAGCAGAAAGATTTAATATCATTGAGGACCACAGTGCATGTGCAGAATGAAGGGTTTTTAGAGCAGAAACAGATTTTTTTTCCCACTGAATTGCCTTCAGAGGGAAGTAAATCTGCTCAGAGTGTGCTATAAGACCATCAGAGGACAGAGTTGTGGAAGGCTATAGGACAACCCTCTTGTTGATTCCCTGGCACTGCAGCTCTTGGTGTCCTGGGAATGGGGGACATTCCGCATGGCTGTTTGCTCTGGAAATGTTAGGATCCTGAAGCCTGAACTCCCAAACAGCAGGGAGTGTAGGGGCTGTCATAAATTTGCTAAGAAACTGTTTCTGAGTGGAAATTGCCTGTTAGCTATGGCTGCTTTGGCAAACAGATCAATTTCTGCAAAAGATCCATTAATTTGCTGAAATCTGATAAAAGGAGAAGTTCCTCAAATTATCCTATTGGAGCTGCTCTCAGCACTCACTTCCTGGATTTAATCATCCAAGAGTGCTTCTTCTCTCTGTCTCTCTTGCTTTTGGCTCCTAGATGCACTAAGGGGAAATGTTTAAATAGATAACTGATTTTTTTTCCTGTCAGATGCTTCTTTATCTCCTTTATTAAGTTGTCTCAGCAAAATTGCCAAATTTTAGCATTCACTGATCATTACTCCATCATACCCCTCAGCTGCAGGGAAACAAGTCCACACAGTACTGAGGCAGGAAGGCTGTAAATGAAATGCTTTGACATAGCATTGGCTTGTCTGGAAATTGTCACACACCTTGGTGGCTGTGACTCTTGGGGGATGGCAGCAATATAAGTGGTGTAGAAACATTTGCAGTTAACTGTGCACCCATATGGAGAATTCCCTGTGATGCTGCTGATGGATCACAGCATGTCATGTCTGCAGTGCTTCACACAGGAGAGCATAGCAGGGGACTTGGGAACAGCAGTGTGAGCATTTTCTGTTGTTTGTTTTCAAGAAGTTGAATGCCAGATGTGAAGCATCCCGAGTCAGAGCCAGCTCACCCTGGCTGGGGAATGCCTCCATGCCCATGCTGCCTGTGCCACAGTGCTGCTCTGCCCTGCCTGGGGTGCAAGGGCCCTGTGAGGGACTGGGGGTGTGGGCGCAGAGAAGGAGAGAGGACAGGGAAAACCAGAGGAAGACACAGAATGAAGCCCCATTGCACCTCATTTTTTTGCTTTCGCTTTTGCTAGCAGTGCAAGTTAAAGCTGCTTATTCACACCATCCCTTTGTCCTCACAATTTTTAACTTAGATCAGGGCTGGAGAGTGGAGTGTGATCTGGTATTTTTCCTTGTTGCACTTGGAATGTTCTAATTAGTATGTTTATTGTCACTTTATACTCAAAACCAAGGAGAGGTAGGAGATTATCTGACTGGAAATGCCTATTTCGAAATAATAACATTCTTCTTCTGCAGTTGCCCATGGTGAACTCTATTAAGGGTGGCATAGAATGAAACTTTTCAGGACACTCATTTGGGGATACTTGTATCTCAGTAGCACTTGAAGAGGCAAATCAAATGTTTGCAGTGATTGGGGAAGGCACAGAGAACAAAATTGAAAATGTCACTATGCCACTGTATAGAACTGTGATTCACAGAGGCTTTGATTACAGTGTGCTGTTCTCCTTATTTCTAAAGGATATATTAAAGCTGGAAAAGGTTCAGAGAAGGGCAGCAAGTATAAAAGTGTTACCATAGATATGGAATTGCTTCTGTGCAAGGAGTGACTCAGAAGACTGTCTTTTCAGTGCGGAAAAGAGAAGAAATAGGTATATAATGTCTGGGTAACTGGTTAGGGTGCCTGGGTGCTGCTCGTGGTACATGAAGCCAGAATCTGCCAGTCCTGGCTGAAGTAGGGACTTGATTGATTGATTGATTGATCGATCTCTTTCTCTCTCTTTCTCTCTCTTTCTCTCTCTGTCTCTCTCTGTCTCTCTCTGTCTCTCTCTGTCTCTCTCTTTCTCTCTCTTTCTCTCTCTTTCGCTCTCTTTCGCTCTCTTTCGCTCTCTTTCTCTTTCTTTCATCTCTGCACTGAGGTGCCACAGGAAGCTCTGAAGTACTGCTTAGGTGCTGTAGCAGCTGGAGTCCAGTTCCTGTGTTTGCAGAACTCCTGTAAAAGTGAATGGCCTCCTGCTGTTACAGTTTGTCCTATGGCTGTTTGGACAGGGAGGTTATGGATATGAACTGTAGACATGTCTGGAGGCAACACAACCATTTGCTTTTTTTCTCGCCAGTTCTTTTTTTTTTTTTTTGTATTAAATTGTGCTGATAAGTCCCTGCAAGCAATTACACCTGTATGTGGCCAGTGTAAACAAAGTGGAAGATCAGTGAGGTGGAACATAAGGTCAACTGAGACAGAGGTATTTTTTCTGCATTTATGGATATTATTGCCTCTGGTTTACAACGGAGATTGGTTCATGCTGTAATCAGAAGTGAGCTTCTCCTTGCATTCTATTACCAGTCCTTCACAGCAATGATTTTCTTGCTTATTTCTCTTTTTGTTATTGCTATCTGCATTTTTCAGCTTATGACTTGGAATGTTGGAATCTTCAAAGGTCCACAACTGCTTTTGCAGCACAGCCTGCCTCTCAGAAGTGCTGAGACTTAGAAACTGCTCTTGAGCCCAGTGGGAGGTTTTGTTGCCCTTCATTTCTGAAATGATGCTACTTCCCAGAAGTTGTGATGTCTTCTGCTACTGCAGAGTGCTCTGTTTATTAGACAGGGTTTTCCCCACAGGGAATGTAGGTAGCAGTTATCTACAAACCTGTAGCTCATGGTGTAGCAGACATCATTTATTGCTTCAGTGGTCTGGTTGAAGGGTGCTGCTCTCAGATCTGCTCAGGCCCCTGTTACAAACCTAGGAAGTGTCTTGATTTTCCCTCAGTTTGAAGGATACATCTGTGTTTTGGAGAAAGCATGGGCAAATGGCTCTGTAAAAATAAAAGGCATGGGAAAGGATGCATAATGTGCAGGTAGGGTAAATCCACCTCTCTTACCCCACAGCCTTTGGGACACTTGTAGTTGTCACTGTCAGGATCCATTGCAGGGTCAGTGCTATGCTTAGATCCTGCTCCATCCTGCCATGGCCAAATAACAAGGGAAGCATCTTAGACAGCAGAGTGTCCAACAAGACTGAAAGGCAGCTTGTCCCAGTGCTGCCCATTTGATCCCTGAGTAGTAGCACAGCTTAGGGACACCACACACCTGCCATTGGGCACAAACAGCATCCTGCAGTGTCCTGAGTGTCCCTTCTTTTGCTTTTGAGCAGCTGTCTCTTCTGCTGTCTGAAAAAAATAGCTCTTGCCTTGATTAATAAACATGCAGAGAAGCCACCTGAACATTTAGGGGGAATATCTCTTTGCACTTCCCCACCTGCATCCCTGCTGCTTAACAGCATCACTGAGCTGCATCCTGTCCTTCCGCTTCCCCATGCATCTGAAACAGCTCTCCCTGGGTAGCTGCAACTCCTCTCTTCTCAGCAGATGAATAAAACATCACTGCCTTACCTCACTGTAAAACCTGCCTGGCTGTGCTTTTTTAATCCTCTGCTTATTTATTTACTTATCTGCGACATGCGTCACTAATAGAATTTAAATGTCTTATTAAAGACTGATGTTAGGAAGGTAAAAATGTGTTTGGGGTTTTTCCCCCTTATTGACTGGCTCCTGGATACCACAGGGAAATATTACAGCATGTATTTCATTATTCAAGATGATGCTGACGTAGAAGTTCCCTGATTCATCTTCCACCATTTCTCTGACGCTCAAGAAATTTCTTGCCTGCAGCCAGTGTGATAAACCTTAAAGAGTTACTGTCACAATGTATGAGATTATACAAATACATTATTGTAAACCAGCGATGCTTTTGGGGTGGATAACTCATGGTCTTTGTCAGAGTGAGTGAGTCTGTGCTCTTAGGCTTTGAAATGCTGAACACTGTAATTCAAAAGGAGGCTCATTTCATTACCATTTGATTACCATTTTATCTCAGATGTGACGAGTGAATCACAGTGGGTTTCTTAGGATGTGCTTGTTCTTCTCAACAAAAGCAAAACATGGTTCATCGTGGCAAGGGCAGACTGACCCAGAAGCCTTAGTCCCTATTTGAGAGCAGGATGATGAATCTGCAAGTTTAGTTGATACATGTTTTAATGAGGGAGTATGGCTCATGTCAGGTGAAATCTCCTCTGGTTCCTGAATGCAGGAAGTATATATGCTCTTAATGGTTTGAGTATTTTGATTTTTGGCTGAAGGTTTGTCATTTTGTTGGTGGAAATTTTCTCTCTTGTGCTGTCCAAATTTTATCACTAGCTTCACTTGACTCTGCTTGTGTTTAAGTCATGACAGAATTCAGAGAATGAGCTTCTGGTCTTATGGAAATGAGTGAAAACATCCTGTTGCCTGCAAGGATACAGATGTTTCACTTGCATCTCTATATCTTACACCAAGTAATCACATGTTTTGTTCAGCTGTTTCCTGTAGTTTCCTTGTGCCTGGATTTTTCCTGTTTCTTTGTCATTCTGCCCATTTGGTCTGTCCTAAAAGTAGGTTTATACATTTTATGGCATATCCTGTGTCTTTTCAGGGACGTTCTAGTCCAGCTTTGTCCCAGATAGCATAAAATATAGGTAGGAGATCCAGTTTCAAAAACAACCTCAATTAGTAAAGGTCCAGGCTATACATGTTTCAAAATGCATGGAGGAAAAAATCTCACTGAGACACGTAGCGCTGAAAAAAGTAATGATGCTGTCCAGGTTTGGGTCTGACCCCTCAAGGCCTTTAAAAAACATAGTTTGTGTTGCTTTTGATCCTGTAAAAAATGTGTGTTTGTGTATGTGAGTGTGTGTATACATATATATATATATATCTCTATATATATCTATCTATGGCAAAAGGCCATATATATGTAATATGTAAAGGTCATTTACCAAAAGGATGGTGTAAACTTCTTTTGGAAACGCAGGCATGAGCCAATACAGGAGGGACAAAGCAGAGCAGCTGGTGGCTTGGCTGAGGGGTCTTGCCTTGCTTCCAAAGTCATTTGAGCATGGAGGAAGATTCCCAGATCCCTGTACCAACATTAGGGCAGAGGCAATTGCAGCACAGCCCCTTTTGCTGGGTGCAGGCCTTGCTCTTTGTGTACATATCAAGTTGTGGGGTTTATTAATGTTAGACTTTGAAAACAATTGGCCTGGCAATGTGTTTTTGTAAGCTGTGGAGATGTTTAAACTGAGGCCAAGCAAACAAGAGAAGTGCAATGAGAGTTTTGTTGGACCAGGTCCAATTTGATAAGGAGAATGAGATGACTAAGCATGTGCTAAGCTTTAATGCTGCTCAGTGCATCATCATTTCAGTTGTGTCAATGTTTCCATTATAAATACCTCTTCTCAGGGGAACTCAGCTGCACATCTCATTTGGGGCTGGAAAATTCCATTTGGAGAATGCTATTAATTATTTAAAAATACACATTTGCTTTTTAGGTCAAGATTTTCAAAGTAGTGATGTGCACTACTCAGCAGGAGACAATTCAGAGGCCTGGTTTTCAGGTGGTCACTAATGAGAAAAATAATCCTCCCTCTCTGCCCATCCCATTTTCAGATGCAGTTGCTCTAGTTAAATTTCTGGAGAATTCATAACTGTGTTCTATTTCTCCTTCGTCTCTTACTTCTTGATGATGACCAGAAGCTCGAGATGGGTGGTTTGATTTACTTCTTGTTAAGAAATAAAAGGCCTATGATCAGAACGTGGCTTGGAGTAATATTTGAACTTTTTGTATAAAATAAATGGAGATCACTCTCATGTCCCTTCTGCTGCCATTCACCGCTTCTGCCTGACTGTCCTAAGGCAGTGCTTCTGTTGTATTAGCTGTGTCCACTTGACAGGAGTTGTGCAAAAGGTCAGGATCTCCCAAGCCTCGTGCAGGGTGCTCAAGGCTTATGTTGTTGTTCCAGACCTGTGTGTATGTCCATGTGCTCCCTCACAGACAGCACTGCCAGTGCTGAGGTTTTGTACCTTCTCACCTCTTTGTGTTCCAGACCAAAAGGACAAGCCCAAGAAGGGAGGGGAGTTGCACAAGAACTTGTTTCTGGCAACACAGCAGGTAGCTGGGCCATGGCAGGCACTGCTAAATACCAGTGTCTGGTCAAACCATTACAGCTGGTTAGGTTACCAGGCCATGTGTAACTGGAGAACCTTTTCACTGGCTGTGGGTGAGCAGGAAACCCCCTGGCAGACAGTGTCACTGTGGGATAAGCTACAAAGAACTCACTGGAACTGATTTTATGACATGCATCACATATTTTTCCTGAGCATCAGAGGAAGGCTGTAACCCCAAACCATCAGAAACAGCCCAGGCACTGGTTCTTTGTGTGCAACAGAAGCAGATTAGTAGATGGCATTTTCTGTCCTTAATCTACAAAGCACATTGAAAATTCAGAAACAGATCTACATGCCTTTAAAAAGACAATATTGTGCCTGGTAAAGTGTCTGTCTCTTTGCCCAATGGCATTTGCTTAAAAGAAGGTGCTTGAAGAAGTCATTAGCCAATATTTTTAGGAGCAGCCCCATCCAAAAGTTCAATATACCAGAAAAAGTTCTTCAGGGTAGCTGTTAAAGAAATATTTGCAGCTTGACACATAAGTCTGTAGGATGCTATTTTACAGCTTTGAGCTTTGAGACCAGAGTAGCAGTGTGCTTGCTTGTGTATCCCATAGTGTGAACTCGATGCCCAAGCACTGACACACAGCTGTCTCCCTGGTTTTTTATGGCCTTAACAGGCTTGTATAAAACTAGCAGTGAGATTTTATCAATTCTGATAATAAAAATAACACATGAGTTTTTGCAGTGTGCTTTTCTTGTCTTCAGTATGCATTCTGGAAATCTGTCTGTAGCAGTATTCTTTGAGAATTGTGGTCAGGGAGCATTTTGAGGCTCCTGAAAGTAAAAGATGGGTACTGTATAATTTTTTTCTTAAGCAGTAGCTGAATTTGATATATTATCCAAATCTAGAGATTTCCTTTATTTCAAGAAAATAGCTAGCAGTAAATGCAATGTATTGCTCATCATGGGCAATGTGTTATGTTAAGTACTGTGTCAGGGGAGTGCAGGATATCACTCCTTGGAATGGCAAAGGGCTGATAGGCAAGACCTGTCTCATCTTAGGAACCAAAAGGAAGCTTGAGTCAAGACAGCTGAGGGCAACCCTATGCACAAGGGAAGACATGTAAAGTCAGCTCCGAGGAGGTGGGAAATGTTGCTGTCCTTTGTACTCTGGGAACAGGTCAATGTGCTGAGAGTCCTGAGATCAAAACTTCTTCCCTCTGGTCTTGGTACCTTCGACTCTCAGTCACACAAAATGGTGAAGAACACAATGTAAAATGCTGTTGCAGTGTATAATGTTGTTAATGTGTAGAGTGGAATAATTGTTAGAGTTTATTGTCTCAAACAGCAAAAAACCATATGAAGCAGAATCATGAAGCTAACGCTATCTAAACCCTTAAGAGATTGTCTCTCCTCAATTTGAAATAGCATTTCTCATTTTGACTTTTCAGTCTATGCAGGGCACTTCTTCAGTTATTCCTGAGAATAATTATCTATATTTAGGAGACAAGTCTCTGATTTTCCTCTGAAATAGGCACTGGATTTGGAATTGGAGTGGTGAGTCTGACATTTTGATTCAAGGACATTCCAGTCTCAGTTTTTCAAGATGTAACCCAATGCACTCAGACTTGGAAAAAATTTATTTTTATCTTTAGTACCAGAGGTTTAGCTAGTCAATGCAGGTTTCAAATTGCTTTACTCTTACAAATCTTCAGCAGGACTTGATGGCTTGAACTCTCCTCATTTTGATTTTAACTCAGCAACATAATAAAAATGGTCAGCTGCTTGATGATTTTTCTTCAGATGACCAGTTTGGGATTAGTCCTGTAAGATGATGTTAAGAGGGAGTATTTTTATGCTATAAATCATATAAAGTAAAGATGTCTTTGTGGAGCTAGGCCCATGTTTGCATTGAAAATTGTCAACATATATACTTTATTGCTTAGAAAAATGCATTATTTAAGATCGAAACATGGTTCTTGTGGTTTGAGAGTGCATTTATTTAAGTCATGCATATAGAGCTGTAACTCCTGAGAGAGACTTTTACCTAAGCAAGGCATCAGGCGGAGCATTTGCTGGACTCAGTAGTGAGCTGACCATACAAACCAAGATGAAGAACTAAACATGAAGTCTCTTTTATTCTCTTCCTCAGAAAGTGGATGAGAGGTAATACTGTGTGACATTGGTGTCTGAAGCAGTGAGAGGTGTGGAAAATGATCCTGTTTTATTTCAAATGCAAGGAGAATGCCCCAAGGAAAGGTAGGAGAACACCAAGGTCTCTTCCAGTGTGTGACCCCAGCAGCATTAACAAACTGTGACCATGGGCTGGCAAGGTGTGACCAAGGACAGCAGCCACCCTACGGTATGGAGAAGCAGCAGTGCTCCACAGACCACCTCCTGAAGAGACCTCCTGGAGAACATCCACAGGATTCCAAGGGGGAAAGACTTTTGGGAAGAGCTAAGAAAATCTCCACTTTGCAAAGTTTTGCAAATTAGTGGATCTATTCAGTGTCTTGTTTCCCTTCTGTATAATGAAGGGAAAGATGCACATTATATTGGCATTTTCTTGTCATATGTTTTTGGTAGATATAATATGAATCTTAAAAGATGACTGTAAATGCAAGGGAGATTAGAAAAATGAGCTGGGAATTATTCTGGGTTCTGTTTCTGCTTGTGCCACTGGCTTTAAACATGACCCCAAATGAATAAATTCATATGTAATTTCCATAAAAATAAGTAGGAGAGTCCAGACCCTCATTGCTCAGAGTTAATGTGAGAGTAATGCTGTCCTTCCACACTATTTAGCTTAGTCATGCCTCGGGGCAGGCAGGGACCATCTCATAGAACATGTTTGTCAAGGCTACTCTTATGTGTTTTTACTGTCCTGAATTGTAGTCTGGAGGCTGGAGAGCACACTGAAATAAAAATAAACCTTTATTAATAATGAAAAGGAGTTCTAGTGCTACCAAAGAATTCATTAAAGATTAAGCTGGTATTAGTGGAGAGGGTGTGTCTGTGCTTTATGTGCTTTATTCACAGAGACCCTCTCCTCAGAAATACATGTTAATTATTCCTAATTGTTGCCAGAGGTTTGTTTTGCTGTCTTGTGATAAAATCTCAGGGTCACGAAGGAGATGCTTTTAGTGATGCTCATGCAATCGACACTGTAAAATTTTATTTCTAAGTGAGGTGGTGCTAGTGGAAAGGGTGATAAATTTTAATTTCTATTAAATACTGGTGCATTGGCTATAAGTGTCTAGTAACACCTGCACAACACTGTTGACGGGCTTGCTAATGGATTAAAGGGAGCTGATGTCATGGTAGCTACAGAGTGGAGATGTAAGCAGAACACATAGATTTCTTGTCCAGGACACTGAGGAGTGCAGATCAATTGCCAAAATTTCCGAGGAAATCCAAACAGTTCATCAGTCTGATCATGTTTCACACATACATTTTTCAGCTTCAGGACTGTAAGGCCTGATCCTGTGGAGAACAAAAGGAGTGTGAGGGCTGATGGCTGCACCAGAGGTGCCCAGGCAGGTGTGTAAAGGTAAATCCAGGGGAAACAGGGAAAACAAGAGCAAATAAGGTTTCAAGGAAAGGAGTGCAGCTGGAGGTGTGTTGGGAGGTGGGCAGCTTGAGGAAAGTAAAAATGAGCTGGAAGTTGTGAACTTTGAGACTTCCATGAGCTGTTTCAGCAGAACCCATGGGGTGGGAGCTGCCAGGGGGCACTTCCAGAACAGAAACTCCAGGGAGCTGCAAGTATAGATGCTGTCTCTTTTTAACAACAAAAGCTGTTTAGGGTTTTTTTGGTGGGTTTGCTTTGGTTTATGTTGTGTGTCCCCCTCACATTCAATTTTTTTTTTCCCCTCCTTAATTCAGTAATGCATAGAAAGTAATTAAACTCCCTTGCAAAGATGCACAGTACTTGGAGATGCAGGACTTTGGTTTCACTGGCTATTATAAACTCTCTTCTGGCTGACCTGGGCCAAGTGATTTTTTGGGGTGTATGCCCTATCTTGCTTACGGGAATAACAACATGACTTTAGTTTTCTGGAAGCAGGTTAAACATTGCTATTTGGGATGTACTGTACTAGTGATAAGTAAGTTCTTTCCCAACAAACTTTAATTCTCTTAGATTTCAACTATCCATTTTTTAATGGCCAAGAAGCTGTCTGAGAAGCACTATGTAGCTGATTTGTACCACTTGACAAATCACAGTGTTTGGGTTTTCTGTTAATAAGAGAGAAAAAAATGTAGGTCTGCCAGATGATTCTGGTGCTTAGATAATCTCTTCTTTTGCTGTTCTTCAGTACAGTGTTATAATTAGTCCTTCGCATTTTTCTCATTTAATTCACCCCTCACTGCATGCGTGCGTCTTATCATGCACTAGAAGCAAGTTGAAACATTAATTAATTTGAACCATTTCAGAGAGCTGAAGGAATTCATTTAACTGTCTTTCCACTTTGAATTCAGAGGCCAAGCAGATAGTAACCTGCTTGCTGCCTTCATGTGAGAGCAATCTCTGGTAAAATTCCTCACCTCAAGTGAACTTGCAGACATGCAATTTCTTGACTGGCACCTGCCATTTAATACCAAAACTCCCCCTCTAGAAATGCAGAAGACTTCACTATGTATCCTGAATTGTCTATGGATTAGCACATATGTCTCTGGATTCTACTTATACTCCCTTAACACGTTTTATAATTCACATATGGATACACTATTTTTAAAACACAACTATCAAATCCCTATGTGGTGTATTTTACTGTAATTTCTTTATTTGGTGCTGAGTATCTTCTTACAAGCATTTTTGTGGACATGTGAAGAACACCTGCTGTTCTTTGCAACATCAGTTTTTAATCCTGCCTGCATTATGGATAAAATCCTTGTTTCAGTCAGGAAAGCATCCTGCTGCAGATATTGGCCTCTGTGTCAAATACAGATGGCTTCCAAGCAATCAAGACAGTATGGGAAACAGAGGTGTAACATGATTTTTCAAACCAAGGCAAAATTGACATTTTGTAACCTGACACGTTAAGACAGAAAGCAGGCTGGGTCATCAGGAATTAATGAAAACCTAAAAATGAGGAGGGAAAACTTTGAAAGACATTCAAACACATCGCAGAAAATCCAGATACCAGCTTTTCTGTCTTCCCTCTCAGATCTGAAGGCACACTCCAGCTCGCTTGGCCTTCACTCTGGTCTAAAACAAGTGTTCTCATAGCTGGTCCATGGAGCCATGCCAGTCCCAGTGTAACCTCTCCTCCTGTCTTTATACCATCATAGAGAGCTGCAAGGTAAAAGGCACTGGACACTTTCCCCATGTTAATATTAATTTGGTTGTCCACTTCTGTTTTTAGCTGTGACCAGTTTCTCATGGCTGTTATATCCAACTCGACAAGGGCTGACATTCTTCTCCCATGCTTTAGACAATGCTGTGAATGGATTTATGTAACTGTCTCTCCTGCTTTGTGTCTTATTTTATGGCTTGATGGATGGGACAATTTCAGAATTATGGGACCCGCAGTAATGCTGCTTTTAGTTGCTGTTTTTTTCAGGTCTCACTGACAAATTGCAGGTGAGTATTTTGTAGTCAAAATGGTTTGGAAATTCTGCTGACTGATCACTTTTAAACAGTTTGGTTATTGCTAAATTCTGTGATACTCCAGTAAAGTTAAAAGCAATGGAGAGTGTATTGTTAATGGAGTGGCTTTAGCATGACTTGCAACACACTTGACTGCTTTTCAAATATGGTCATCTGCAAAATTCTCTGGGAAATTTCTGATTCCTCCTTCTGTGCTCTGGGAAGTGAATAAAGGTGAATCTCATGTACCTTGTGCCAGTGCTCAGGGCTGCCCATGAGCTCGTTGTCTGGAAGTGGTTTGGACCCAAGTGTCAAAAGCATAATCTCTGGAGAAATTTACAGGGCCACTGGGAATTTTCCCCTGTTCTGGTAATTCTCATGGCTTGTAGCAGAACTGTTCACTGCAAGGATAAGGTGTCCTGTGTGTTTGGGAGGGCAAAAGTATTTGGCCAGGGAGTTCCCAGTGTGGCAGGCAACATCATGAACCCACCATTCCACTACATTTTGTTCCTCTTCAGTCATTTTTTACTGTCAGAATGAAATGTGGTGTCCTAAAGTGGATCTAACACTGCAAATGAGGTTCAAACACCACATAGTGATCCCTCTTGCTTCATACATTACACTGTCATTAATACAATTTGATGCAGCACTTGCATAAGCTGGACAGGTTTGCTAAAGATGGATATTTACAGATCCTACTTTCATTACTCCTCCTTTGCTGCGGCAATAAAATAAAATGCAATTACTTTAGCAGTCCCTGTATCTTGAAGAAGTCATTAAATGTTAACCAAAAGAGTTTCTTTTTTTGCTGTCTTTAATACAGATCTAGAATTATTTGGCTAAGGGGGGAGAATGTTTTTTTTCCTCAGAGCTGTGGTTATGTCTAAATAAAAACACTAAATATGATAATCCTTTAATTTGTGTACCAGACTCAGTTTGAAATTTAAAGGATGGAACAGATACCTCTTTTGATGGGAAGAGACAGCAAGTGCCTGGTCCTGAAACCGGATGTTGCTGAACTCTGGGAAAGACTTTTACATGGACATAGAGTTGAATTTTGCAACTCAACCCTTCTTTATTCTGTACTCAGCTTCCTAACTAATCTGATGGCCAGCTTCTCAAAAATGACAATCATTTGCTTTTGCACAGGCCTTCATTTGGAACTGTGAATGTACATTAAGGAGCTTGACTAAGGCATTTGGGAAACCAGTGAGTCCTTTAATGTTGTATTCCAAAGCTTGCCTCCCCCTTCTCCTCTGAGGTCTTTGTCAGCTGTTCAAATGACGTTTAAAGTCAGGGAGATCTTTGTGGATGTGAATGAAAGTTCTGAATTCTGATACACCTACGCAAGCTGTAGAGCAGAGTTTAATCTGTTCATCAAGGACTCTGACTTGCCTTATTTTTCTGGACTTTTTATTAAAAGAGCTGGTGTAATTTTTCCCTCCATAGCACCCCATGTGAGGAGAAACTCAACTCATAAATAAGAAGGGGGAAATGCCAATGTATCAGTGCAAAATGAAACCCGAAGAGCTGTGTCTATGCTTTGTGAAGGTAGCAGATGCTTTGCAAGTGTGGAGCCCAGTATTCCAGTTCTTTGGCATGCAGCACCTGCCACTGTACTCTGGGAATGATTATACTGCACTTTCAGATGCAGGGAACCTTTCAGGCTCCCTCTGTGATAGTACCAATCAAGTGATAAATATTCCATGCCTGAAAATACCGTAGGTGCTTCTCATTCACCTTGCTTGCAGGAAGCAGATGGGATAGTTAGCCTGGGTCTGGCATCTCTCCTTCCTTCTCATCAGCACCTCGTAGTTTTCAACAGCTGCCAAAATAATAAAAAAGTGAAAAGCTTGGTCAGAAAGAGTGGAATAGATAGGTTTGAGAGGCATATAGAGGAGTCCTCTATATGACCATTAAATTAATTGATCAAAGTGGCCATAAAACAGCAACAGGAACAAGCCCTGCTTCTAACTTACTCATGACTTGACCCATTGGTGTAAATTCTCTGCTTGCAGCTGCAGCACATGGCTGGGCAGTTGTGTTGTTTCCACAGGTGCAGTCAGGCTGTTCTATTACCACACCAAACTGCCTGGCAGGGCCTCCAGCTTAATCATGACAAGGCAAGATGCAGTACCTGGAGTCTGTTATTCTGTTACCAGACAGCTGGAGAAGGGCTTACAAGCTAAAAGCTTGCAGTCAGTGAAGGAAATAGCATTTCTGAGCAAAGATCATTTGCTTCATTCCTGTTATTTTTGTCATCTCTGGTCCTGATGGTTTTTTAAATTCTGCATCGCTTTTTCTGCTATCACTTATTCTGCCATCTTCCTTTAATTAATGAGGAAGGACAAACAAACTTCCCAGTGGTTGCCTGCTTTCATTGATTGCTCTGTGCTTGCTAGAACTTGCAGGTGTGCCACTCTTAGCCTGGGCTAAGAGGGAAAGTCCCACAGAAGGGGACTGTGGACCTAGGTGAATCCCACCTGCGCCACTCCTGCAGAAGGACAGAGCTAGACATATGTTCAGCATGTGCAGAATCTAATTTAAGGAAGTACACTGAAGCAGTTTTTGAATATGGCCTGGTTTCTTTTCCTAGAGAGTTGCTCAGGAGGTATTATCTGAGACACTTCACTCCTAGAGTCACAGTGTGGTTTCAGGAATGGGATTAAGTGATCCACTGGGGTCTTTCCCCCTTCCCCTCCCCTTCCTCGTCTCCTTCACTCCCCTGCCCTGTACAATTAATCATCAGTTTATTACTACGATGCATAATAACTATGCTCTGAAAAATGGAAAAAATTACGTGGAAAATACCAAAATTACTGGCAAGTACTAAAAACAAGTTATCAATTGAAACTACGACTCTAACATTAAATTTCTAAGGTTTATTCCTAAGATAAAAATTATCTTTATAAACTATTTCCAAACGATGAGTTCTTAATGTGTCACACTGAGCAGTGAAACCATTTGAGAGGATTGGAATGTGGAAGGTAGGAAACAGCTCCTTTGGAGCAAAGTAATCCTGTTGTACTGCTGCAGTGACCCATCATGGATGGAGGAGAAGTTATCATCCACTTTTTCAGATGGTCTAGAATAGATGTATGAGTAGGTTCAAATTCTTCACCACTCTCTGCAAAATTTGAGAAATAATTTGTGTTAAGGTGCTGATAAGTTTTGTCTTTCATCCATCTGATTGACAGCTGATCACAGAAAAAATACAGCAACTTTTCACAGTCCAAGGCATGGGTAGCCATGACAGTGAAAAAAGATCCATAAAGGAATTTTGCAATATATCCTTCACGTACTGGATTTATTTTGCAGCATCATGAGAGGTTTTGCCTGAAATACTGAGTTCAGTGGGTGATAAACTCCTAGCATTTTAATTGGAGCTGGGTAAAACACACTTGGTGCAAGGCTCAGGATGCCACTTCTGCTGAGATGTAGTTCTTGCACAAAGCTAAAGTTTGCATGTATTTTCTCTAGTATATAACTGGAAAGAATTATATAAAAGTTTTTTCCCTCCCTCCCTCCCTCCCACCCTTTTGTATTATCACACACAGCCAGTGTAGCAGGGACAAGAACATGCTGAGAAAAGATCTCAGCGTGGTAAGCTTTGCATGTTGAGGTTTATTTAACAGCTGGGATTGCCTTATATTGTGAGTCATGGACATGAAAAGTGAAAGGAGGCTGCCCTTCCAGAACCCTATGGAGTGTAAGACTTGGAATATAATATCCTTTCTCTACCAGTGTCAAAATGATCCACTGGTCAAAGGAGGCATTCGATTGGATACAGTCAGATCCCAGAGTACACAGGCCAGTTCAGAGAATGGATTTTCTCTCTGTTTCACTCCTGTATTTGTGTGAGCAGCACTGAGTGTTCCCTGTGCTGCCTGCTCAGAGCATTTCTAAGCCAGATACTTCTTTTTAACTTCAGTATTTTCACTCTGGAAACCACCTGGGTTCAGGATGTTGAAATCATTGACTGAACTAAAAAGTGTATACTTTTATAATGCTAAATGCCTGAAAAAAAGCCAGTGAAATCCACTGGGCAGATCACACATCCAAGACTGAAACCTGCAGCTTCTTGTTTCTTGTCAGCATGTCCCAAAGTGTGATGGTGCAAGAAGTATTTGGAGCATAAACTGAAACCCATGCAACCTAAAACAGTGTAACTACCACTTGAATGATGATGGCCATGAACAGTAGAGCTCATCTGATGCACTGCAGGTAGAGGAGTAGGTGAAACACACAGGCAGCACTCCCGAGAGTCCTGAATTTCCCTGGATTGAATTTTGAAGTTGGACTATGGGCACAGCTGTGAAAAGACTGATAAAAAAATGCAAGATGTAAAATAGATACTGAAACTTTCTGCAGTGCATCCTGCAAATGGGCTTAAATAGAGACATCCAAGTTGTCTTAAGCAAGAATTCCCAGTGGCCCTGCTCAGTGTGACTCCTGCATGGCCACATGAACTTGGTGGAGCGTTCTGGATCCCTGTGGCAGTCTCACACCTGCACTCGTGTTATTGTCTTCTATAAAAAGGGAGAAAAGAGGAACGTTGTGAGGATGCCTTTTAAATGTCTCAGAGGATTTAGTGATAAAGACTTGCTAAACTTCAGAAATGTGTTATTTCAGCACTGGTCTAAGCTGATCTGAGACCAAAGTGCTCCTTAAAAGGGTGGTCTTGGTCTTTGTAAAATACCATTGGGGGTTCCTAGATCCTCCATGTGTTGGAAGGGAAGATTCTGCTGGATTTACGTTGTGGGTAAATGTGATGCTGTATTTTGACAGTTCTGCCTTTCCTTTTTTGGAGATATATTCCACTTGTTTCCCTGACAATCAGGTTCTTAGTGATGCCTAACTGTACAAATGGAAAGAGCTGTGTAGTAGAAACAGAGACCTGAAAGGCAAGCCATCCTGATCTTTGCTCAAAATCTAAATACTCTAGTTGCTCAAAATCTAAATACTCTAGTCCCTCTTTGGTGCAGTAGCCTTTTCTAGTGAAGATTATCCAGCATCTAGAGGATTTCTGCTAGGGCAGGAGAGATAAAAAACCCCCAACAAACCAAAATAACAGAGAACAAATCTATCAGTACACTCCTTAGAGGAAGAGAACAAAATTAGAGTGTCCTTTCAAATCCAACTAGACTTTCACTTAAACAGAAAAACTTTTCCCACATAAAGAACCTTCTGGGAGTTAGTTAAAATCTGCTAAGATAAAATATATACCACATCTCACTCTCCTCAGAAAGCCTTATTATGTTCATTCCCATTAACTCTCTCCTCAGGGTATTTTGTATGTCTGCAGAACATATTATGGCCATTTGGTTCTGAATGGTTTTGCAGGACTGTCACTGAATTCAAGTCAGAAAATGTCTAAAACTGTGAACAACATTTCAAAAATTATAACAAGACTGTCTTGGTAATGTATGTCAGCAGGTAGAAATGTCTCACTAATTCCCTGTCAAGCCAGGCACAGTCAGAGCTTGAAGGAGAAGATAAGACATATTTTATTTGATATATTCTGATAGAGCCCTATCCAAGTGAAGCTGTGCCAACATTTTCACTTTAATTTTGCATTGCAGAACCCTTCTGAAAGTTGCCTCACTGCTGTTCAGTCATTAATTTCTTTCCAATAGCAGCCCTTTCACCCTCAAAGAGAGAGCTGGAAAACTGGCACGGACTCTGTTCTATTCATAACTTTCATGTTATTTAGCCTTGAAAATCTGTGTGGCATCTCTGTGTATGTCCAGCTTCCTCACAGGTAAAGACTTTATTCGTATCCCTGAGGAAGGAGAATGGATGATCCTTCTACCAAGAAAGTTCTAGAGGGTGAGGTAAAGCTTCTTCATGGACACCAGCAGTGTAAGAGTTAAAAGGCTTCATGCTTATGGACTCACATGGTTTTTATATCTAAGTAGAAATCCTTTCATTTTGAAGTCCGGTTCTCTTACAAAGCTGAACATTTTATCCATGAATTTCCTACTGGACAAAGGAATGGTGAGCTCCTGTTTCTCAGGAAAATGAGCTGCTGGATTCATTATCGTCAGCTCTGTACAAAATGCTTTGCCAGACATTTCAAGCATGAGGTAAAGTCCCTCCTGGGCCTGTGCTGCAGCCCTCACAGTGGGGGAAGATGAGCTTTTGAAAACAATTCAATTTTTATTCATTAGCGTGTATAAAAATAGGACATTTGATCCACCCCAAAGCCAACAGGCCAAGTGTACTGTGTCACCCAGCAAGAGTACAGGACAAAAGGGCAGAGATGCAAGACAGCAGAGCCACACTGCTTCAGAGCAAGGGTTACCTGCCCCAGCATCCTCTGCCAGCAGCACCCACTGGCAGATGGTTGAAGGACAGGCATATATAAGATTTTCTGCCAACTTTTATATTTTTTCGCATCCTTTTTCCCTTCAGTACATCTGACAAGTAAGTGTCTGGTCTTTTCTTGGACCCCTCCAAACCATTTGCAACAATAGCATTCCTTGGCAAGGCTTTCCACACACTGACCACCTGTTGCATGAATAACCATCTCATTTCCTTTACCTCACCTTGAGCCTGGCCTCCTCCTTTCATTTTATGCTCTTAAATTATGTATCAGCAGAGATGGTGAGTAATTGATGCCTGTCTGTCTGATCCTGGCCACTTTTGATTAGTGGATCAGTGTCCTACTTCCACTAAGATAACCCCTTTCCAAGTCAAAAGGAACACAGGAAAATCCTTCCATGTGTGGAAGCTATTCTGGCGCTATGGTCATTGTAGTTGCCTTTCTCTGAATGTTTTTGGTTGTAATACAGCCTTTCTCAGATGAGGGAACAAGAACCACAGGCTGTATTGAAGATGTGGAAGACACATAGATTCATACAATCACATAACTAAGTTTTCTGTGTTGTTCATCTGTTCTTGGTAATATGTATTTTATTTTCTTCTATTTTAGTTTTGCTATTTTGAATCCTGTTGATGTTTTAATTAAACTAGCATTGGGATATGTTAAAATATTGTTCCTGGATGATAATTGTCAGGTTTGAGTCCATAGTCTCCTATGTGAAGTTAGGATTGATTTTTTCCATGTGCATTATTACCTAAATTGTCATTCTTTCTCATATTGTCCTATCACCAGGTCTTGCATGGCCCCTTAGCAATTCTGCCTAGTCTGCCCTCATTCTTACTGTCTTGAATAATTTTTTTATCAGCAGAAAACTTTCTCACCTTTTGCCATTTATTTATGAGTGAATTGAATCTCAGCACAGTTCCGAGGAAATCAGCTGATGATCTCTCTCCACTGTCAATGCTTACCCTTTGTTGTCTTTTAACCACTTATTTTGCTTTGAAAGGACTTTTCTCTTTCTCCATAACCCTGCAACATTTGCATAGCTATGATTAAAAAGAGAAAAATCAGAGTAAATCATCACCAGAAGCAACATTTCTGCAGATCAAAAAACTCCAAGCAGAGCCAAGCTGAGCCCAAACAATAAATGCAGTTGCACAGCAGTTGTAATCAATGTCCTCCCAACAGAATAATGTAAATTCACACAGCCTGATCTCAAGATGTGATTTGTCATCCAGTACTCCACACAGGGCATCCACTGGGCCATGGAATAAACTGCCAGGCATCTGTAAAGGGGCACAAATGCCTAGTTTCAATGAAGAGCAGTATGTGAGATTGGCTGAGTGGTTTTGAGGGGAAAAGTTTATATAGTCTTTTGTTTTGTTTTTGTTTGGTGGTTGTTTTTGTTTTGTTTTGGTTTTTTTTTTTGTGGTTTTGTGTGTGTAGGCGGTGTTGCTTTTTCATTTCCCAAAACCATCTCGCTGCTTCAGATCTCTCATTACCATCCTAAAAGAAAATGTCCAAGTCTGATCCTGATTCTGAAATACAAACTTTCTGCTGCCTCCTCTTTTTATAGTTCAGGGGGTATTTCTCAATTGCCTTCTATGTCTTCCAGCAGCCTGTCCCCTCCCTACATCCTGTGTTCTCTACCTGTTCTATAAACCATTTTTCCCATACTGATCAGGGGCACTTATTAATCTAGATGTTTCAGTCATCCACACAGTGTCACCCACAGAGTTCTAATTAATTTAATAAGAAGTTTAGTAATTTAATTTGGCATTGGGTCTGATTCTAAGCCTTAGAAACCAGTAGGCAGCTAAGATCTTGTGAGGTTTCTATAATGAAGGAGATAAATCTGGACAGACTTCCAGTTTTCTCAACCATAAAAGCTATATTCTACTGCCCAGGACAATATGGTTTGTGTTGAATTCCTGCAAAGTGTTTGAATAGCTGCAAATCCTATAGAAATCATCAAGCAGAAAGATGCTGAAGACAATATCAAATAAGGAGTTGTGCTAAATTTGCTGGTGTTGTAATAAAAGCTCAAAGCAGAGTGGTGGGGTGAACTGTACTAATGGCCACAGTTTGCAGTGGAGGGCTGGGCAGGCACTGGGGGAGCTTTTTACACCCATGATGTGGAAGAAGAGTGTGATTCCTGTGCGTAGACCTGTGGAGTAACTGTGCCTAGACCATATGTTGCATGGGGTTTGTTGGTTGTCCAAGTAAATGTGGAGATTTGAGCCTGAAAAGGTGTGTTTTCCAAACTTTATCAGGCAGTAAACTAAGGCTACTCCCTCCCTGTTTAACTGCTTACCAGCAAAACTCAATCTGGCTCATATTTAGCAGAGCTGTGTCCTTGCAGGTCTCTTGCTCAGGAGTTGAGGTGGATAGAGCAGAAGGGGGTTGTGTGCCCTGGTTTTGGTTGGATTAGTAAAACATGGATGTGGCAGAGCTGGAAGTGGCAGCCAGGCTGCCTCGCTCATGCCTCACCTGCACTCGTGCTGGCTGTGGACACCCAGCTCTCTCCATTCAGGCAAAGCCCTGTAAATCTGCAACCAACTCCAGTCTGCTGGTAGGACAGACTTCTGCCCTGCTCAGTCCCTATTCAGATCCCCACCCTCAGGCTAAAAACATGAGCACCGGGCAGCATTTCTTGTCCAGATGGAGCTACAAATAATAGCTGTGTCAGTCCACAGGCTCTTTCAGCTGTTTATTTTGCTGGGGGAAGCACTGGAGTCTCAAAAGTGTTGACTCTCGCAAGAGGAAGTACTGGGCATGCCCGTATGAATAAGTGATCTGTAATTGTGTGCAAGTGCTTCTACTGGCTTCAAAGCATATTTTGCAGGTGCCCCATCTGGGGAAAGAAATGGTCATGAATGAGACCCTAAATCATGCTAAATATTGCAGACAGCGTATCTGTACGAAGTATTTAAAGATGTAAAAAAATTTCCGGATTCTGAATTTACAAAACACCATTTCCTCCATCTGCACTCAGTGCTCATCATTTTGTTACACAACCACTTTATTCCTTTACTGCTAATAGCTCCCTTTGAATACTGAATTGCCTCATTAGGGTCTCTTATCCCATGAATGAAATTCTTCCTCTGAGTCAGATAGGCAGTCCTTTATTTTTCCCATTGATTTTTCGTTAAATATATCAGTCTGGTTCTAAGTAATCAATAAAGCAGTGTGGAAAGACTTCTGATCTTTGAAATTGCATGGAGTAGATAGACCCTTTTGTTATAATGCCTTTATTTCTTGAAATCTGGTGTTTAGTGAAAGCTATTTACACTGGTTTAAGTATATGGCTACGCTGTTTACTTTCACCCAGAGATTTCCTTTCTCTGCAAGAGGGAGTGGCAATTCCAAACCTCTGATTCTGACTGCAATATATCTTGGTAGAGTTACCCTTAATGAGGGGAGTCACACTTGTGTCAAACAGCTGGATGAGTTGGCAAAAAGTTGGATTGATTTGCTGAATGAGTGTCAGTCAGTGGAGAAGTTAGAAAGAAAGCTCTGCCTCATACTTTGACATGCTAGAGCTTCTGAGCTGTTAATAGGAGCTAAATAACCCCTGTTATGATGATATTGTCAGCTGTAAATTCATCGCCCTAATTGATCTGTTAAGCAGACTTCATGTTTCTAAATATGGGTGTAAGTCCCTTCTGCCTCACTGTTCAACAGTTTAAGTAATTGAATACAGCTGTTTTATTGCTCCCTTAATGAGTGAGTGGAAACCATGGATGAATTTCTCAGCATATCATCTCCCTGCTAAGTGCAATGTCTTTCGGGACCCGAAAGTCTGGATTTGGTAATGAAATAGTTATACCTTGTTGGTTAAGCTCATGACAAAGGTGAGCCAGAAGACTCTCTGATTTACTGCTCATGGCTTTATGGAGAAGCGAAGGGGCTCAGGTTATGGGTATGTCAGAAAACTGTTGCAAGGAAAGCTCAGGCCATCTTCAGTCCAGCGTTTTATAGCAGAGAAGAGCTGTTGCTTTGCTCCAGTTTTAATTTCCGAATGTGTTTCTGATAGGTTTTATGATGCTACATAAATTACTTAACCAGCTGTGCTAAAGCTGACAGAGAGGTTGTAAGATGCCCAGTCATTAACTAGAGATTCAAGCAGATCTAGTCTGTACTATCACTGATGAAATACATCAGGGTATTGTAGACCAGTCTTTGCTGTGATGTACCTACAGCTGCCTAAGTGCCTGTTACCATGCAGTATCTAAGCTTGGCGGAACAATTAGCAGCCTTAGATCTGATGATGAGCGACTCAACACGGCCAGAAGGCTGCGGTCAGGGGACTGGTGCAGCTCCGTGGAGTGGCATTCTCTGTCCTTAATAAAAAGCCCTTCCATGAGAGCATTTTGCTTTTCCAGACCCAGGGCTGATACTTCATATATGAGTCAACAGCTGTTGAGCTGAACTTGAAGCACTCCAGCCTGTGCCAGCAAGCTGGCAGTAACATCATATCCCACAGGCAATGGAAGCAAAATAGCACCGAGTTGGAGGCCTGGCAAAAGGGGGGAATTGCTGCTGTGCAGCTCAAAATCAGAGACCCAAAGTTACCATGTGCAGAAGTGTTTTTTGCTGAGAACACTGTAAGCACTTACAAGTATATATGGCTTCAGTGTGCTGGACATGTGAAACACCCCATAATTAAAGTCAAGTGGATTCTTATGGCTGTTATCCAGCGCAAAAGAAAACCTTGGAGCCGGCTTCCTAGCTGACATAAAACAAATCTGGAAGGGGTTATTGAAAGAAATGTGCATTGGACTCGGGGAATCAAATGCTGTCACTCAAACCCTGTCTTTGTGGGTGGCCATGTGGAAGTCGACCTGCTTCCTGCCTGCAGGCTTTGAGTAATGACTTCCACTTGCTGGGAATGGGGCAGCAACACTGGAGGCAATTGAGCTACACCATTTTACACCTGATGGGGATCAGGAGGGTGGTGATTGGTATATTTACAGCCTGCCTGGCAGGTGTCAGAAGGGATATTTGTGCCATTTACAGACATGTAGAATATGATTCCTATGAGTGTTCGGCATGATAACTTTATCCTGTGTGCTGAAGCATGGTGGGCAGTGCCAAGGGAGCGCTGCTGAAGCGGAGCTGGAAGGCTGATGTAACACTGCTTGGGGAATGGAGGGCACAGAGGGAAGAGGGAAGGAATAGGAGCTGCTTTTCAAGGCAAGGACTGAAGACTAACCTAAAGGAGAGGAAATGCAGAGCAACAAGTGAAAAGAATGAGGGTAAAGAAACAGATAAGAATGAGATTAGGCCAGGTTGGATGGGACTTTGAGCATCCTGTGTTATAGTGGAAGGTGTCCCTGCCCTTGGCAGGGGGTTTGTAACTAAGTGATTTTTAAGGTCCCTTCCAAACCAAGCCATTCTATGATTCTGTGAGATGAGACTGGTTTGATGCTCATGACTTTGCCATAATCATTAATCCTGTTATTGCATCTTCCTGCCATAAACATGCCTTGTCTCAACATGTGTGGGGTGGACAGAAAGGGGTGGAGTGGCTTCCTGAACTTGTAAATGAATTCTTCTGTGTTAACTTGTTTTTACAATGAAGTAACTATTGGAGCAAATCAAGAAAAGGCCTTCAAGTCCAGCTGACCTCAGCATGGTTTGGATGTCCTCTGAGGGGACAGCAGAACAGCACTGCCATCTGTGGGAAAACATATCCTCAGCTTAGATGGGTTTCAGCTGTGCAGCCTCTACCTGAATAAGTTTCAGCTGTGGCCCTGGGTGGGGCAGCTAAATTGGCCAATCGTGGTGTGGGGAGGAGCAAGTGTTATGTGGGTAGTATAAAAGGTTGTCTTGTGAGAGATGAGGCAGAGGCCTGATGTCTATGTCTCTGCTGGTGGTTGTATGTGTGCTGCTGTCAAATGGTGGCCCTGATGTGATGAAATTGAGATTGTGGAAGAGAGCAGTTGTGAGTCCACCATTAATTGGTGACCCCATTGTAGAAGGTCTGAGGTTGCGGAGGAGAGCAGCGGGTGGTGGAGTCCAGCCTAGCAGAAAAGGCAGAGGGAGCCTAAAGTCCAGGTGGTCTGTGAAAACAAGAAGAGACACCTTGCCTTCAGGTGAGTGACTGGGAACTGAAATATGGGGGCCAGGTGTGAGCGCCTGGGCAAATATGGGGATTCAAATATTGGAAGAAAAATCCATTTTGGACATTCTATTATGAATACTACTAAAGAGGTGGCCATGCCAGGTTGAGTGGTGATGAGTTGTGCAACTTTACAAGAGTTATAGAGTTAATACAGAGTTGTGAGAATCTTAATAGTATGTATTGTATAATTTAAAAGAATTAGTGGAAATTGCACAAAATATTTGTAACTGAAAAGAAAAAAAAGGGGGAAATTGTGGGAAAACATAACCTCAGCTTATATGTGCTTCAGCTGTGCAACCTCTACCTGAATAAGTTTCAGCTGTGGCCCTGGGTGGGATAGCTAAGTCGGCCAGTCGTGGTGTGGGGAGGAGCAAGTGTTATGTGGGTAGTATAAAAGGTTGTGTTGTGAGAGATGAGGCAGAGGCTGTTGATGAAGCACTTGATGCTGCTGCTGAGGCCTGCCTACATCCCTTATGTCAGTTGTGCGTGTGTTGCCTTCAGCTATCCATACATCTCATGCAGAGGGGTTATTTCTAAGTTTGTCTGTCAGTCTTATAAACGAGAGGTTTTTTTTTTCTTGCAGCTGTGTCTGGGGTGCTTCAGAGAGGCCAGAAATGTGAGATGGTCCAGTGAAGAAAATACTTAAAAGTCTTCAGACTCGCTAGTCTTAAAAGTTAGTGAGCTGCTTGGCATGGATAGGTAGTGAGCAAACATCTATTTTGCCTTTTTGTAACCCTTACCATCCCTAAGCTCTGTGTTTATGTGACTCTCTTCTTGGATGCTTTGCATTAGCCTGATGGGTGTTTTACGGTGCAGTGACTCTGGTATTCCCCAAAACTCAGGATCTTTGGGAAACCTTCCCTGTAACCCTGACTCCAGCTTGATGTGGCCAAGCAAAAGCAGGGAAGCTAGTAAAAGGAACCTGACTTCAGCAGAGAATCCCTCTGGATAAGAATGACTGCCTGTGAGCAGCTTTAACTGTGGAGGTGTTTCAGCGTGGTTACAAACATGCAGAATGGAACTGATCCATTTTAGTTATACTGATAAAAATGGTCGTAGCTTAAAATGCTCTAACACTCAGATTTAATTTGCAGACCAAGGCCCACCTGTTTCTGCACCTGTCTAAAGCCACTCCCTCTCATGGTGGCCTGCTGAGTTGTGAGGCAATTCCAGTTACCTACTCAATGTGTAAATAAACTTGCTCCCGGAACTGTAAACCATGACTCTTGAAGACCGAACATTTATGCAAGCTGTGAAAATTGCTTGGTCAATTAGGGATGTTTTTGAGCTTATTTCCATGAACAGTAGTTGATATAAGGAAATAGTTTTGACTTGTAGTTTAGAAAATCTGGATTTGGTAGGGAAGTTCAGAAAGATTGTTCTTTCTTCTGTGCTTAAGTCTGGGATCACTAAACAAAACAGACTTTCCCTCCTTCCAGATATCATTGGGCTGTCCCTTGTAAACACTGTTGCAGAAGATGACCCAGCTGCTTCTGGAGGTCTGCACAGCTGGATTTATTGTCCCCTCTCTGTTTGCTGCAGTAGCACTTAGAGTCTTTAGGGTTTATGTCAGCTTTGTGTTCATGTTGTGCCCCTTGAATCATGGGTGAACATTTAGATGGTTATTACTAAAAAAAAGGTTGCTCCAATGAGAAAACAATGAAGTTACTATTGCATAAATAAATAGATCTCTTCTCTTGTGTTTTGTGTTGGCCTTTGGCTTGCACTCATCACTGTGGTGTCTGAGTGCCAGGCAGCAGGACATTAAGTAGTGTGGGAGTAACATGTCAGGTGATCAGTGGCTTGGCTTCCTCTTCTTCCTCATGCATATGCAAAGAACCACTTAGAATTTGTTGTGTAAACACAGCGTTGTATATTTTTCTTCAAGAAGCAGTTTTGGCTTTGCATTTGGCAGAGAAAGGGGTGACATTTGCAGTTGTGTGGGTCATTTCGTGTGAACTCTGGTGTGAAGTTTGTCCCTGGTTGAATGAAGCTAACAAAAAACCCTAAGCTCTACTGGCCTAGCTGGCTTTAGCCTCCTGTATATCCCATTAGCTCCCCTAGTTTGGAAGACCTGAACAGAGAGGCAAAGCCCCTCTCCACCACCCTTTCTTATTATCCCCTGTGGACATATTGAAGGGAAATGCCATTAAAAAGCATCTCTAGAAAACTTTCCGCACCTTTACTTCTTCCTGCAAGCTTGGCCACGAGAGGGATGGAGCCAACTCAGCTTTCACCATGCCCTTGCTCAGAGCTGTGCTTGCCAAGGGAGGACCCCACAGGATTTGACTATTGTGGAGTAGATGCATAACTAGGAAAAAAGAGACAGGTTTTACGGGAGTGAGGCTGTATCTTAAGTATTGCTCAGTCACTTGGGAAGTCTGTAAAAGCTTTCTGAAACTACCAGGCTCCTCCCAAAGCACCACTTGATCTAATGTATTTTCAGTTTCAAAGCTGAGTCTATAAAACTTATCCCTGTACAAAGACCACCCAACACTAACAGGGTGTGCAGAGAAATTTCTGTTTATAGTTTAGTGCAAGGGTCAGATAGCTTTGCTATGGTTCAGGTTATCCACCCAGAGCAAGCATGCTTTTTTCCTAAGCATGGGATACATGAGTCATTTCTATTACCCAGACCTCTAGACATAACATAAAATAGATGGCATGAAATAACATTAAAGATATTAAGGATGGGAGGAAATTAAGTGTTTTCTCCCTTGCATTCTTGAGCTATAGAGTAATGGATTTCTAGTGCAAGCTCAGCTACTGATGCACACGTAAGAATTGAGGGCAAACAGTAGAAACCTCAAACTTTGTCCTGTAAGATACAGAAAACCCCATCAAGCAAAAGGCAACACAGAAGTGCTTTTGCAATATAAATTTGGTGATTAATTTCCTAGCAGGGAATTAGCTTTTATCTACTTTTAAAAAATGTTAGTAAACTGGATTTATCTTAAGCTGCTTAGAATTTGTGACCCTGCCAGTATCTGGCATATTGCAGGATCTTCTCTCTTTGTTTGAGAATGACCCATAAGACCCTAAATCTGTATTCTTCCTTTTTCATATTTAAAAAAATAAATTCCTGCTCAACTTCTGCATTCCCAGCTCAGCTCTGTGCTATCACCCATCTCTGTTCAGATTCTGTGGAATAGCTAGGGGATTAAGAATAACAGACCCCACATCCACCTAAACCAGAAAGAAATTAATTTTATCTCCCTTTTTTGAAAGGTGTAAATTCTGAACATTGAATTGCCTCAGAACCAGGATTAAATTATTTGAAGGAGTGCCTCTCCTTATTAGAGACTGCTTGTAAATACACTGTCTCCCTTGAATGCTTGGGAACACTTGCATTTGGATTCTTTTTTTAGGACTTTTTCCACTTAGTAATTAATACTCATCCTTATATAACACTTGTGACTGAAAGCACAATGCAAGGGGATAAAAATGGGCAGTCTGCCCTGTTGAAAGGAGATAAATCTACGGTACTGATGGACCTGCTCCCTGAAATTCTTTAGTGCAGAGGAGATTAAAAGTCATGTGCCAAATATAATACTCTTGGTCTGTTGCACTTGGTGACTGTAGCCAGTCTTTTAACTAGTATAGAATTTAAGGCTAAGTATTTTTAGCAGGTTTTATTGATGCCTTTCTTAAACTTCTCTTTCAGAGGTTTTGTGATCATAAAGAAAGATGGAATGAGTTTGTCTGACTAGTGTACCAAAATTCTCCTATGATCATGCACATGCATGCATTTAGGGCCAGTGCATCATTTCCAGTAACTAAAGATTGCCTGACTTTCATGATTACTCTGGAAGTCAGAATGACTTTCCATTTATTGGCCGGGGAAAATGAATATATTTCTTTTGAGCTGCATTGAGTCTTGGCATGTGGTTTATCATTGCCCAAATATTCTCTCACAATTTTCAAATCTGCGAAGTCATATCAACAACATAAGTTAAAAGCTTCAAGTAATGTCTCAAATACATGGTTATTATTTTATGTCTACAGGAAATACAAAAGAAAGAAAAGAGAAATAATAGAAATGGAAAACCCAGTGACTTGACTTACTCTCAGCAACAAAGAAAATTTCCTTTCTTTGACTAGATGGATGTAAACTCACTCCATAATCCAGCTTCTTGAAACACTCAGTAATTTTGTTTCCTTTATTTTGTTCTCTGAAAGCATACACCATTTATGTAGCTCATTATGTATGTAAAATATACTGGGAAAGAGTTGAGACTGAGTAATCCATGCCAGCCCTAATTTCCCCATCAACAAATTAGTTGGGGCAGAGCTGGCATTGAAACATGTAGGATGTTTGTATTTCTGAAGTGGAGCACTCTTGGTTGTTCCTGTCTTGGAAAAAACAGGATCCTTAAAGGGCAACTCTGTTTTTTCAGTATTTTCTTCTGGACATCCCAATGTCTTTGAGTGAGTTGGCAGCAGAAGACTCTGAATGTCTCTTTTGGGAACCTCTGGCAGAATTCTTTGTTTTCCCTGAAGGTGATGGAGCCCAGGACCAGCATGGGGTCTTGGTCTCCTTGGCTGTGATTGAAGCGTTGTGAGCTATAAGCCTCTAGAAGGTTAAGGAGGCACCTCTGCTGTTCTCTGCACCATCCTCTGGCCAAGGAGCACAGAGGGCAGCACTGCTGCAGCTGGATGTGATTCCTGAGGGGGGTGCAGTTAGCAGGGGAACACCATATCAGGACAGCACAAAAGGGAGGACAGGTAGAAAGACGACTGTGAAAACACTTTTTCTGATGGAATAGGGGAAGTTGTTCTGAGTGAAGAAGAAATGAACTTAGCCTGCAGTCTCTGATGGCCAGTGACCAGTCTGTAGCAGCTGCTTTCCAGCTTTGTAGTACCACAATCCAGCTCACAGGAGATCCATACCATGGTGGGGAGTCAAACCTTCCCCGATCTATCTAAAGGTGTTGAGGCAATATGGATCCAGGACTGAACATGGGACAGAAAGCAGGAATCCCAGGTCAGTCCAGCTTGTGCCCCTACTTGCCTGTATGTGCTTAAGGCCCCTCCTGTTCTCATTTATCCTCAGGTGACCAGAAGGTTCTGGCCATCTATGCTTTTTCTGACAAACCCATTTACTGCTGGGAACAAGAAAGAAACCATTTATTACAGGGTAAAGAGCAACTTGGCCATGGAGATACAAAATTATTTTGCTGTGCCTCAAAGGGTAATCATACTTGTGTTTTAAAGGAGGAGATTGGTGGCAGGGGTTTCTCTCCACAGGCTGTCAGCAATCCCTACCAGGCCAGCACTATCTGCAGTCTCTTCCAGCCCTTTCCACTGGTTTGCATAATGGATGGCATTGTCAGGAATAGTTTCCTGATGTTGTGTAGTACTAAGGAAGAAACTGTCTTCTCCTGTACTTAACCTTGGTGATTTTTAACCCAGCCATTAGTCCTCACAAATAATATTGTTTTCCCCCTTGGCATGAAGCAGGAAGGCCTGCTGAAAACCACAGCATCCATTGTAAAGATGGACATATTCATCACTTAAGCCTGGGGCTCAGCTGTGAACACAAGGACTTCAGAAGCCAAAATACATTTGGTAAAACTTTTTTGTGTAATGGTTTCCTCAGAACTGCAAGCTGTAGTCAAACGCTTCATTAAAACGCTCTGGGAATGCACAAGAAAGCTCTTGACTGTAATGTTTGCCTAGGGAGTTTTGTTTGAGTCTTCAACCTAGATTGTCCTTAAAGCCTATTGTACTGCATGAAAGGTAGCAGAGTACCTCAAGGGAGAGTCACAGGCAATTCAGATTCATGTCAGTGAGTTCCTGTACCTCCTGCCTGGAGCCTTCCAGCAGCCACAGACTGAGCTGGATAATACCCTCATTACTTCATCTCCTCTTCAGCATACATGCTGCAGCCAGCAGGAACTACTTGCCCTTGTGTTGGTTATAGTGGCATTTTTGGAACGTGTCCTCAAAAGCAGAGATTGTGTCTTGATGATTTTAAGAAAAGGGAAGCACTGATGTAATTCTTACTGGTTAATTCAGTTTAGCCAGAGCCCCCTCTTACCAGTCTTTCCAGCTGCCAGTTATACCAGTAACACCAGTCTGTCTAACAGTTCATCCATCAATCTTCCATCTTCTGCAAAGCTCCAGAAAGATACAGAGACTTTTTCTAGCCTGTGCTCTCACCAGGGCAGCAGCATTTTATCCTCAGCCTCCCCTGGAGCCAGAGCTCAGATGCAAGAGTAGCTCTTGCATGTTCCAGCTTTTAGTCTGGCAGCACAAAGCAATTCACAAAGATGTGGTGGTTCAGCTTTCTGTGACTTTATTAATTTGCTTATTAGTAGCCAGCTCTGGGCAAAGCATTTAATGTAAGTTGATTAAATAACGGGATGCTGTTCCCTGGTTATCTCAGTCACATGACAGGCTGGCTATTTTCAAGTGACTTGTTCTCTCCCCTTAACAAGCAGAATAATTCAAATGAATTGCTTCCAGAAACAAGAGGAACTGTAGTGTCCCCAATTATTCGTGCTGCTCTTCCATCTGAGCATTGCTGCAGTGGGCATGCAGTCATTCTAAACATAGGATATGTTTTCTTTCGGGACCATTTTATCCTTGGCAACTCATCAATCACCTGGAACTAAAACTCTGTTCCACTTTCCATTATTTTTCTAATCATAATGCCTTTTCTAGATCCATAATTGTTCTTCATGGGTTATAAAGCCAGCATAATTTGCTATATTGAAAAACATTGGTACGGATTTATGGGCTTTCAGCTATGCAGTGTGCATTTCATTTTAGGCCCAGTCTAGGGGTGGAAACCTCTCCAACCTGAGCATGTGCTGTGCACAGGACCTTTGCTACTTTTCTCTTACTACTGCTATGGAGGAAAGAATGCTTGCTTTCAGAAATGTTTCTGAAGCTTTGTTTTTTCTTGGCACTCTGCCCTCCACAGTCACTTCATCGTCTTGTGGCATGCTGGGGCTGATTTCATGGCTTGTTCTGTGGTTGTGGAATATCTCCTGTTTCCCAGGATGTCTGTAATACAAGCTGACAAACCAGCCTGGTGCTTAGCACACCCCACAGTTTGCTTCCCTGCTTTGGCCTTTGAAACCCATTAATGTGCACCTCCCTCTGATCAGCCCCATTTGTGCTGTGTCTGTGTACCCCATAATCAACATTAAATGCAATTCTAATCCCACATTTTTGTGCAATTACTGTTCTTACTTGGAGGTGGTGGTGCAAACCCTGCTCGTGTGGCTGCTCTTCTTTGCCATTTCATGTAACCCGGTTCCTACCTGCCACCTGATCATCCCGATTTAGCGGTGGCTGTGGCGCTGCGGGGTTAAAGGGATCCTGTAATGCTTGTCAAGATTTAAAATCCCTGTAAAACAATGGAGAAATGTTGTTTCATGTCCTTACATGTTACCTACTGCTTAATACAATTTGTTATGGGCATGAGCATCTGCTAAGTTTTGGTCTGTGTGAAGGATAACAGGTCTGTTCAGTGGCTTTGGAAAACATGCTCATGTCCTGCTTCTTTCCTGGCAACTTTCCTCCTTCTCCACATGTAATGCTTATCTCCCATGGGAAATGGATAGGAGAAAAACCTTTTTCTTTTTGAAAGCACCATTTCCTTCTCCTTCCAGGTTCTTGAAACATGGCACTCCATAAGCCTGGTCAACCTAAGGGCATGTTATTGCTTTTGGGCTAAAATCTGTTGTGTTAAAGACAGTAAAGCTCTCTAAGGCAGATGTTTTCCTGTAGTTGTGCTCCTCTGGGTCACAGAGGCTGGATCCAGCCCCTTGAGGAAGCTGGTGACTCCTGCCATAGTGATCTCTGCCTTGTAGGTCTGAGTGCATTCTGAACAGCCCAGAAGTGAATTGGAAGCTGTGGACATGACACCCCTGGAAATCCTCTTTCTGCTTTTCTTCCCTTTTAAAGTGTGTCTAGGCTAGGAGACAAAAGTGTTTCTCAGCTGTCAAGGGCTGCTGCCTCATATTTCTATCTATGAAGACTGTGCTGGTCTCTCATTGAATCTTTGCTAGTGAACAAGGTGATGGGCCTTGGTTTAGGTCACGTGCTAAGCTCTCTGTCTTATCTGTGTACTCGGGCAGGGGGAAGGTTCCTGTGCACACTTCTAAGCTGATATCTTTCTGTTGTTACCAGGTGTCTCCCATATCTTGCATCAGAATAGGAGGAGACGTGAATTATTTAGCTGAAAATGTTTCTGGATCCCTTACTTGCCTGAGATTATTGATGTTATGACCCCTCAGGGAAGGAAAGCTGAATAGTAGTGGCTGATAAATGGAAAGTGTTTCTCTTTCATTCTCCTCTGTCACTTTCTCCCTTTTCCATTCTCTATTAATGCATACAGACAATTTTCTGAAGCGTTCACTGTTACCTGTGTTGACGTCTAGAGGCACTGCCTAAGTTCCTGTACTTCTTGTGCCAGGTACACATTGGGAGTCTAAAGGACTGAACAGGACACACATAGACAGAGATGTGATGGTCCCAGAAGAAAGGGAGCACTATTATGTTTTTATACATAAAACACTACAATAGTGGGGGCCTTTTATAATGGGTTATCCTGCTTAATTGCTGCTATGATCAATCATTTATCTACTTGTCTGATGGCAATTAGGAAAATATGGGATATACAGTAAGCTAAGAATTATGCATTGGAAGCTGTGGAGGTATCAGAGAAGCAGAGGTTATGTATGAGCTTTTCTCATACAATTTTCCAAAAGCTGTAATACAATTCCTGGTTCTAGCTCCAAACTCCAGAAACATGATGCCCCTGGCAAAAGGTCAGTTTTCTGCTTACAATTAAGTGTTCATCTCTAGTAATGGGGCTGCTCTGAGGTTGCGAACTGCAGGATCTCTCATCTGAAATTCCACGGAGGGAGGGATTGGTCGTTCTGCTCAGGATGCTCACTTAGCCGGACAAAAGAATCAAAATAATACCAGCTTTTGAACTACTTTTGTTCCTATTCTCCTTGGTTTTGGTTATGTTTCTTTCTAGACTTGAAAGGTTTTTAATTTGGGATGCTGGCAGATATCCTTAGGAAATTTCAGTGGTATCTAAAGTATGCTTGAATTTCTTTCTTATTCCTTTTATTTATGAGGGCTAGGGATGCTATCCAGGCTGGAAGTATTTTGAAATATTCCAAGTCTGAGATGAAACAGTTCTGATGCTTTTATTGAGATTTTTTTTTCTGGGCCAAACCCCTTTAAGATGAAAAAAGGATCCTATAAGAAGAGTTTTGTATTTTTCCTAACATTTCAGTGCTTCTCCCCCAGTACCACAAAGCACCTAGAAATTCAAATTTTCATTAAAAATGGAAAATGGAACAGAGGTAATGACCTCATGTAGGAATTTCATTACAGCCTTGATGAAATATACAGCAATGATGAGCAGCATATTATGGTGCTGATTCCAAAGGGCTCTTGATTTTTCAAATGTTTTCTCCTGGGTGTTTGTGCTGATTACACAGCTCAGAATTTCAGCTGGAGGTCCAAATTCTGTGCTTCTAACCACCAAACTGCATGTGTGTAAGGGCTGGAGATTGAGTTACAGGCAAGCAAAGGAATCTCTGTGTGCATTTCTTCATTTTATTGACTGTTCTTACGAGAAACCAGTGCTCTCCACACATCCTGTTGGCTGGAAATGCCAGTGGGAACCCAAACATCAGCAGCTCCTCATGCTTTGCAACGTATTCCCTAAAAGCCTTCCAAAAATCCTTCAAGAGCAGTGCTAATGGTTTCCTTTCCCCCCAAAAAGCCCACGATTCACCTCCAGAGGGTGCTGCAAACTTGCTGTGGTCACCAGCCCGCGATGTGCAGGAAGGGAGCTGTTCAATGGGCATTTCACTGCGGTTAGGGGCCATCAAAATATGTAAGTAATATTTTGGCTGTCACTTTGATTGCACAGCACATAGTTTCAGATATAGTTTGTATGCACTTTGAAGTAAAAAAAAATCCAGGTGGCAGCTGTCTTTTGTTAACATGAGATTATTGTGCTTATAGCATGAACATGAAGCACATATATAAGCAGCAAAGGAACAGATCCAAGTCAGTCAGGAAAAGAAAAAACCCTTTAATGCAACTCTTGGGGCATCTTGCTTCTCTTCTAATTTGCAGCTGAACAGATGCTCTACAAGCAAATATTCATACAATGAAAATATACAGAACCAGAATTCTAAGGAGTGCTTTACAGCACTGTTGATGACCCTTTTCCTAACATTACTGAGAGACACTCCTTCACTAAGTAGTGTCCAGAGCAAGTAAAAGCATGCAGAGGGGGAATCGAGGCATGGAAAAGAAAAGAATTCTGAGTGCTGGGGAAGGTGGATATGTTTATAGCATTAGAAAAGTTCTGCTTCTTAGTGTTACGTGTAAGGCCATGTTGGAAGCCTGTGACAGAGACACTAATCTTGCAGAAGAATGAGTTTCAGGATCACACTAATGTCATGAGTGTTTCTGGGTTCTTCTGGCCTGCCCAGGTCAAAATGGCTGCAGGAGAGCACAGCAGCTGTGAGCCATGAAGTTGACTGCTGCCCTGCATGGCCATGTTCCTTAGCACTTTCAGGGCAGAAATTCTTCTGCCTCCATGACCCCTTGGTGTTGCTCTCATCCTGTTCAGGATGAACTAGGAGGCTTTGCCAGTACAGCACTGAGTCCCTGGCTCTGCACTGGAATTGCCTCACTCTGCACACTGGGATTTGCCCTCCTGGCTGCCACCTGCCCATGCTGTTGGTGACAGAACTGGCAGGAAGAGTTGGCCCTGTCTCAGGATGTGCCTCCCTCTCCAGGTGAGCAGCTCACTGGGGTCCCGGGGCAGAGCTGGCCTGGCACTCTGCATGCTGGCTGTGCTGTGCTGTGCTGAGGCTGTGTTAGCTGGAGATGGATCACTGCACTCCTGCAGGTGTATCCCTGCCCTGTGCCAGCCCCTGTGCCCTCTGGACAGACATGGTGAGGCTGAGCTTGTGAGATAGCTCTGAGGAAGTCTAGTGCCAGGACCTAAAAGCTGTTTTAGCCACAAACAGCTCAGCTGGGCAGTTTGCTCCAGGCTATCTTGGTGTGGGAACAACAAACAGTGTTCAGAGAGGCTTCCTGCTTGGGCAGAGCACTGCTCTTCCCCTGGTCCCAAATCCAAGGCAGGCTCAAGCAGAGCAGCTAAAGCAGTAGGAGAGTGCATTGCAGCTAGCCAGGGCAAGCAGTGGGGAAGCAGCCAAGAGGTCATGGATGGCAGGTCACTGGGATGGCCATGCACAGCTTTTTCATTAGCTGGAATTCAAGTCCTGTGTAAAATGGATGCTTCAGTAGTTGCTTTTGATCTAATGGCTCAACAAAAAGTGGATACTGAAATTTATCATGAATTTATCACATGTTGCAAACTGTTCATTCTGAAAGCCAAAGCATTTTGTTTCAGCTTGATTTGACCACATCCACTGGATCAATCATAGTGTCTTAGGCTTCCCTTCTAATTTGTGGCTGGGTTCATCTCCATTGTACACAGCGATGGCTCAGTGGGGATTATATCCCACAGCATCTTCTCAGATTGAATCCAAGCAGAGAATGTAGGGAAAGGAAGAACAGGAGGCATCACTTTTATGAGACAGTGTGGTGTCTGAGGCAGACAGAGATGAATAAAAAAATTGACCTAAAAAGAAGTATTTTCAAATAGGTCAGCTGAAGTGTTTCAATTGGGTCAACAAGACCTGGAACAAAATCTTTCATTTTGGTTTTCTGGTTAAAATAATAAAAAAGTCCAACAGCATTTTCATTCAGAAGGCATTGGAAGAAAATACCCAACCAGCCCTACTGGTAGCACAGAAGAAAAGTTTCTTTCTCTAGACTGGTGGCAAATTTTCATACACAATTCCAGTTCTGTAGATAAGATTCCTTTCTTGCCTTCCTAGTTAATCTGGCCTTCTCAGTGAAACCACTGGCATGGGTTTTGAGGGAGACAAATACAGTGAGATCTTGAGATGTTTTTAATAATCCAGAGTATCCTCCCCTACCATCTGCACTCAATCCTTTTTTTTTTTTTTTTTTCCTCCTTTCCCCCAGCTGAAAAGACACATTTCCCCCCACATCTGCAACAATCCTGGTTTTTACATTCTGGTCCAGTTTTGTTGTCTCTAGCCTCGAGATTGTCCTTTGAATTAGGGGTCCCATCTGTTGTTACCCTGAGCAGCACAGAAATAGAAAATCCTGCAGGCAAATGGAGCATTGCTTTGCAGGACCAGGCTGAGCTCTACATCCAATTTAATGCTCAGTTAAAATTCTGTTGAATATGCACCTTAGATCTTTGTTTTTCAGGGGCAATGCGCCAAGTAAATGGAAATTTATATTTAACAATTCCCCATTTTCCTTAAAAATGAAACACCTTAGTAATAAGTAAGCTGGGGAATGGGTAGGGGAGCAGGCTTACTGAGAGGCAGGGATGGTTCTGAGCACGTTTGTCAGAGCATCTTTTTCGTTTGATGTGTGACATTTTGTGCTCTTAGACGCAGAACTGGAATCCCAAGGAGGCTGTGTTTGTGGGCAGAGCTGTGTCCAGCCAGGCACTGAGCTATCCTGTCTTATAAAACCCATCTGCAAACGTTTGACCTCTGGCCAATTTCAAAGCTCCTTTGAATAAATGTGTGTGTATGAAGTATTGTGTAAACAGTTCCTGGGCACAGTAAATAGGAATAGCATAGCTTAGTGCCTATTTGATGGCACATTCCATGAGGACAACTCACTTGTAAAGCAATAATACATCCATTAGATGAGACACGTGACTTGGGAGTTAGGCAGAAGTTCCTTAACGTTTGCAATCCAAATCTAGATCTGAATTTTACAGCCTCCCCATCCTTGGTAACAGCAGAAGAGTAGCTTGCTGTGGCTGCTGACCACATCTTTGGGTTTTTTACTACACGCTTATGGTATGTTTGCACCACAACTGTGCAGTGGAGTCCATTGCTAAATGAATGTGAACTGGGAAAGACAGCTGGCCAGACTGGGATTCTGAAGGACAATGCTTTAGAAGAAACGTTTTTGTCTTCCCTTTTATCTGCCCAAGCTTGTCTCCAGTTAAGAAAGCCTATTTCTTCTACATATCCAGGTACCAAAACCTTCAGGAAGATCCCTTATCCTACAGAACAGCAGTACCACCACGGAGTAGAACAACATCCTGATTTTCAAACTGAAATAATACTGATAAAAGCTGGGCCTGGACAGTAAAGTCTGAGTGTAGTTCTTGATCCAAGTCCTCAACAGCAGCAGGTGTTCAAACCCTGGGCTTAGGTATATGCTGTTGTAAGAGACAAAAGCTGCAAAGTTCAGGTCGGGAATTTCAATGAGTTACAGGGATTGTCCATGCAAATAGTGGTTACTGTATCTACTGCTGAATTAAAATCCGGTCATTCTTTAGCACAAGGGAAAGCAAAAGACAGCTTATCACTCACTGGGTTTCTTTCGAATTGGAATAAAATGTATCAAACCTCAAAAATAAAGCTGTGAAAACCAGCTACATTTTATGTAGGCTTCACACCCTTTAAAAATTCACAAGAAAGCAAAGGGCAGAAATTTTTATCACTGGAATCTGAATCAGATTGATTTCCTGTATTTGGCCTTGGCTCAGATCTGAATGTAATTTTAGATGCAAAGTCCCCAAAGTCTGCAAATCTGGACTTCTGTCAACTTTGGATGCTACCAGTGTGGAGTAGATGATGTTATTTCAGTAGTATGAAAAAGGTGAAACAAACTTACTTTGCTATTTTCTTTACTGTTTATTCTAAACTTGGGTTTTATAAAATGCTGGTAACTCTGTGAGGAATGTGGTGCACAAAAGGTAACAGTGACCATTTTTAGTGTTTTCCTCTTGGGTTCCCACTCCACATTACTAGGCTGTAAATAATGGGAAATGTGAGGAAAACCTGGTCACTTAGATCCTGTTCCATCTTGTGGCATGGAATGCTGGCCTCAGTATTTCCAAGCTGGTATGCAATTTGCAGCAGGAGGAAGGATGACAGAGAAGAGTGTGCATTTTTGGCATACTTGATGTACAGGTGCACCCATGCAAACCTGAGCCCCTCTGGTTGCTACCTTCTGATTCTTTTTCACTGCAGCTCAGACAAAAACACTGTAGCTGAAACTCTTTCACGTTTTTATGACCGAGAAAAGAGGTTTGTAGGTATGTGGACCAAGGAGGAGAGAACCAGTTCTCAGTTTTTGGGGCTGTATAAAGTCCCTCTGCAATGGAGAGAGAGAACTTTCATTCCTTTTTGGGTGCAGCGTGATCTAGCATGGCTCTTGTCCTCCTCCACTGCACAAGGTGTGAGTGGAGCCTGCAGGAAGGATGACAGAGCTGTTGGGTGGCACTGTGGCTTCTTTGCAATTCTGCATTCCCAAAGCATGAACATGGCCCAGCTCTCTTGGCATGGCAGTGCTGGAAAGGTCAGAGTATGTTGCATTGGGAAGAGGAATCCTCCCTTCTGCAGTGGCTGATGGAAATCCCAAGATTCTCAGCAAGAGTTTATTTGAAAATAGATGAAAGCAAGCAAATTAATCAGACAGCAAAAAGAAAATGATGTTCTACAAGAATTTAGCAGTCTGAATCGTGAGGCAGACCTGCAGCCAGAGGCAGTGGCAAGCTTGCCAGTGTGAATATCAGAGAAGAATGTGGAGCAAGACCCTCATGTCACTGAACAAAGCACTGCAGCAGTGACTCCTGTTCAGTTCTTGTGTTTGCAGTCAGTAGTGGGAGGGAGGCAACAGGGACGTGCTGCACTTGATGTTCTGCAAATGCTTCCTCAGCAGTTACCATCCATCTGAAAAAAAAGAAACACAAAAAAGAAAGCCCTTTTCTTATTAACAGTGTTTCTCCTCACTAATCCACTCTTTATGGTGGTTTTGGAAAGAAGCTGAAAATCTGCAAGTTTGGTGCTGCTGAGTGCCTCAGGTTTTAGTGCTGTGCTTTAGAGTGTGTTTCACCCTAAGAGAGCTGCTCTGCTCTGTGTCAGGGCCACCAGCATGTCCCAGGCAGCATCAGTGCTATCTGGCTGGGAAGACCTTTACTTCACCTCTGAAATGTAATGTTCAGGCTGCCTTTCTCCTCTGCTTAATTTTTCTGCTGGTAATTTATGAGGGACGGTAGGTGCAGCCAAGAGTGGGTAAATTGATCTGTTCATGTGGGAGGGAATATCATAATATTCTGCCTTTTCTGACAGAAACAAACAAATCTCTCATCTTGCAGTGCTGCTGCTGAGAGGAGACTCTGTACTGGAGTCTCCATCGCTTGGAAATGGGTAAATGGGAATAATATGTAGGAGTTATGTTAAAGAAGGCTGAGAAATCTGAGTAGGTATTAATGTCTCTGTTTTGGCTAACTCAAACATGTTTGACAGCTCCTCCCATCAGCCTGGGAGAAACACAAAAGAGTAAGAATGTGTATTTATATTTTGTGATGAATTTGCTTGGACTCCATTTATTCTGAGTTTTTTTTTCTGTTAGTAACCTCCTTGTCAGAAAGTCTCCTGGAAAAATGTGTTTGAACTTAATGTAGCAGTTGACCCACAAGAAATGAATTTTAAACTTGCAGTCCTGTGATTTTGCTGTGGAAGCATAATGCCAAGAGTCACACACAACTCTTTAAAAATCACAAAAAACCCCATCCCGTATGATCTGCAGTTATCATTCCTAACTGCAGTAAATAATTCTTTCCCAAGGGTTTGGGTTTTTTCCTAGCACAAACAGTTTTCAATAACAAATGCCTTTGATAACATTTCTAACTGTTTGTTACCAGGAAACATGCAAGCAGAGAGGGAGAGATGTACTGATTGAATGAGATGTTTCACATTTTTTACCCACTCCAGCTGCAGGCCTCTGTCCAGAGGCTGAGATCAGTTGGCAGCGAGGGCTGGATGGGGAGCTTTTTGCTGATCCCTTACCTGGTGTCACTGATGGCTGTGGGATCTGTGGTGGGAGCCATGGCTCTGTAGGGCTACAGAGTCTCATCTTGTCCCTGCAGTACCTTGTTATTTTCCTTTGCAAAGACAAATGACTTTGCTCCACACAGGACCCTGTCTGCTGCCAGTCGTCCTCAGCACTGTTTTTTCCAGTGCAGTATTGGCCATGCCCTGGAAGGACCAACAAGTTGCAGTTCAAGGGTTCAGAAGCAGCCACTGGGCAGACAGCTGCTTCCCTTAAAAGGTTACCAGCTTGTATTGCTCACGAACACACCATCCTTCCGAGCACACCCTGAGAGAACATCCTCACCCAAGCCTTTATAGGACATCATTCTTCTCTACCCATCTATTAATAAGCAGGTGATGTCAGCCTGTCACTCCTTTCTTCCTCCAGGCAAAATCTAACCACAATGAGCAAATAATAGATGAGATTTGGAAAGGGGATGCTGATGGTGTTGGAATGCTGGGTGACCCCAGGAACAGGCACTGTCACTGAGTCAGAAGATGACATCAACACTCCTGCTCCGCTGACAGGTTTGCTATCTGCAAAAAAAATGGGCTTAGGCCTGTGCTCCTATTGTGTTGCAGTTAATGCTGGCATTCAGTGGCGAGCAGGGCTGCTGCTGGTTAATCTGATCAAACGAGGTGTTCAGCGGGAGGGATCACAGCAGTGGAAATTCTAAAGGGGTGATGCCATGTGCTGCTCTGCAAATGAAAGTGGGCTCAGGCCACAGCGGGGAATCACCCCCTCACTTCTCTGCTGGTCTGCCTGCATGTCCCACTTAGGGTAGAGCAGGACTGCCCATGCTCTGGGTGTCCTCTCTGGAGCAGGAGCAGCTTCCTGGCTGGCTGGGAGTGAAAGGTCACGCTGGAGTTTGCCTTCCCTGTCTTCCTGCTGCTGTTTCTCTCTAGGTTTCCCCTTCCTTCAGACTTCAGGGAACTGTTCAAAGCATCAGGAGCAGGTGAAAAAATGGTCCAAGGAGAAGAGGGGGATACTTCTGTGTCGCGCACACAGTGGCTCATCCAAGAATTTGCAGGGTAGAGAGTACAGTCCTGTTGGGAATAGTTTTCAGTGTGTATGTGAGATTGGAAGGATGACTGCGCAGTGAGGAGCCCTCTTCCATGGGGGTCCCGAATCTCTCCATGGCAGACTCTGTAATGTTTATCAGAGCCCTCTCCTCCAGTGCCCCCTAACCCAGGTTTCAATGCTGGGCTTGTCTCCAGTGAGCGTGTGGAATTCAGTGGTGGCCCTATCCATGCTGCTGTGTACCTTGGGACAGAGTGACCTCATCAGGGACAGGCTGACAAACTGCAAAGTATCTGGCTGCAAGAGTTTGCTACAAAAAGATTTCTAGTGAGTGTTCTGGTGAAAACAGGATCTGGATTCGATGTTCCCTATCTGTCCAAGCCTCCCATCCTCAGGTGAGTATGAAACAGAGATAAGCGTGAGGTTAATTGCTTTTGCTATACAAGGTAGGAGAAGGGTAGAAAGTCAAGAACTGGAGATTACTGGACTATTAAGATTTCCCTGGGTTATTCATTCTTCTACTACTAATCAATATGTTGCTTTATAATTGCATGAGCCAAAGATGAGGTTTTACTCTGCTTCATAAAACAATCTCCCATAAATCCCAGGCTGGGATAGCTGGAATCTGCTATATTAAGCTTAATAGCTAGCATAAGTCAGAATGCCTCTGAAGAGGATGCCAAGTTTTTAGAAGGCTAAGCAGGTATTACAATGCCCTTCTCCTTTGCCCCCTCTCTCTCTGGCTTTGGCTGTTGCAGAAGTTGTTTCAGTGTCACTGTTTGTTCCACGTCACACATTGTGATAGTGCAACACCACTCTGTTTAGATTCACAGCAGGTTCATGGGGGACCACTTGAATCCCAGAGATGTCTGAAGGCCATCCCTTGAAAACACATGCACCAATACTGAGTTTTATATAACCCTCTTTTACACACAGGCTAAAGCTAGTACTACCACTCAAAAAAAGTGCTCTCTCCCTAGGAAAAAAAAAATTAATCCAGCCTCTTCCAGACAATTATTTCCAGGCCACATAGCAGGAGTGAATGATGTGAAATAATATTTCAGTAGCAGCCCTGAGTAGAAGGGTTGCATAACCAGGCACTGTCCTGTGTCAAATCTCAATGGATGTTACTAAGAAGAAAGGGCAATTTTACTCCCAGCTAATGTAGATAATGTGGATTTGGGGTTGGTTGCTCATGCAGATCATTTCATTTTGGCATCACTGCTTATTGTAGGTGGCTGCACATGCACCTGTACACCAGTAATTACCTTGTTTGTCATGATAAGCTGATGACTAGAACAGCTTACTTCAAGTGAGGATACATGAATTTAGCTGACTCTGCCACTGCATGTGAATGCAGATAAACCAGTAATTGTGATGCATCTTGTTCTCCTACATTTAATTTAGAATTTTTGACGCCAATCTTTATACATCTCTTGGTCAGCTTTGCTAACTTTTGTCGTGGGAAATCAATCCAAACATTGTTACAATAAGGAGGGTTTGTGTTACAGGGTCTTGGGAATTCAAGGGAAAAGAATTAGTTTCAGTTACATGGTTGAGTTTGATATTTATGATCAAGCTGTGGCAGCCTCCAGTTTAGGAGCATAATCTGCAGAAAGATTCCCCTTGCCAGGTTTCACACACACTTTGTTTGGTATTGTGACTGTGAACATAAAAACAAGCAAACCAGCAACTTTATCTTCTGATTTCCTGTTTTCAGGAGGTTTTAGAAGAATCTGAGGGAGGGTCAAAATTCACATCTGGGCCTATGTTTTAGTTTCTTCTCCCTTTGCTGCTCAGTGGTAGTTGAAGTGATGCTGTTCAGCCAACTGGAGTGAGTTGGTCCAGATCCATATCCAAAATCTGTATTTGGAGCTCTGAAAGCCAACAGTGTGCAACTGGTACTTAGGTTTAGTGGATCCATCAGTAATTAACCTAAGATGTTAAATGGCTAAGCCAAGTGGGACAGAGACACTGAGCATGAAACAGCATTGCCTCATTCTTCATCTTCTATTGAAGTGCTCGGAATGTCTTGCCAGGTGCCTGGTTTATTATAAACAAAATGGTCCTGTTCTGTGGAGCTTTGAGAATGCCTGGGAAAGCATAGGAAGAAATATATATGTATTTTTAAATACAGCTCAACTAGGTTCCCTGAGGAAGTCTGGCAAAGGGAGGTTTCCAGGGATGTTTGAAAATGGGAAGTGTTCCTGCGCTGAGGTTGAGTTCAGAGGTGAGATTAGGAACAAGGCATGGCCTCACGAAACAATTCACAGGGTCTCTTGGTGAAGAGGCCAACAAATACAGCTATGAGATCTTTTGGATTTTGAGAATAAGGATTTACAAAGAATGCAGTATTATTTTGAGCTGTAGCCTCAAAATCAGTGTCTGTGACGCTGAGAGGTTCTGACCATCCCTTTTCCTAGGCAAATCCATTCCTGCTTGCTTGTGTGATGCCTTTTCTGTTGTACAGGTTAATACATGTCTTATAGATGAAGATACTACTTCAGTAGGTGGGCTGAAAAATTACCACTTTGGAAAATTTGAAATGAACAGATGTGTGGAAAGTGAGTCCTGCTTTTTATCTTGTGCACATGGAGTTGAACAAAAATGGCTTCTTCAATCAGCAGTACATTGGCGTCCACCCCCTCCTATCTGACATCCTCCATCACAGAGCTGCTCTCTTTGATCTGCTTTTTCTGTTTCCAAACAGCTTATTCTTTCATCAAGAAAGATTGGCTTCTCCTGTGGGCAGAACATCAGTAAACACACTAGAGAAAAATGGAAGAGATAATAATATGAATTTATCTTCTGAGTAAGTTCCTGTTCCAGAAAACTGAGCAACATCTCTTTCTCCCTAATGACATTTCTCTAATAACCATTTCATAGTAACAAGGCTATGAACAAAGGAATTTTAATAGCTTTAGGGTGTTTCACTATTCAGTCACTCTTCAAGGTGGAAGAATTTAGATGATAAGGATCCCAGCTAGTCCTGGTATTTCTGGCAGGAGCAGTAATAGTTAAATGACATATTTTAATATATTTTTGCCCTGCATTTTGCTGTGGTATGATCACTTTTTCTGTTAGTAACTGGTACACAACAATGAAGTCTGTAACACTCTTTCAAATAACTGTAAAAAGCCTTCTTTCTTCCAGGCCTTTCAGTCAAGGTCAGTACAGGAGCTATTCCCTTCATCTATTCTCGAGAGAGATGGAATAACAAGAGGACATTTCATCCCTTTCCCAGACAGGAGAGCTAAGAAATCTGCAGCCCTGTTTGACAGTAGTCAGTTAGATCAGCTCTGCTCTGGGAGTGCAACTCCTTCCTTGGTTCTTCTCTCTCTCCTGACCGATAGTGCGGTGGCTGAATCCTGAGAAGTCTTTATAAAGCTGCAGACTCCTCCGAGGTGTAAAAGAGATCCCATTTTAATTAAAACATTGACATTATAAAATATACATGGCACGATAACTCATAATATTTAGAAACTCTAGCAGGAATTATGTAACAATTTGTTATGCAATATTTTAAAGCTGTGATTTTTCAGCTGGTTTTGCTGCCATTGTTGCTGGAGAGTTCTTGCTCCAGAGCCTTCTTGGAGTACATACTACTTGTGGCTATTTTCATAGCAAAGCTGTGCAGATATCTCACTGTGGATCTTACCTTTGTTGTCATCAATGGGTGTACTGTGAACACCTCACTTATATTGTGGGCTCCCTTGCTTCAACACGTAGATGCTTGTGAAGTTGGTTATCCTGTGGATGTGAGCCAAGATTTAATATCTGGCTCGAAATTCATGATTCCTCCTTACAGACAGTATCCTTCCTTTTAGCTTTTACTTATTACTTTTTTTTAGTGAATGTATTACAGTGGAAGGGATTATCATGACAGCTGGGGATAAAAGTGTCCTTGACATATAACCGTTATCATTTCTCCTTATCATGTGGCAGAAATATGACTGGTTAATATATGTTGCATGCTGTGCAAGGGACATACCAATATTCCATAGAAATGTCCTGACTGGAGACAGCTGAGGTTGATTGCCTCTTATTCCCCTGCTGTATTCCTTCCTTCACCATCATGTGTGATGGGAGCTGTGAAAACCTGGGAAGCAGCCTACCTTTCCTGTCAGTTCTCTCATTTGGTAAATGCAGAGCCTGGGACAGGGAAGTTTTACTTGTAATATGCCCTGGCAGGGGGTAAGGCTTAACAGGCTTTTTTTAGTCTCCAAAAATGATGATCTTCTGATTATTCCCATGTTTCCTCTATCTATTAAAAGATGACACTTCAGTGTACAACTCCAGCGAATCCAAGGCTTACTTTGCAGGGAACACTCTGTTCGTGTCTTTCTGCCTGAGCCCCAAATACTGTGTTTTCATTACTTAGACTCCCACTGACTATGGGGAGGATTAATAGCCAGTGGCTGGTGGCTGTCAGTGCTATCACTTGGTGCCAGGTGATACAGCAGGCACATAGTTTATGCATAAAAGTAACACTTCCTCCACATTCAATTTTTCATCCTTGTCCCTGAAATTAGAAGGTGTGTTTTGAATACACCACTGTGTACAATACACTCCCTGTTCACTGCAGCAAAAGCTGATGAGTAACTGTGGAGTTGGAAGAGGAGAAAGCAGTGGCTTCCAGTATGAACAAACCACTGGAGGGAGAAGCAGGTGGGTACATGGACAGCAAAGAGTGCCAGATACAGGAATTATGTGGGTTATCACTGAGCTTTTCTCTTTGCCACTGCTGATTAAATCCCCGAGCTGCACATCAAGGGAGTGAGAAGCTGTGCTGCTTTCATTTCATACTCAGGTTTTCAGACTGTAGTGCTCTTCCTAGAAAATCTATGTTTTATTTCATTTGCTGCACAGAAAGCTGTGGCGGTCTAATGTCAGAGGCAATCATTGACCAGTCAGGTTTCAAAAATCCCACTATCATTTATTGCAGCATGTTGAATAACTTCCTTTGGGAAATAAGACTTATTTAATGTGTCTAACACTTATCCCTCAGAATTGCTGGTTCCTTTGGACATCTTGGCTTTAGTAATGTGAGCAGGGCACTGCTCTGCTTTCTTTTCTCTGGGGAAATGGGACCCTGTGGTCTCACTCAGAGCAGTTTGTCTGCATCTGGCTCTGCAGCCATCTACATCCAAGTACAGAAGGCACAAAAAGGAAAAAGCAGAGAAAGCTGTTTTTCTGAAATTGTAACAATCTTTCGTTATCAGTCTGTGATCAGTGCTGTGGTAATTGGTGACAGCAGCTGAGGAAATGCAGGTTATTACAGGAGGCGAATGTCCCTATCTGTCATCTTGAGTCCAACTTTCTTATCTTCAAATCAGAGCATGGGGTCATTTAAAGCAGCACAATATTATTGCATTGATGGAACAGGCAGTCTGCTAAGTTCTTGTGTACCAGATGGTAAATGCAGCTTGAGTTGGCAAATTGTTGCTCTTCTTCCTGCCGTGCAAAGGCTTTTTATCTAAAAGCATAATAAAAACAGAAGAGAAAACTGAGGAGAAATTTCTTTAATCAAGCGTGAGAGATTTCAAAGAAAATAATAACAAGGAAAAAAGCAGACAATGGTACAAGAACAGTTTCTGCTCCACTGCTTTCTGATTTATTCCCCTTGCATGAGAGCTCTGAGGGAGAAAACCTGCTGATTTTACTCTACAGAGATCCCTAATGACCTCAATAGGAATTTATTTAGAAAATAAGGTACCACTGAGCATAAGTCTGTCCAGCTTTACCATAGTGGCTTCTTTTGCAAATATTTCTGAAATTCAGCAATTTTCCTAGAATAATGGGGAGGGTTGAGAGTTCAAAAAAAGAGTATGATTAATAAACAAAAGCTGATGATAGGATCAGTCATGTTTATGATTGGTCTATAAATGTGAGACTCTTAAAATTTTAGAGTTGCCTCCAGATACCAAATTTGTTGTTCCAGACTAGGCAAGTCCTTGGCAGTACACTTTCAAAGTGAGTCCTATCCTGGTGGGGGTTTCATCAGAGGGAAAGATAAATCTTTCCATCTCTAATTTTGAAAATCTAGGAATCCTCCTGGGGCCTTACAGAAAAAAATAAAGAAATTATAGTGCCTCTCCAGAGCATATAATGTGCCTTGAAATGCAATCATAAAACCCTCTGCAAATCAAAATCCCAAAGGCAATCAACATACTTTGGCGGAAATCTTAGGAGACTTAAGTTGCCTGGTCTTCATTATGCAAACAAATAAATGCCACTTGTCCTGTAATTTTCATCATGGGATATAGATGTGTTTGGGTTTATATGTTCTCAAAGATGAGGACTCCAATTTCTATGAGTCCAGCATTTCTTTTCAGTGGTATTACTCATGGCTGCCTTCTGTAATGCATTTAGACATTGTGGGGAGTGCTTTATTCTGTGAACAATACCAGGGCAGCCTCTGACTTGGCCATGTCCAGATCTAAATGCAAAATCCAATTTCTTTGATTTGCCTTTTTTTTTTCAGTGACAAGTCTTTCCAACATATTTCTTCCTGCATGAGTAGGAATGTAAGCAAATGAAGCATTTCACAGTAATTCTGACGCAAAGGATTCTGTGAGGGAAGGTGAGGACATCCATTGAAATGCCCTCTGCCTCTTGCTTTCCACAGCACACCCCATACCCTGCTCCCAGCCCCATGGATTTGTGCCTGAGACCACAAAAATCATCATGTACAGCAGGTCAGGTCAGAAGGCCTCCTACCTCTACATCTGTTCTCTGGCAATGGTGCTAAAGCAGATGCCTCAGGAAGAGTAAAGAAAAGGGGCAAGCGTCTAATGATGCTTCTTCTACTCTCTAATGATTTGCAGGTCAGGAATTTCCTGAGCCAGAAAACGTATCAGTGACTTTGGAAAGCGGGCCATGTGCCCCAGACAAGTGGTTTGTGATGTGATTGTCCCATTCATTGAGCTGGCACCAATTTGAGCATTTTGATCAATGTAGATTCTTGCCTCAAACTAGAGTGCTTATTTGAGTCCTGATTATTTATCGTTGTTGTGAGTTTTCCTGTTTGTGGCCATCTGATTTAATGATGAGTGCTGCAGATGGCGTATAAATTGAGACATATTTTAAACTAAGTATGAAGCTGGTTGTGTAACCTCAGCTGCCTTGGGATTTGTATTAGGGAGAAAAAAAAAGAGAAAGACTATCCCTGCAAGTACTCAGCAGACAATCACTGCTCAGTGAATGAAGGCATGGATGTCATTTTACATCAGCTATACTTGCTTACATTGCTTGTGGCTGGAGGCAGAATTTAAGAAGCCATTGGATATAGCTGATAGAAGGAGGTAATAAAACAGCACAGAAGGAACAAAGAAATGCAAACTTAAACAGATAACAGCCTCATTCTAAAATGAGCTCTTCCTAAGTCTGTGTTTTTAGGGAAAAGAAATTACTTACCCTCCTGTATTGTATTTTCTGCTGCAAAGACTGGGGAAAAAAAAGATAGCTGTGTAGTCATAGTTTAATACACAAAAATCAAAGGGAAGTTTATGCTGTGAGATTCTCAGGATGTGATTTACCACTGTGTTTTCTCTGCTGTCTAACTTCTTTGACAGCAGAGGGGACTTTGATGGGTAGAAAAGACATTTTTTGAGAGCTGCTATACAGCTCGTGACCTCCTTTGTACAGACTCTCAGGTTGCTGCTCTGAGTGCAGGTTTTTTGCTGGTGCTCAGTGGCAGCATTTGTGTTCAAGCCTTTTTACCATCCACAAATGGGTGGAGGATTTCCATCATTATAAAAAATGACAACTGGATTTCATGTCATGCCCTCATCACAGTGTGGCTGTACTGCCTGGTGTGGGGGCAGTGGGAACAAAACCAGCAAGGTCTGGTGGAGAGTGGTGCAGACCTCAGTGACCCAGGAGCTCCTGGATTACAATTGCCTGGCTTTCTATCAGCTCTTGAACAGGATCATGTTGTAACCCTGGAGCTGGCTTGGGCCTAAGCCACACACCAGAGGGCTGGGAGGAAGACAGTCCTCCTCAGAGCTGCTCCACTGGAGTTACAGTTGAGATGTGTTCTTAGCTGGGAATGGCTTCTAAATTTTTTCAGGAAGGTGGGCTGTGGTTCTGGGCAAACTCCCCGTGAACCGTTGTGCATTTTGTCTTGTCTGGGCATGATGAATTCTTCTGACCTTTGATTTTTATAACAAAACCCCAGAATAATGTGCCCTTTCAAAAAATCCTCACAGGCTTTCAATAAAAATATTTGCCACTTGCAGCAAGACAGTGAGGGTTACCTAGCACTGTGTGTTTAGTGTCAGCTGAGGATCTGCGGGGTAGCACCTGGCCTCCAGCTGCCTCTCCGGAGGGGTGAACCCCTCTCATGGATCTTGTGCTGTATTTGCTAGATCTGTGGGGAAGTCTCAGGTGCTCTGGGACAGCCCAATGCCACTGAATTGAGTCAAGCAAGTGAAAATAGCCCTGGGCATTTCCACTTGTGTGAGATGGGACATGAATGTGGTGGAAAGGTGGGCAGATCTGGCAGCAATGAGTGTAGCATGGGCACCAACACCCAGCAGGGAGGCACAAAACCCCCCCCTGCTCGGTTCTGTGGCCCAATCACACTAAGTCTGCGGACCCCTGGCAGAGGGCAGCCAGTAGGGCACACCTAAATACACCAGGGAAAGTTTTATTCCTTTAAATAAGAACTGAATTGAAGAAGAAGTGTAAAGTCATTATGGCTTAGATCACACTCATTCTTGAATAGCCTCTGGCAACCTTTTTGCTGTTTTGGCAGCACAAAGCTGCTGCAGCTAAGCATAAGCAGCTGTAGTGGGTTACAAATGCTTTTATGTTTCAGGAAGAAGCAGAATGCTGGTGAAGCAGCTTCAGTCAGTGCTGTCTATTGATTTTCACCAATGCAAAGTGGGTGTAAAACACCTCCCGATCAATCCTGTTCTTTTCTTGCTATGCAGAGGGGTAGCACCCCAGGGAGGTTGGGGGTTTAATGGAGCTGCTTTAATGAAGCTCCTAACAAATGGAGTAAGTTGGCTCTTACCAGGCCTTTAGGCTGACCCCACTTTCTCTCGCACAAGACAAGTGCTGTGGAGGATGGTGGACCCCATACCTAAGGTGGCCTCTGACTGAGAGTACACTTTATGAAAGCATTTCTGACTGCATGACAAAACCCAGCGCCCTAAAACCCAACCACCAAATGCTGCCTGAGCAGAAAGAGGCATTACAGCATGGGCTGATTTGTTTGCGTGTAGAGAGCACAATGTTGGTGGCAGCTGATTTCTCATCCCAGGAACCAATTTAGCATCCCCTTCCCCACACCACTGAAGACAATAAATTACACTTTAATCAAAAACTTGTACATTATTTCTACTACAGTAGCCAGACAATTTCACCAATTCTGTTTTTCAACATCTCCCTTGGATCCTCTTTATCAGCTGTATTGTTTCATATTAAGTGAGTTATTTGGTTTATCACGTAAGGCGTTTATGCTCAGCATGAAAATGAGCAATACACATGAACCCTCCTGAACATTATTTCCCTGTCAACAGAGCAGATAGCCTAAGCTGCAGATTTAACTAAAGGAAAGAAACAAAGATGATGTGAGGAAGTATCCTGTCTGGAAGGTGTAATTTCCTGAATATTCTGCCCATTCTTCACTCATCAGCTTTCAGTCAGCCAAACATGCATTTGAACTCCCTGTGGAAAGACATGGCAGACAGAAGGGATAGGGGGTGAGAATTTTTATCACCCCCCAGCTGAGTTGGGACCACAGCCTAACTGTGACACAAGTCTCTGCTGTAATAAGATTATTTATGGACAGGAGCATATCTTCATCAGGAGATCTTACAATGCCTTGAATATCCTGTAGCGTGCTGATCAAAGGATGCTTCAGATCATGGAACTGAGGGCTCACCTGGAATTCACTAGAGGAAGTTAGGCAAAACAAGCTCTTGAATACCATATTCCTGCAACTCAAGTGAATTGTCTAGACTTTGTGCTATTCTTTGCTCAAGTGAGTGTGGAGAAAATTACAGTTTGGACCAGAGGCCATTGTCATCAAAGCTGGTCTGTACACTCATGTAGAAAGTTTATACAACAATAAGAATTGCAGTGAAAAACAGCAAAGGCAGACAGTTCTCAGCAGGCTCTTGTGGAAGTGATGGCTTCTGCAAAGTGCTGGCTCTCTTAGGAGTAACAGATGTTTTGATTCTCTACCAGGAGGCTGTGAAATGAAATTTTGATTGAGGTCTGGCTGTCATTTGTCTATGTTCACCTTAGCTGTTGTTGTACATCATATGATGGTGATGCTCTTGGGGCTTCCAGAACACCAGAGCCCATTTCATAGGAGGCTCTGAAATGGTTTAGTTACAGTTGATTGGAAACCTAAACTATTAGGAATGTTAAAATGTTTAGTTTGGATCCGAAACTGTACAAATCTTTGTCCAACTTTCTGCATTCATGCACATTCCAGTTCCTGGTGTTATTTTCTGTGTTTCCTATTATTGGCATTCACGTTCAATACAATCATAAAGTTTCAAAGCTTTAATAAATTGAGATGAAAACAAATAAACAGAAATAAGAGCTATTCACTGCCTCTCTTGGATTGCTGGCTGGTAGAAGGTGCCACAGGACACGATAAATCATCTGTGTTATGACTGTAGCAACTAGTCACAAAGGCAAGGTGTGGCCCTGCTGTTCACAGCTGGACAATTTAATCTTGTCAATGTGAACAATTCGGGTTATTCCTGGATAGTGTATTGGCTTTACAGGATTAATCTTAACCAAGATAGGCAAAAATGCACTTTTTTTTTTTTTTTCATATTGCTTTTCTTACTGCTGATCTGATTCTCTCTTTCAACTTGAGACACTCATGTTGATTTACATGACCACTCTGCCACTGAGATTTTTTTTCATAGCAGAGTCCAGGCAACTTTCATATTTGTGTTGCAAGAGAAAGAGCAGAGAGATCTGACTGCGGTGAAAAGTAGAAATATGAAGTCATAGGGCTTTGGGTTTTTCCCTTTGACATGAATTTCTCTATATTTATGTTATTGTATAGGTTTCAGCAGAGATAGTAAGCAGTGCCTCCTAGGAGGTGTGTGGACAGCCCTGAGCTGTGCTGTGAGCCCTGGGATGGATGGATGGGAGAGCCCACGGTAGCAGTGCCTTGCACTCACAGCCTGTTAATGCCCCACTGGGCAATGTGTGAGTCAGAGAGACTTCTGAGATGTATTGACTTATGTCCTGTGTTTTTAACATCGGTTTGAATCCACTTAGAGTTTCTGTGCCACAATTACCCTCTTCTTCCTGGCTGCTTATAAGGCACACCTGCTTTTTATATTAAATCGCAAACTCTTGAGGGAGGCAAGTTCTTTTTTTAGCTTGGTGTATGGTGCCTAGTACCACTGGGGTTGATTCATGGGGATTTTGTCTGCTACTGCAATCTAATGATTAAATAACAATGAACGGAATCTCTGGGGCTAATGCTGTGCTGAAGAAATCTGGATTTTCACTTGGAATTATACTGCTTCATGCCTAAACCTGGGTTTGGCCTGGCTCAGGTAATACCGTTTCATGATGAGAAAACTGCACTGCAGCAAGCTAAGGGGTAATTTGGAAATTTGAAGCAAAGCATCAAAATTAGAAAAACATAACTATTTTTTTTCTTCCCCTAGCAATGAATGCAAAATTCTGAGTAAACAGTATAGAAGAGCTGTGGAAACATAATTCCAAAAGTGTAGTGTCCAGGTCTGTCCATATTATTATCTGATGCAAACAGCTCTGGGTCTGGGGACTGCATCTGGAGAAGATACCTGTGTTTTTTTCTGCTTGACATGCTAAGCAGACAGTGGTTGGATTGTCTGTCTTTTACAACTGTGAGGCAGAAAGGTGGGTGTCACCCAGTTTCACAACTACAGTGCTGAACACTGCTCCCTAATGTGAACACATGACTTGTCCTGCTCTTCCAGAACTGGAAAGCTTAGGCACATCTTGTGGAGTGCAGGGCTCTTGGCCTTCTTTGCCTGTGAGACAATGCTTTGCAGCCTTTATTGCTACAATAGCACTTTTGACTCCTTGTTCAGAAACAAGTTAGACTTTATTTCAATTAGTTCCATGTGTAAATGCATTGTTACATTGTTTTTAAATGGGAGATAATACTCACTATTTGGCTAAGTGTTGTCTTTCTCCCCTGCTGCTTTTCTTTCTCCCTCTCTTGTGGGTTAAGAAAAGTGGAAAGACCAGAAAACAACTCCAATTTCTTGTTCTAAATGGGCAAGGTCCTAAGCATCTGTTTGTGTGCTGCTCTCCCAGTTGTCTCAGCAAGAACATACCACCTACCAGACCTCTGCAGCACTGCACTGCACTGGCAAAGTCTCCAGTGTTGGCCATGGAGAAAGGTAGCAGCTTCCCAGTGGTTTGATGTCTGTTTTTAATGAAAGCTGAACAACAGCCCATTGAGAGGAGAGGGATAGTGAGGAAACTCTCCTCAGGATGTTACTCAGGAAATGCCAGACCTGCACCACTCACATTGTACACAAGTATGCTATTTCCAAAGCAGGTACCACACAACCTGTAGAACAGAAGGGCCACTTCGTCACAGAGGCTGCATTTTCTAATACATGTTGCAGGAAAACCGACCTGAAATGGAGACAAAAGTTCATTCATATTGTAACCACCCTCAGCAAGAGTGGCTCTGCTTTTCTCTGAGAAGATGATGTGCCCCCAGTGAGCCAGAGTCAGGGCTCAGTTATGTGTAAACTCCTCAGAGCCCATGGCAGGCTTTGGACTGTATCTAATTTATTGATCACTCTCTCTTTAGCAACCCAATGGAGGAAGATGTCAGACATTGCCCAGTTTCACAGTTAGTGGGTTGAACTTGTTTCCAAAGTAAATATTGGACAGCTTCTAGCTCCCGGTATTTTTCCATCTCTCTCTCTATCTCTCCCTTGATCTCTATAATAGTAAATCAGCTGTGGGGGGAGCTGTGAACTCCTTCACTTCAGCATGCTGTGCTCTGGACCATTCACCTGGAGTCCTGGGACTTACATGAGATCAGGTGCCTTGTGTGGATGAAGTCACCTCTAGTCCTAGATGCTTGCAGCACATACCCACATAGACAGTGTTGTATAAAACACTGTTTGAGTTGCTCGGGATACACGATGTTAGGAAGTGACTTAATGGAATCTGGGGATTGTTTTCCAAGATCTGCAGCATTGTGAGTTTGAAGGGTCGCTTTTTTCCTTTCACCTTTTTCTTCTCTGAGTATTTCAGTGGCATCAGTAACACATCTGTGCTAGCTGCAATAGTTGTAATAATTCTAGGCGTGGTGTTTGCATAGTGGTTCTCTTGATTTCCTCACTTCCCTATCTCAACACTTTTGAGGGAGTATTGATGAAACATTTTTCCAGAATTTTTTATATAAAAGGTCCAGCTGAAATGGGTTCTGCAGATAGCCACAGCTTTTGGTGTCCTGAAGTAGTGGTCCATGTTTTCTGTGTTGGTCTCTGGAGGCTTGGCTCTCTTTTGAAACATTATCAGCTTCAGTGGAGGTAAAAGGGAACAATGTAATGGAGGATTTCACACTGGGTATTTTATGTCTTCCTTTCTTTGTGACACAAGTTGTACTAGAGGTAAAGTGTGGAGCAGACACCTCAGAGAATGTGTAGTGTTGGGGTTAAGAAAGAAATTTACGTAAGCAGCAGCACACACCCCTTGCCTTCACTTGTCCTGCTGGGACAAGGAAAGCAAGTCACTCCATTAAATGAAATAAGATGACAATGTTTGCTACCAAAGCTTTACTTCTCAGCAGTCAAGAAAAAGCACATCAGCAATAGTTCCTCTGAATGAATAATGTGATCTGAATTCTGTGATTTTATTAAATGGTTACTTTGTGCTTTGTTCTGCTTCACTGAAATGAAACAATACATTTTCATTTCAGTCTTTTGTCTTCCGATGGTATATTTTTTAATACTCTGAGTTGAGATAAATTTCCTTTGATTCCACAGAACAGATGATAATAGAACAAAAAGAATCTTATCCTTGTAGTAAAAATACTCAGGTGAATTAAACAAGAAATCAGGCTTATATCAGCCTAAATCAAATTACTTCTTGGTTTTGAAATTACCTCTTAGTAATGAATCAGAGGACCGGGCTCCTGTTTCTCATGAACACTTGTTTGTGTTTTCCAGCCCTAATAACTTACTTTGTACTTGCAGTTTTATCAGAGTTTTGCAGGTGAGCTCATCTCCTTGTGAGGCAGGTACACCCTGTCTTCAGTGTAGTGATGATTAGGCCAAGGCACAGCGTTGCTGAAGGACACACAGAGGGTGAGCCGGGGCAAAGCCATGAAGCAAATGCAGGACTCTGTGCCTTGTCCGACCTGTGACAGCCTGACAAGCAAGTGAGGTCATTTCCACGGAGTCCTGAGTATGGCTTGTACAGCAGGCCAGTAGGTTTGTGTAGTTTTAAAAAGATTTAGCAGTAGATTTAGGTATAGTATGAGCACATAATTGGATTTTAACCCATTTCTTGATTCCAGCTAGGTTTGAGCTCCAAAAGCAGCATCCAGAGGGACAGGATGTATTTTTATTTGCCTTAAGAGCAGCCAGCATGACATCATCCCCTTCAATTAGGCAAGCAATGATCTCTGCAGTGGAGAGGGAGGGAACACACTTCCCCCAGATCTGTTGCTCTAGAGCTGGCTGAGTGGATGTGAATAACAGAAGTGATCAAAAGGGAAAGATCTTCAGTAGGGAACAGATAGTGGGGTTGCAGAGGGGAAAAGTCTTGCTTTGGCTTCGCAGGGAAGAAAGAAGGGAGAGCTGCAGGAGTCATGACAAACCAAAGCATAAAATACTCACAGGGAACAAATGGTGGGTAGCTTTAACAACCATTTTAGTAGGGTCAGAGAAGAATAAAAGGACTTATTGAGTCCACTTGCTGAGACAGAATTCACACAGTGCTCATTTGGCTGGCAGAATGGAAAATGGCAGCAATCCTGGGAGTTAGAGAACAACCCTTGGGCTGCAGACACATGGTTACGTGCCAATGAAGAATACAGTGAATTAGGGACAGCAGAACAGAAGCAGCTCTACTTTGGTGTCATGTTTTGCCTTCTCCTTTTTTTCCCCTGTCTGTTCTAGTTGCTTTTGGAAACACCTAAAACTTGCAGTAAGAATGTGGTAATTCCCTCCTCATTTCCAAGGCACACTTTTGAGGGACCTGCCATTCCTCTGTTGCATGAAATCATCTTGAAGGATAGTAACAAGATACAGAGGGAGATCGAGGCCCATTCATACAAGTCAAGTTATTTCCAAAGCTACTGAAATCCCTTCTGAGCAAGAAGCTGTTTCAGTTCAAAGCAAATTATCCAACATTTACTCTTTCTTGTCACCATTCACGAAGTAACTGCCATCATGACTTTTATTTAGGGTAGGAAGTATCCTGGTATCACAAGGCCTGTGCAGGAATAGTGCCCTGTCTTAATATCTGCTGTGTGTTTTCACCTCTGGCTGTAAGTTGCAGGAGACATAGATTTGAGACCCTTTCTTTGAAGTGAACACCAGGTTATCATGGCCTTCTTTCAGGGGCTCAGAGAACATTACCAGAAATGAATACAGCTTTCCACAAAGTTCCTCATTGTAGATGGTTGTAGCACAGCCAGGAACTGACCCTGCTTCCAGCCCTGTGGAAGGTACCTCAGCAAGGGCAGATGTTTGAATCTTGCTGAACTTCAGCTCCTGTGTCTTTAAAGAGTCAAACTACCCCAGATTTCAATTACTTGAAGCCTCTGTTTTGGCCCATTGGAACTCCATTCAGAATGAGCTCCTGGGATATTGGAAAAACTGCCCAAAGTCTTCCAGGCGGGAAGAGAAGAGGGCTGAAGAATAATGGGGTAATATGCATTTAAAGGCCCATTTGGATCCATGTTACAGTACAGGCTAAAGATCCCCGGTTACTTTAGCCAGGTACCTGAAATTCTCAGGTTATCAAGGCTATGTGTTGCTGTCATACCCAAGACATGGAATGGAGGTACTGAGAAACTTCTGCAGACAAATAATCATGTACCAGATTTCAGAGAAGATGTAGCTTGACAATCATTGCTCTCACCTGCTGGCACATCTGTGTGATACTGAATTATGGCATGTGGTGAGTGTGATCTGTGTTCAGGACAATTCTCACCAACCTCCCCAATGCAGGTGCAACAGATAAGTGCATCCAGCATTTCCAGCCAGGCCCTAGGACTTTGTTGCTAGGCACCTCTGTCTTCACTTGCCCTTTGAAAGAGGACCTGTTTCACTGAGTCAGGTGGCTTGGCTTTTTTTGTGATAGGCAACTCTAACAAAAGGGCTACATCATTCTCAACTCAGATTATAGGCTCCTTGTAGAGTTGTGGGGCATTATAGCAAAGTCAGTGAGGGCTTTTGTTGCTAAAAATGGTAACAACCAAAGTTTCTATCTGGCTTTAATTAAAGAGCATGCTAAGGGCAGTATTGGGGGCACAATCAAAGGCTCCATGGAATCTGGCATATCGTGCTGCAATTTTTTAGCATCTGCTTACCTTAATTGGTTTGCACACAGGACAACAGATTGGCTGGGATGTTCTGAGGTGCCGTATTGTCAAGCCCCACCAATTTTCTGGACATTGCACTAGGAATGATTCCTTGTGTTTGCACATCTTTCAACGTGAGAGACCAAGCTGTGTAGAAACAAACCAGCCAAGTTCAAGCTGTGATCTCTTCTGCCAGGCTGGTGCCCAGCAGTCCTATTAATTATGTCGATTCTGGCTAGGGATAAAAGGGCTAAACAAATGAACTTAAAAAAAGGCATGAGGAGGGTGTAATTGTACAGGAGGGAGTAATTGTAAATCCATGTCTTTAGTCGGAGCCATTCAGCTCCCTGACACTAGCTGTGTGTTAGTAGATGTGGGTTTTTTTCCATGTAAAACATCTGGTAACTGAACTGAGGCAAGATATTTTAGGAAGTGTTTTAACAGCTTTTCCCCACAAGAAGCAGGGTTCTGTGGCAAACACAATTTACCCAGACCTGGCAGATTTTGTTCTCCTTATCGCCTTGGAACGATTGCCTCAATTACCTTCCCTTTCTTAGCAGTGATCTTGCCCTCTAAGTGTCCTTAGCTGCCTGTTACATGAGAGCTGCCTGTTACACCCAAATGCGATGCTGAGGAACTCAGTGGTGTTTTATGGCCACCATATTTCCTATAAGCAATCTTGCTGGTGACAGGAGAGGCTTTAACAGCACTTTTGCTGAATGGATTTTTTTCAAAGTGATGAAGAGGTCTTTCAAAGATTACAAACTTCACTTACAATGTTGGGGAGCTGTCAAGGAAAGCCAAAGAGCTCTTATTGCTCTAGGAATATAATCAGAAGTCTTGCAGGTTTTTGGTTAGATGCAGATGTTCTGTAGCATTTCAACACTACCAACCCCTGACAAATTCAGAAGAAAATCACCAGCCAAACCCCTTGGTAGATGTAGCATCATGTAAGATTCAGATGTTTCAGGTTAGATTGTTTGTTAGGCTTACAGCAAAGGGCTGCAAAGCTCAGGGTGAGTTACAGCATCATGTTCTCCATGACTTTATCCACCCATCAAATTGAAAGGATTTTATAAAAGCTAATTGCTGCCATCCCAGTTACAAATTAAGAAGTAGAGGCTTTAAGAAACTTGCCGAGGGTAACAAAACTGGGAAGAGCTGGAAACAGGGTCTGCAACCCAGGAGCTGGGTGTTACTCAATATCCTGGGGCTGCGTCACCTCCCAGCAGCTCAGAGGTGAAATCGTGACTTCTCTGAAGCTGTGAAAGTTTGACAGTTGACTTCAGTGAAGCAAAGATACAACCCCATAGGGTTATTTTGCCTTTATTCAAATTATCCAGACTTTTCGAGACAGTCAGTCTCTGTGGACTCTTTAAATGTCCCAGAGGCCTTGGTCTTTCCTCTCTCCTGGGGCATATTTTCTTCAGAAGAAAGCCCAGGCTGGGCAGAGTGGTGCAGTCCAGCTCTGCTGTGGTGTGGCCTGCAGGCTGTGCCTGCTCCACAAACTAGACAGGAGCTCATTAACTCCACTACATACATTGCACAAAAACCCTTTACTACATAAACTTACGTAAATGTGTGTATTTTTAAATACATTAATTGCTTCATTTGTCCGCTTGAATTTTTTCCAAAGAAAAAAAAGAAGTGGGAGTGACATTAAGGAAAGTTTTAATTGCTTTATTGTGTTGATCAATGAGTATTACAGCAGATATGAATGCCAAGAGAACAAATAGACAACCATAACTAGAGATGCAAATAAGCTCCTATTAACTAGAGCTCTAAAGATCAGAGCAGCCTGTATTTCTTGGACCATGTTCTGCTCACTTTATTCCCTGAGGATTATAAAGAATTGAAGATCTGGAAGCAACTATCTACTCATTTGTTTATTCAGTGCAGGAATATGTTTGCATTAGGCACCCATCCAAAAGCAACTTGTTCTATTAAAAAGGAATGGGTCACAGCAGGACACTTAGAAATGGATTCCTTCAGTAGCAGACTGCAAACACCCATTATTTCCAGTTCTTTTGTAAATTAATGAGGTTTTTACTCTCTGTGTGTATTACTAAAAAGAAATAAAACACAAGCAAAAGAAGCCTTAAATATGTGAAAAGATCATGGACATGAGCAAATAAATTTTCATTAAATTTAAGTGTTAAGTTCCTTAAGTATCTAAGTAGGAAGTACTGTTAGATAAAGTGATAGTGCCAAGTGAGCACAGAAACTAAACAAGCTGTCTGCTGTATTTAAAGAGCATCGAGAAAGCAAGTCGGTTAAATAAGACAAAAGTAATGCTTTGTACTCCCATGGCGCAAAGGGAGGAATGATCTTTCCAAGATTGTATGGAGCTGGAAGCCACCACCCTCGTTCATCCTGAATCACAGTTTGGTCTTAAATCAGTGCTTTCGAGCTCAGTGGAACTGTTTGTGGAGTTACATGTCCAGAACTTCATGGGGGAGTGGGAGAAGGTTCTCAGCAGCCCCATCCCTGAAGGACATTTGAAATCTGGCTTTTGTGACTGGTTCAGTTGAACACAGCCACGAGTCTATGGAAAGGAAACAGGAACTGGGATTAAGCTTAAATTGCTCAATGTGCAAACTTGCCAGGGTTTTACTCATGTTGCTTTTTATTTCTTCCAAGTTAAAGCCAGCACATGGATGGTTTGCATGAGCAGGCTGGTGGGCAGTACTGTGTAAAGTCATGATAAATTGATTGCGGGTCAGAGTTTGAAGGTTTGGGGATTGGGAATGGCAACAGAGCAGGATCCAGATTTTTCTGCCTCTCCTTGAGACAGTTTTCCCTTTAAAGGTCATTTTGGCAAACGTGTAGAATGTGCTGTTGGAGGTTTTTGATCTTGCAGAATTGAAAATGAGTGTGCTAATCTGGAAGGCAATTGACAGACTTTCAAGAGTATGTTTAAATCAGCAGTTGTTTTTTAAGCAGGGCTCTACTCTGTGGTATTGTCCACATTAGTAAAAAAATTCTCAGAAAGCGTGTCAGTCTCTATTACATTCTTTGCATAAAGGGACTGATAGAAACAGAAACAATAAGAGAAGGCCATTAGGAAAGTTTCACATTTAAATCCTGTTTTAACTGCTGTTAGAAGGTTGTGTCAGATCTGATTTCCATATTCAACACTGGCTTGCTTAAACAGAGTGAAATCTTCTGTTCCTCAAGTATAGTACATGTTCATTTGCTCTCAAATTCTTATTTGCTCTTTGCAAAAGATGTGGAATTCTTACATGAATAACAGAGAAGTGAGACCATATGTGGTATAATAGGTTGTATTCCTATTATGTTGCTCTTGGCACATCTCATATCCTCTGAGTAAGTATAAAACTGTGTCTCTTTCTTCCCCCTCCTCATAAGAGCAGTTCTGCATTTGCCATTGAGCCAAAAAAAAAAAAAATCCAGTTATGATCCTATCCTCAGGAGTGTGTATGTACCTCTTAAAAAGTGATTAATTTTAACATGGCTCACTAGGGTGTTCAGGGAAAGCAAGATGTCACGGCCCTTTTGCTTGTTGGAAAGTGTAGGCTAAAATGCATTTGGGAAAGAAATGAGTGCATAAAGCCAAAACTGTTTATATTTTTAACTACCTGCAATTTGAAGGAGTGTTAAGTTAGTGGGGTGGTTTTGGAGATCTTCATCTGAAATGATGTTGAGGGTTCCAGTGTAGCTGGTGAAAAATCAGTATATTTAAGCACAAATTAACAGTCATACAAATAATTAAGAGATATTCACATGGGATCAGAGGTATGAAACTGATGCACTGCATTGCAGGCAAAACTTTTAAGAAACTTGTGTGTAACCAGAACTGGGAGTGGACTTGGAGGGCAATGATTGAGAAATAACATGGGATGTTTTCTGTCTTTCTCAATGAATCAAACAATGGTATCTTCTGATGGAACTGGAAAGAACTGAAACAACCAGGCCCTAAGACGTAGGGTGCTATTTTAAAGACTGCACCTAATTCACAACCACTGAAAAATTTGGTGATCCTCAGAAGACCTTATGAAAAATTACACTTGTTCTTCACTGATATTTTTTTACTTGAAAGAGGAAGGTGGTGCAGGATAGGAAGGAGCAGGATAGGGGGTGGAAATCTGGTTTCCATTGGAAAGATTTTTAAATGGAAATTTCCAACCACTTCTACAGTTAACGAGGAAATAGAACATTTTGTTGAAAAGATTTCATTGGGAAACAATTTCCGTTTTTCATCAAAAAGCTTTCCAGCCCAACTTTTCCAAGCAGCTCTAGCTGTCTCACATAGAGGCTGCTTGGAAGCTGATGGCACACATGGGAAAGAGCACAACTATGCTGGCCTCGAGAGCGTCCTGGAACAGCGGGATTTGGCTGAATGTGGGCCGGGAGGGGATTAGGTGATCGTGGGAGCAGTTCAGATTACACTCATCAGAGGGCAGTGGTGCTTGCACACAGTGACCCTCTCTGTGCTCTGTCAAAGTGTTGCTCAACTTATTGTACATGGCAGAGGGATCGTTTCGTGCACCACTGAAATGCCGTCTGATGTGGGTTGGAAAATAGCAATGGCTGGACCTCAAAAAAGACTTAGGTTCAGTTTGGGATACCATAGAAAAGTCAACATTTGCTAATGGTTACCAGCCTATTGGTATCTGAGACACCACATTTTCCATTTATACTCAGAGCAGGAAGAAACTGTGGTCTCTTCATATACCACAGTGTGGTACTTTTTCTGGCAAATGCTCACTTTTTAATGATGACCACTGTATTTTCCATTGTTTGTGCTAAAGCTCTGTTTACATCTTAATGCAGTTGCAATGTTCTGTGTTAATCATTTATCCATATGGAAAAACATGTAACATACACTTCTTCAAACACTCAGGAAAATACATTGATCATATACAGAGGGACTAAAGAAACATCACCCTCCATAGTCTTCCTGAATCCTTGGCTATATATATTCCATCTTCTAGGCTTGCTGATACATATTTCTTTCCAAATTATCCTCATGGTTCTGATGAGATCAAACCAGGTCAAGATAAGACCAGCTGATAGCTGTTCCCTTCCTTGCAGGTCAGCTCATTCCTTGTAGAGAGAAGAGCCTGTCTCTGCTGTCAAGTGTTTTTGAGGTCTGCTGCACCCCCAGCTGAAGCCCTGGCTGCAGCCAGCAGAGCTGAGATTCAGGCATCACAGCAGAGCAGTGCTGCAGGCCACTGCTGCAGGCCACTGCTGCCAGCTGAGTCACTGCACCAGCACTGCAGAAGTCCCCTCACAGGGCACAGCTCTGCCCATTTGATCTCTTACATGGGGTTTATGTCAAAGCCTTGTGTACAGCGACAAGCCAGGGCCACGTATTTGACCTCGGGCATCTGTTTTTTGACACAATTTGTAAGCACTTTTAGAAGCACAATGAATAAGATCAGGGAGGACTTAGCTATAGCTATTTTCATTTTCGCTTGCTACAAATGGTGTGATCCATCAGCTCAGCTAGGGCAAAGGACCTCGCTGACAACTCACAGGTGTCTCTCCTGCTCTGTTGTTCCACTATTTAAAGGGTGGCTACAAAGAATATGAGATGCCCTTTTTACAAGGGGTCACATGGAAGTGGTGAAGGGTAATGGGTACAAGTTACTCCTGGGGAGATTCCATTTAGACACAAGAGGAAAATTTTTCACAGTGAGAACAATCAGCCTTTAGAACAATCTCTCCAGGGAAGTGGTGGATTCCCCAAAGTCAGACATTGTAAGATTTATCTGGACAGGGTGCTGGGCCATCTTGTCTAGACCGTGCTTTTGCCAGGAAAGGTTGCACCAGATAATCATTGAGGTCGCCTTCCAACCTGGTATTCTGCGATTCTGTGATATGATTCAACAGAATATAATGGTACTGCCTTTCCTGTAAATGAATTAAGGGCAGGTTTTACCAGTCCTCTGGCCAGGAAGGAAGCAGAGCTTTTTCCCCACCTAGGGATGGAGGGATCTCAAAGCTGGGGCTATGCTGGGACTGCTCCATTGATATGGTTTTTGGGGGGAGAATAGTTCATGAAGAAGCTTGAACTCTCCCTGCCTGGAGGGACAGCCTTTGTCCTGTGGGAGCAAACACAACCAGTGATTGCTCCTTAGCACAGACACAGGGAGGGTTTTAAGACAGTGGAGAAATATTCCCAGGAAAACCACCAGTAGGGCAGTCTATTTCGGGCTGCCCTGGGATGCAGGGTCAGTCGCTCTATATGCAAGAAGATGAGTTGGTGTGACAGGAGATCACTTTGGCTGAACAGGGAACCCCTCACTCAGTTTAGTGAATGAAACAGCACTAGGAAGAGTGGGAGAGGGGGACAGGACAGAAATCCAGAGGCATCTCCTGGGATTGCAGGGATGATAACAGGCAGGCCCAGCCTCATCGGGAGTTAGGACTGGTTAAGGGTATGAGGGGCAACAAGGACATTTCTACAGCTACACTGGCAGCAGGAGGGCTATTGCTAACTGGTGATACTGTGATGAAGGACACTGAAAAGACCAAGGGATTCAGTGCTTTCCTTGTCCCAGCCTTTCTGGCAAAATCTGCTCTCAGGCCTCCCAGGTCTCTGCCTCACAGCTCCAGCATAGCCCCCAGTGCTCCTGAGATGAAGAGGAGCCCCATTTGAGCTGCTCATGGGCTCAGTGTATCTCAGCATCCAATGGTCCCAGTCCTGACATGGGGACAAGCAGTGCACGGATTGTGTTGGGTGACAGCCTCGTCTGGTGAAAGGGAAACTTCTTTCATCTTCCCAAAAAGCAGGGCGAGTTTGTCCCATGCTTCAGAGAGTAACAGATTTATCTCTGGCTGATGGTTGGATGATCACAATCCAGCAGCTGTTGCTCACTAGGCGGGTTTACAAGAACTGCTCTCCCTTCTAGGCAAATACAGAAGGCCCATATTCCACCTGGCTTGGTATTTTGCAGTCACAGGGAAATCAGCAGGAAACTTGTATGGATCACATGAGAGGCAGGCAGGGCTCTGCCCTGAGGCTCTTGCAAATGCAGGGTCGGTCTTCTGAAATTACAGAAGTTGCATCTATTTTATGGTATTTGAAGGATATGACCTGTTATATTTATTTTGCAGATGGCTTCTTTGACCTGCTGCTGTTTCTATTTTTTTTTTAATGAGGTTCTCAAGAAACATTTATCTATTAAATCAGGTCATTAAAAAAATTACATTTCCTTCCTGAAGCCCGTAGTGGTTTTTCCGTCTAAGAAAAGTGGGACGTACAACTATCATTTCCCATGTGCGTGATAACAGAACAGTATCAGCAGAGACCAGGGTCATTTTTGTAAAATAAGTGTTGCTCCCCACCATTCTCAAGTTGAAAAATAAATAATGAGCTTCCATAACCAAAAAAAAAAAACAAACCCAAAATCTCATCAAATGAAGTATTTTAAACAGAAATAAAAACCTGACTGGGTTTTCAGGTTTGTTTCTTTTTCCTTCTTCAGTTTTCAGGGTTTTTTCCAATTTTCCCAAATTATCCATTATTTGTCTGACTCTAATTGTATTTAGAACCCAAATTTAGGTCATGTAGAGTGCTTGTCTGAGTGAGCTCAGAAGAAGGGCATCAGCTTTTCCAGTAGATGACTCTGGGAGATCTTGGCAAGACTCTAAGGCCTTGTAGCATATTTGCTACAATATGCACCTAGGACAGCAAGGCTGTGGACAGACTGCTTTTTGGGGGTGTTCTAAGAGATCATGTTTGAGAGAAATAGTTACAGAAGCCAAAAGTGTAACAGGGAATACTTTACCAGCCTAACCGGTTGTGTTCCACTTCTCCAGACTGATTTTAGGGTCTGAGCCATTTGCTCATGTAGACTTTATAATTTTTCTTGCCTGCAACACCAATGCACTGAGGGTTGACCCTACTGAATGCTGAATGCACTCAAGTTCCATCACACTGTCTTTGCTAGGGGCGTTGAGTCTTCAGTACCCTCCTGGCTCCAGTTCTGACATGTTCTGAAATGAGAATGCTGGATCTATATGGGTTTTAAATGAACTTAGGGCATCACTGTGGCTTGAAGACCCACGTTGTGGGACTGCTGAGGATAAGGGTATCGTTGGGTTGGGCTGTAGTGGTGAAAGTCCTATTACTCTGCTAGTCTGAAAGCTGTGCTTTGCAAAAAATCTGGGGATTAAATTCTGAGTCTTCCGCTTTTGTAGACCCAAGAATCAGTGGATTTATCCCAAGTGTTGTGAGCATGTGTCTTGAAGGCATCTTTCAGAGCAATCTAACAAATCTAAGCTCAAAATTTCCTGAAGCCCTCATGTTTAAAAGTGAGCAAACCAATTCTTGCCGGGGCAGAGCTTTGCCAGAGTGATTGGCTTTTTCACACTTTGGGGAGGGCCTTACCTGATGTGTAGGGCACACTTTATGTGCCACTACAGTCCTCTCGTTCCACCAAGAGGTTGTTGTGACATGAATGCTGACGTTGCTCAGCAGGCTGAGTTGCCCTGTGGCAAATCTTCTGTTTGTACTGCTGAAAGCACAGAAACAGATGTCCCAGACCTTCCTGGCTCTGGTGCTCCAGCGCTTGCAGCAAACTTCACAGGTGACAGCATCTCAGCATCACCCACCAAGTAGATGAGATCCCTGCTGGTGCCTGTTTGTTCTGTTGGGCCAAGACCAACAAGTGCAGACACTGATCCAGTACAAAGCGACCTGAAAAAGGAGGCACATCCCACAATCCTACTTAGCTTCAGGTCGGCCTTCCATGTGGCTCTGTCTTGTGAGGGCAGAGGCAGTGCCTCTGTGATTTAGCTCTTTCACATCTCCCATTGGTGTGTTTGCAAGAGAAAAATCAATAGAGAATTTGCCAAGCTGTGAGGAGGCCGCAAAATTCTACAGCCATGAGCACAATAAATAGGAGTGGAAAAAGCATAGGTGAACTGTGCAGGTTATGCTAGACAAGCAGTGATAAAACTTTTATTGTCCCATCCCATATTTTGTGCGAGTCCCATCTTTGCCTGGCTTTACTGGATTTTGGTTTTAAGTTTTTATTGAAAATAACTTGTTGCTATGGAAATGACTGTATCCATTAAACTGGGTGGAGCTTAATAACACCCTCTGAGGCTCAGATCAGTTCATCATTTAATTTTGATGATGCTCTGTAACATTTGCTGCAGCTTTGTCATTTTATTGTGGTTTCATTCATCCATCCCTTCCATGCCGTTTTTGTTTTTCTCACCTACCCATTGTCTCTGGAGGCATGGATGTAGAGAGCTCTTTTAAGCAGGGGCTTTCTTCATTTATAGTGTCTTTTAAACAGTCTGAAATATGCTGCTGAGTTAATCCCAAACAATATCAATTTGGTTGTAAGCAAGCTTCATTTGGTCAGAGAGAGGCACAAAAAGTAAAATGATGTCTGCGTAGTCATGCAGTTGAGCAGTAGTAGAGAGGGATTTAAACTGAGACAGATACAAATAGGTGGATTCTATAGCTAGATCTCTATAGATATATAGTCAGCCTCCCTCATACCCCCTCGGCTCTTAGATTGCTGCAGTTTCCAGATTTTCTGGTTGTGGAGAAGAACAGTTTACCTTATGGTTACTTCTGTTTCTTTTTGGTGTAAAAACACTTTTGGTACTAATTCTAGAGGATCCTCTAAAAGATAAACAGAGAGTGAACTCAAGGTTAAATTGCGATTTTTAAGATAGCTGCCATGTGATTTGGACCTGAATTTCTTAGTACGACAGCAGCCAGGCTGAATGTGGATTTTGGAGGACAGATCTATTCCTTTTGGGGATTATAGTGGAGTCAACTCCTTGTTTGCCAAAGATAAGTCTGAAATGATCGCAAACATCGAGTCTCACTCTTTAAACATTCTATACTTAGAAACAGAGGGCTGGGGAATAGGGATTACTTTAAAAGGGGGTGAGCTGTCATTGACCATAGAAAGGCAATATGTATTTATCAAATGCCTATACTCTAGGGGGATAAAATTACACAGAAGTATTTTTTTCTCATTTTTAGAGGTGGTCATTTGGGATGTGGAACATAATGACGATCAAATGACATTCAGCAGAACAAATCTCTGGCCCCCCAAATGATTTTATGACAGGTGAATAGTTGCATTGAAGTCAACAGTAATTCTAGCTGTGTATAAAGAAAAGCATGTATGTTTACTGAGTTTATCAACTGATTTCGAGTGGAGATTCATCAGGTTTAAGACATAGCATCTTCCTTGTGATTTCCTAACTAAGTGTTGCAGCTTAAAGGAACGATTCAGAGGCAGGTAATGTGACTGACTGATCTGGGACCAGTTTATACTCTTGCTGTTGTTATCACGTGTCTCGCCGTGCATCCATGGACCCCTTCTCCATCCTCACACAGAGCACAAGCTCAGTGAGCATCAGGCCAAGTGTCTGGTGTTTATGAAGCATCTTGTGTTGCAGCATGTGCTTTTCCCCAGGCAGCATTCATTGCTGGTGGTGTGGCTGCGATGGCAGGGGCAGCCAGGTGGGCCAGCACAGCCTGCCCTCGTGAGTGAGAGGTGGCAAGTAGAAAAAATATCAATTAATGAACCAACATCAACCTCAAGATGAAGAGCTGTGAAATATTTTCCTGCCCACACAGTGTTGCTTGTCATCCAGACCCTGCTCTCCTGCCAAGTTAATCACTCTATGTACAGCTTGTAAATGGTTTGAAATTGTGAATGATACGTTTCTGAATAACTGTGAATGTTTTCATGAGTATATCTTTAAAATTTTCCACAGATGGTTTGGTGGTCAGTCTGTGATTTATCAAATATTTGAATCTTTTCCTATGGAGCAAATCAGAATATTGTAGTGAAAAAATTTCCTAACTTTCTAGTGTTCCTACATTGTTCTTTTCAATAGATGGGGTCGATTTTGTTGTCACATGGAGCAAAAAAATTCCAAGGCTGATGACACAAATGTTTATGCTGTAATTTGTTGCCTTTGGGTAATTGGGATTTATTTCCTTGGACATTTGCTGGATCTAATGTTAAGCATTCATCAGAATACCTGGAGAGGAATGGGCAATGCCAAGAGTGGTTGCTTGAGGCAGAGCAGCTCATGGGGGGAACTCAGGGGCAGGCCCAGGGGGTGTCCCACACCCTCTGGACAGCAGGCATGGACAGTCTTGGTTATCCCTTGCCAGGAAGTGTTTGGGAGCTCTGGATAAGGCACCAGTGCCCCAGAGAGCAGTGCCAAAGGCAGCTCCTCTCACCAGCCCGTTTGCAGACATTTCATCAGTGCTGCAGCCTTGACATGCTGACGTACCAGACAAGTTGAATGCCTGCATTTCAGCACTCTCTTATCTGTCACCTCTCCCAGGGAGAGCTTTTCCTGTCCTTTCCAGCCCTGCCCTCCTGGTGGGACATGGCTGCCAAGTCGAAATGTGGTAGGGAAGACCTGGGATGTTAATTTTGCCTTGGTTTTCTGGGGTGGGCACCAAGGTCATGCTTCTGTGCCTAAAGGCCCAAGCAGAGTTATACCAACGCTGCTTCCCTTCAGCCTCTCCTGCTCCCCCAGGCACTTGGAGTGGGGCAGACCTGTGCATTAATGGGGGAAATGGTGCCATTGGGAATTCCTCTGTCACCCTCCACGCTGCTTTTCTCAGTCAGGCTGGGAAGGTGGGGACCAAGCTCTGGAAAAGAGATGTCCCCTGCTGTGCAGGGGCTTGTGAGGTGAGGAGTGGACATGGGGCCATGGATCACCTCCAGGTGCCCAGCAGGACCTGTGGCCTTGCTGGGGTATGTTTGCTATCTGGAAAAGGGTATCACTTGTTTTATTGTTTTAAAGGTTGTTGTCACTGACTTGCTGTTTCAAAAGGCTCTACTTGCAGTCCCTCGTGTAAAGGTGTGGGTTGGGCACTGTCACTGCTCCTGGTGTGAGCAGACAGCAATCCCCAGCCATCAGCTGGCTTTGCTGGGGTGTCGCGGTCAATGGATAACCTGTGAGCTGTCGCAGTCAATGGATAACCTGTGAGCTGCAGGTTGAGGGATGAGAGGAACCAAAGGAATTTCTTCTTTATTTATTTAAAAATAAAAAAGGGAGAGAAAAAACCTGAACAACCATGTTTCTCATATCTCATTTAAACATGAGCTGCTTTTCTGAAACATTGTTGCCTGTAAACAGATCCTGGATCTCCTCCTTTAATAATACCTTACTTGTCAGGGTGACAACTAAGCTGTCTGCTGCAAGGAAAAGAAAAGAAGAAAAGAAAACACCTCAACTTCTCAAAGCCACTTAAGTTTTTCCTTTATGAAATACATTGATAAATATAGTTCAGCTAGCACCCTGCTGGTGTTATCATGTCTGAGAGCTATGGCAAGCTTTCAAACAAAGCCAGCAAAACCTATACTTAGAAGCAACCCTCAGATTTTCATGCAAAGCACAGAAATGAAGTGGGAGTGATAACAAAAGGGGGAGGATGGTGGCTTGCCTACGTGTGTCTGCCAACCCAGCTGCTGTGTCAGACTGCTGTGAAAACCCTTCGAATCGTGATTTCCAGGAATGCAGCTGTGTCTGTGCCTCCCTGTGCACCACCACGGGTGCATGCCCTCATATGTCTGACCTTTTCAGAAGTGTGTTGACATGTTCAGAAATAAACTTTGCGATGTAAAGATAACATATTGAGTTGGGAATAAACAAATCAGCCCTAAGAGACCAGGTCCTTTAAAAGCCATGGGGAGCTCTTGCCGGGGTCTGGATGTGTGCTCAGGTCTGGCAGCTGCTGCTGGCATCCTGCTTCTCTTGTGTCTGCAGGACCTTTCTGGTGCTTATCCCTGCAGGACTGAAGCACCCTGTGTGTGTTCATCAGCTTATCCTCACCTCACCTCTGGTGGGTGAGTGGGGGGAAAGTGGGAGAGGGGGAAATGAATGCCCCTTCCACTCCTCTCACCTCAGAGAGATTGAGTGACTTCCCAGCTGTGAGGCTGCTGCTGCAGCTTGGAGACCACCATCTCCTGAGCCCTGGCATGGAGCTTCACCCCAGGACCACCTTCCTCGCTAGGTCTTGTCAGCCTGTGTGGTTTGTAGAGCCTCAGATGCTCCCGATTTCTTCTTCACTGTCCCTGTCAAAAGTAAATGTAGCACAATGCCTTTTCTGTAAGAGTGGCACCTTTTCACAGACTCTCTGTTTCTTTTCTTCAGGCTGGCATTGTGAGGAGAGATAAGCTTCTGTATCAGTTCACAATAGCACCAGGGCAAATAAAAATTTTTCACTGTAAAATGAAGTTTATTTCCTTGGACTGCCTGAGTGAAGGCCTTGTTGGGAGCCTTGTGCTCTCTGCAGGTGCCTAGGAGACAGTCCTTGCCTGTTGGGAAGGGACTCCAGGCATGAGCACGCTGCTCTGCTCCACATCACCATGGACCACACATCAGCAGTGGCTGCTGGAGTGTCTGGGCTAACCTGGACAACACAATTCCCTCATGTATCTTCTGGACTTTGCCCTGATTTCATCAGGCAGGGAGGGGAGGTTTCCAGGGATTAGAGTGCTGGACAGGTGCTGAGAGGTTAAATTCTTGCTTTGCCACTGACTTCTGGTGCTGCTTTGGCCAAACATACAAAACATGGTCTTGCAGTCCTTTTAATCACACAAGTAGTTTTTAATCCTTGTAACATCTTAAGATGTAAATGGGAGTGGCTCTATTCAGTGTTTCCAAAGATCAGCAGCTTTTGTTTTGCTCAAGAGAGATACACCTAAGTCCCTGAGGAGGGTTGTTTAAACTTGTGCTGGGTTTGGTTGGGGAGGGGTGGATGCTTATGCTGGGCTTTTTGTAATTGTAAAACCTTGCTGACTTGCTTGCCTGTGGTGAAACAGCTTGACTAAGACTACTTCTGTACAATGAAAAAAACTATGGTCATGCCTTGATCATTTTGGGCAACTACAGAAATGGGTAATTCCTGTCATGGACATACATATCTGTTTAGTCATTTACTGAAAAACTTTCATTTTTTCTGTTGGGCAAATGGGAAGCCATTGCTCTGAGCCAACAGTTGTGTGGATTTCTCCATGGGGCAGCAACTTCTTTTTATTTGACTTTTAACTCATTGAAGAAAGAATTCTTCAAGCAAAGTCCTAAATGAAACACTTAAGCAATATTTAAATAAGTTTTTTCTCCTAATTTTCTTATTAATTTTCCTGCTTTTGGAGCAGATGTAATTTGATCCTGACAGCTATTTTGAAAGAGATTCTCAGTGCTCTTTAATCAAGAGCAAGAAATGGAAAAGTGCCAGAGAAACACATGAAGATTAGGAGAAACTGGACAGAACTATAAATGCTATCCCACTTTTAAGAATTGCCATTGACTGCAAAGCAGCTGATGAACATTTTCTAATGTAAACTCCACTATTATAGCTTTGTAGGGGATTTATTCAGAATAGTGACTTTTTCAGTAATCTTCTGACCCAGCTCACCAAAGGCCAAGCTGGGAATGCCACACTTGGCTCACTGCTTTCTTTAACATTTTCTGCTGTCTTAGCTAACTGTTGCTCTTTCTGTCACTCATTGATCACTGAGTCAGAGAATGATTCAAGTGTTGTTTGAACAACAATGTTTGAGGATTGTTTATCAGTGACCCCATGTCTGCAAGAGGCGCATTTTGCAATATGTACTTCAGATTTTTTCCCTCTGATGATCTAGAGGCCTGGTGGTGTTACAGGTCTGCTGGCTCACCTCTCCTCTGTGTGACTCATTCCCTGTGGATCCCACTCTTACCTGAACTCTTCCAGTGAACTGCACTAGCAGAGGGTTAATGTTGCTGGGCCTGGGAGCAATGTGCTTGCCTTTGTTTAAAGGTAGAGCAAACAAGATCCCTGCCTTTAGAAGCCGTAATTGAGATGGGTCCCACCTCCTTGCAGAGAAGAGGAGTGCAGGATAGGGTAGAATAGTAGAGGAGAAGGCAGGCAATGGCAAAGGATGAGGCAGAGTCTTTTTGGTTGTCCTCATTCTGTCGTGAAATGTCCCTGTGAGATATCAGCCTTGGAGGAGCAGCTCACAGTTGCTTTTCTCCTCTGCCTGGGCTTTTGCCAGCTGCTGATATAGCTGAGCTAGGGCCCGAGGTGTTGATTGCTCTCTCAGGAGGATGAAGGGCTGTGTTCACCTTTTCAGGGAAGGGCACAGCCAGAGGCATTTAACGTGCACGGTCACTAGAAAGCCACACCATCAATCAGGCTTTGCTTTGCAGGGTCTACAAAAGAAGAGTCTGGTGTGTACAGCTCTCTTCACTCTCCTGTGCAGGGGTGGGGTCATGCCAGTCCATGTAACCGAATAGTTACCCTGTGGGGAAGCAGTATCAGTGTCATATTCCATGGGAGAATGATCTGACCTTTCTTGTTTATGTGGTAAGTGTGGCCAGGAGGCTTCTTTGTCAGCCTGAGAGTCCCAGCTGCCAGCTCTTAGTGTGTCTTGTGAGCTCCAAAGCTCTTGCCAGGGCTTTGAAGTTAACAAAGAGTTATTTGGAGTTGTTTGGAGTTACAGGGTTTTATTTCATAGAGAACCCCTATGCATGGGTCAGATGAAAATGTTCTTCTGAGTCAGAACTCACACATTGAGCAGTGCTGGAGTGGTGGTGGGCTGGAACAGCACACAAGACATGCAAGTTGGTTTGTCTCTTTCCAAAACCCAAACATGAAGATAAGGTGGTCTTGATAGTTAAGGACAGACTTTAAGATTTTGCTACTGGAAAAATCAGCACCACAGAAGTTTGCATTTTAGTAGAACATGCTGGTAAAGACAGCCTTTGTGAGGGACCAACCTCTGATTCAGCTGAGACAGTAGGGTCTTCTTGGGTTTGACACTGGCAAAACATTTGAATGATATCTACTGTTCTCTGAAGAGAGGCTCAGTTGCCACAGGTCTTCCCACACTGCCCCAACATCTGATCCCCATGGCTCACTACAGGAGATAAGTAACTAAAAGCAAGGTCCTTAAGAAGGATGTGCTTAGTCTGTCTCGGTTCATGAATGTGGGTGCCTACCCAGTAGATCTTTCTAGTTCCCAGGATGCTAACGTGATATTTTTTGCATAAAATATCTGAGAAAAAAACCCCTCATCTTAATTAATGTTATGCAAGCAAATGTGTTTATGAGACAGAACAATATAATTCATCTATCAAAGCAGATTTTTTCCTTACGATTATGGAGACATCTCAAAACCCTTATCTGGTTCAAGGTGCCTGTGTGCTAGCTGTTAGATGCCTGAACACTGTCAGAGACTCTTCCCTTAGCTGATCAGAGTAACAAAGAGAAGGGAGAATCCCCATTGTACAGGATAAAAATGAAGTGATGCACTCCAAGTCACAGATGAGGCCTGTGAAAGCTGGGAACAAAACTCTAATTCTCTCCGAGTCTCAGGCTCTTCCTTGCAAATACTCTCTTGCTTTATTATGCTTTATCTGATCCATAACAATAAAATCATGCTGACTGTGTGCTAAGGGAACCCTTTCATGCTCTTGGTGCTGCTGGCCAAATGAGATGTGAATGTATCTGAACAGTAATTGCAACTGATTAATTATGGCAGCAGCATACCTGACATCACATCTGTTACTCTGGTGCTGTGCTCAGCCTCAGTCAGGGGCAGCCCATGCTGGTGTAAAGCTCCTCCCGGGATCCATGGCTCATTGGGATTGCCTGAATGTGCATCTGTGCTTCTCACATGGCAGAGTGAAAGGCAGGAGTCCCTGCAAGAACCAAACCCACGATCTCATGAGCTGTTCCACATCAGGCTGGCTCTAAACCTGAGCAAATCCCTTTCCCTGGAGACTGTCCTGCCATGGGGGCTCAGGCAGGACTGAGCTGTTGGAGAGCTGGGAGGAAGAGGCGTGGCACTTTTTGTGTGAGCACAGGCCATTGAAGCCACCTGGCCGGAGGACAGCAGATAAACAACCTTTCAATGGCACAGTCATTGTGTCCTTCTGTCTCCTCAACACTTGGCTGCTCAAAATAGTCCTGTGTCTTACCCAGGACCTTACAGGAAATGGTTCTCCATCTCATACCAATATTTTGGATTATAATTCTCATTTCACCCTGGGGTTAACCTGGAATTTTTTGTGTTCTATTCCCCATACAGCAAGCTTGAGGCCATCTATGACAAATCCATCCAACAGTGGAACTGGCAGCTGCTGGAGGTGGAGAAGACAAAGGTTGCAGTCTCTGCCCTCAGGAGCCCAAACTGAACATCTGACCCAAATTTCTTAGGACCCAGGTACATGTTAACTTGCCAGGCTTTGGGCTGATCTTGGAAGAAACCATCCTTGGTTTTGGCTGTTCTTTTTTACATGTCAAAATGTTACTCAGTCCAATCCTGGATGATATTCTCTATTCCCAGTAAGTTTTAGGCCTTTACTTGCAAAAGCCTTACAGAACACTGTAAGCGAGGAGTACTAACACTGAATTACTGCTGAAACAAAGTTTAATTAACAAGTGTGAGAAGTGAGTCAGGCTCTCTTTATGAAACCTTTCTTGATACAATTAGATAAAGAGAAGGTAGGTAGCACTCAGCTTTCAAGATTTCTTTATCTTTGGTAACTCTCAGGGTCTTCCTCCCAGGCTTGGACTTCTGGCACAAAACTCAGCAATTTTAATTGATAGATGCAGATAGTACTGCCAGAAACAGAAAGGTGTGGGTTGATGTATAGCTACTATCAACATTCATGGGGAGTGACTGGGACACTCACTTCTGCCTTTGCAGCCTTCTCTAAGGAGTGCCAGCAGACTCTGTGTGTTCTCACTGGCCAGCACCAGGTCTTGCTGGAAGACTAAGTTACACCCAGCAGCAGAAGTCAGCAAAGAGGGCAAGTGAGGGGGCTGGAGAGTGTCAAACACACTCTAAAGGGTAAGTGGAAGTTTTGAGAAGATGCTCACATTTAAGGTTAAACTTTCAAAGTTTGGCCCTCAGCTAAAGGGCTTTGTGGAAACACTCCCTTTTTAAAAAGAGCTTCATGAGCATTGAAAGCAGTGACTGATGATTTTGAAGAGCATCTGGAGCCCTAATCTTTCATTCAGACCACGCTTTCTGTCTAGCTGAGGAAAATAAACCGCGTGCTCTTATTTATCTTTTCTCCTCAAACACTCAGAGGTTTGAAAGTTGCAAATAAAAGTAGAAGCAGCAGAAGGAAATATTTTCTTCCACAAAAGGTATTATTCCCTTGTGAAACACAGGAATTCAGCAGGGTTCAGGGAAGGAAGGGAATTTTATGGTTGGGCCTGAGAGGAATTATGTAGCCCAGCTGTAAATGAAAGTCATGAGTTTGATGTCTGTGCTTCTGAGCGCGTTTGAACATCACATGCTGCTGGGGAACAAGATCATTCGTGTATATTTTAGATGTTTTATTTATTCTTTTGATTGCAACAATTGGGTATGAATATAACATCACTTACAAAGAACAGAGCCCAGAGAGAAACTTGTGCCGCTGGCATGTGCTCCTGTTGTTTTCTCTTTGGACAGGAGGAAGCAGAGCCATGAGATTGCAAAAGAGGGGTCATACTTCTACATGCTCTTGTCTGTGTCGATATGTGAGTATGACTAAATTTCTGTTCATGTACCCCACAGATTGTGTTTAAGTGCCCTTAAGTCCCTATGTCATATTAAATGCAATACCAGATCAAGGCTGCTGAAAATGATCTCCACTGTGTCAGAACTGAATGTTTCATAATCTCTGGGTGAAATGCCACTTCTTCATACTCCATAACTATATTCTGGGAGAGGATAATGTCTACTGTATGCCTCTAATTGCACTACTGCTATTTTCCCTAGAGACAGGGAATGTCTTTTGTAAGGGCTAGTGGTTTTCTCTCTGTGGTATGATATACCTTTCATCTTTAGGAACCTCTGCTATCTCACTGTCATGGCTCATTATTCCAATTAATCACTGATGACAGTAATACTCACCAAAAAAGTTAATATGTATGTATTCCAACAAGGCTGAGCCAACACTCTCATTCTGTTTCTAAGTGATTCCAGTGGAGTTGGCATGTCAGATTATTGCTGCACTACCCACATTGCTGGGGTGTAAGTGTAGTAGTACAGCTGTTAGAAAGAAGTTGCTCAGTGATTCCATGTAAAAAGTCTTGAGTCAATTCTCAGAAATGTTTAATCTGTCAGTCAGATGTGCAGATGAGGTAAGCTTCCTCACCTGATCACCCACAGCATGTCAACCTCAGCCAGGTGGGGCTGATTTAAGGAGAACCTGCACACTTTATTGCATCTTCATTTTAATCTCTCGGTTGGGCCTCCTTGAGGACTGGCTTGGATCTTTGCACTGATTTCAACAGATCCTTGTGTCATGCCCTAAGTAATTCACAAACATTTATATATATATATATATGCATGTAAATCTGTATTTTTTACTGTCAGGTTCCTGAGCACACTAATGAGCCTTAATGGCCCTGGCCCTATGACCAAGCTCACCTGGGACCTCACTCTTGGACCCTGGGCTCTATTGGAGCTCAGCCCTGAGCCTTCAGCACCTCTGTGCCAGAGCAATGTTAGAGGAATCTACAGCCACAGAATTCCTTGCCCCAGACCTCAGCCTGCAGAGTGGCTTCCTGGCATGACCTGCACTGCTGTGCTACTGTGGATCTCCCTGGCTGTCACTGGACCCGATCCTTAATCCTGATTTGTGGATTGACTTCCCTGCTTCACCTGGGATCTGCCTGATCACCGTGAGGTTGCCTTATGGTCAGGACTCATGGTTGGACCTGGCTGCTATCTCCAGGCCTGTCCTTGGTATTGTGGAATACCTGGTAGTGAGATCGCTCCTGGCTTACCTTCCCTCTGGGAGTAGCCTTGCTCTTTGTGCTCCCTGATGCTTGCAGACAAACCCACGTTTCTTATGTGAAAAGGCTGAAAATGATTTTATCTAATTCACCCATTTGTCTGTACATAAATGCAGCCTCTCTGGAGTACAATGTGTCTGCCTGGTAGAAAATCAGCCTACAAAACCCAGCAGAAGAGAATATGCAGAGGGTTTTCCACCCCAGAACCTGAGGAAATTTCTTTTCTCGTCTCAAAGCCTATGTTCAATGATTTTGTCTCAGGAGCTCATCTGATGTAGTAGACTGTCTAATATTCAATTCCTTTGCTTCTTTTTTGGTGCCAAGTCGGAGTCCAGCACTTAATGAGCTCGTTAGCTGCCTCACTGTGTTAGAGGTGAATGTAGAAGAAATGTCAAATGGGTTGCACAGATGTAACTCAGAGCAGAACAAGGCTCTGCATTTTTTAGAAAAGTCTCTGAGTTAACTTTGGAGGTGTCATTCCTACACGTCTGAGGAGTTTCCTATCTCTCACTGCATTTGTCACGGTGGCAAGTGGCCAGGAAAGCAGAAAACATTCAGTTTAACAAAATGACCCATTTTGCACTGTCTGGAACAGGTTTTCCTGGATGGCAAGGGTTTCCTCATCTAAGCAACTCACAGGGAAGCTCAAGCAGGAGGAAAAATTGTCCCATTCCACTCTGAGTTTCCAAGGACCCCCACAGCAGAGCATGCCCCTGCAAAATGAATGAGGGATCACCAAAAATTGCACTTATGTCTCCTTGTGGTAAGTGCTTGATGTCTTCATTTTGATGCTTACCTGTGCCACAGCCTTCTTTCCATTGTCACACTCCTTAGGTGGACATGCTTAATGAGGGTGGAGTGTGGGACAGCAAGTGGTTTGACTCTTGGTGCTGATAACAGCTGTATTTGGTGCTGATAACAGCTGTGTTTGGTGCAGTAGGGTATGAGTTGTTACATTTCTAAGCTCTCTGCATCAGGGATGCCTAGAGACCTCTTTGTAGCTGGATTGGAAATTAAGTTGCAGGTATATTAAATCTGGAGAGACTTCCATAGAAAATGCAGGGGGGCCCATTCCAGGTGAAGGTGTCAGCCTGCCCCCTTTTTGTAATTCCCTGCTTTTCTAGGTGAACAACCACAGGTAACCCAGGGTGCTTTTCAATGGTTACTGCTGAGTTCAGATGTGGCAATGCTGCCTTTTTCTGACATAGTTCATTGTTTGCCCTTTCCTATTGCTCTCCTAACCACTTGTAAGGACTTTCTGCCTTCCTTCCTTGCACCATCAAGGTGAACTTAGTACATTTCTGGCAGCTGCAAATGTGGCAACAGAAATTAATGTTTAAAACCGATGCATTGTGCATTTGTAGGCCCTCTGTGGCTTGTTCCCTGTACTGTCAAATTAATTGATGTTATATCATTGCTACTTCAGCTTAATACAAGCACAGGTTTGACCTGTGTGACCTTAGTGTCCTTGCAAACATTAACAAAGCACAACTCTCAGATGAAATAAAAAAGCTTTATGGATGCAAGGTACATGTTTGTTCAGCTTGTCAGTAGAGAGGTTCAAAAAGTACCAACACCAGAGATTTTTCTGTTCCCACTGATTTAAACTGGAATGTTCTCAGATACTCTAGTAATGAGTAACAGCATAAATTCTGAAGTCAGACAGATAATTACTCTTTCAGACAAAGAAGCTTTGGGCTTTTATTTATGTCTATAGACTTATCTCCCATGCTGAGATTTCCAGGGTGTCTAAAAGGCATCCAGTCCACTAATATCTCCATAATGTGGTACACAACTGCCTCCAGGCAGTGCCTGTACCATAGATAAGTGTGTACAGAGCTAGTTCAGCTTTGTCTTGTGTAGGGTTGGGGATCAGGCTTGATGTGGTCTGTTCCACCAGGACCCTGTATGTCCTACAAGTTGCTTCACTCATCTGAGGAATACATTGCTGGTTGTTCAAATTATCCTATCTCCTGATAAGGTACCAAACAGCTGAAATATATAAATACTGAAGGATACTGTAGTGATGGAAATTTGGTTTCATACCAAGAGAGAGCGTGTTTCAAAATTGAGTGCACTCAACAATGCACGAGTCCCTTCAGTGCTCTGTGTGCTTTGTCCTTGGGGCAAAGTGCTGCCCCATCAGCAGCACTTGCCCCAGTGTGGGGCCACTGCTGGAAAGCACTGGACCCTGCTTATGCTTGAGCTTAGCTTCCTAGAAAGTAACTGTTCAGGAAGGAAAGCTTTGTGGGGTTCTTGTAGGGACAGGCTCACTAGGGCTGAAAGTGAGAAAATGAGAACTTTGAATTGATACACAGCAGAAAAGTGTTAAAATTGACATCTTATGCACAGTTTTACTTTCAAAATTGGAACGCAGTTCAAAACTGTATATTTTCCCTCACCCTACCTGTCTAGTCCTAATGTCTAAGCTTGTTTGGGTTCGTTTTGATTTTTGGTTATTTTCATTTTTTATTTGAGGGGTAGGGAAGACCACAGAAGCATAGTAATTTCCCCCCTGAAAATCCCTCTTTAAATTAAAATTCTTTGAAGTTTCTGTGGGGAAAATTGTAGTGATATAAAACTGCAAGGGGGAAAATGAGAAAAATGGACAAAGTAGAAAACCTTCGGTAGGTATTATGTCTGAAAATGCACTGCACTGTGAAGCTTCCTTATGATTGTCCCAGACAGCCAAAGCAAGGGTGGCACATGGAGGTTCATTTAGTCAGCTGTGGTATAATTTGAAATTTCTGTAGAAGGAAACTGTGAACACTCGGGGAAAGCCTCAAAGCAACTTGAATTAAAGAAGGTTTCAATAATTAGAAGATCATTTGATGTTTATAAGCAAGGCTTTGTGACACAGGGTGTGAAAATTCCTTAGAACTTTCAATGATTAAGTAGTCTTTTTTATGTCTCAAGAATGCCATTTCTTTCCCATCAATATGAATACAGGGAGTATGAATACTGGGAAGAAAATATTTTTCTGGCTGAACATCACACATGTGTTTTAGCCAAAGGGTTTCTTTCTAAGAGATTTTGAGGGACTCATAACTGGCTTTTGTCCTTACTGCCTTTACTCATGTGGGTGTAAACATGGTGTTACTGCATAAAAGGGAGCGTGGATGTTGCCATATATCTGCTAATCCCATTACTGCCTGTGTATGATCCTGTGTTTGGTTTGTTGATGCCACTGCGAGAATGAGGTTTTCTGTTTTTTCTGACGAGTAAACATACTTATTTAATTTTCATGTGAAAGCTAAATATTCATCAAAACATTTTATTTTGGATGCTTCTATATACCCATTCCTCCAAGAAATTACACAAAAAGCTATCATAAAAGTGAAAAGGAAAATTTTACATTTGGCCTGTCCTGGAAGTCTGTAGACTGATACTTTTTTCAAGATGAAATGGTAATTGAAGCTGACACATTTCACTTCCAATGAAATAGCATTTCCTGATACTGCACTGGAAGGCTCTAACCAGTACTAATTGGGAGGCTCATTTTGCATGCATGGGCAGGACACTGGCTTCACTGGATGAAATCATTGACCTGTGTTTTACTAGGAGTCAGACTTGATCAGTGATCCTTCCTGGTTTTAAAGTCTATTGAAAAGATGTCTTTCTTTTGAATCTCTGGTAATTTTTAAAAAGAATTCAGGCTTTCAAATTGTTTTCAGTCTTTACACAGAAATTAACATTTTATAACTGCTTTCTGCTGTCTGTCTGTGTTGGGAATCACCAGTCTCTGGGAGGCAGGTTGAGGAAGCTTCTTGAAATGAGATGTAAACCACTCTGGCTCTCTTGCAAAGAGGTGAAGATATAAAAAATGTGGTAGGTGTGGTAGTCCTGTGTGCCTCTGGAAAGAGAAGGGGCAGAGAGTAAGAGCAAGCTGCCCTGCCAGGCACTCGATTGCTGTAATCTCTGCAGAGTCTGGCCAAGTGCTACAGCTGCTAGGCAGGAGAACTACTCTTGCACCCTACACGGATAATCTGAAGGCTTCTGGTGACAATGGCAGTGGAAAAGGTTAGGTGTTTCTTTTAAGATTCTGCATAAAACTAGTTTATGTTTGTGAGGTGGTGGCAGAAAGGGTTTCAAGTGCTGTTTCTCTGCAGTGACTTGCCATTTAGAGAGCACAGTGGGGGCTCTGGTTGGGATTTTATCATGGGTGCTAAAGTTGCTCCAGGGCTGTGCAAGGAAGACAGTTCACTGCTCAGGCCTAAAGTGGGAATGAGCTCTGTGCTCCTCAGCTATTCTCCCAGTAATCCTGTGTGGAGGAGGAAAGCATTTTTCACAATTCCACAAAAAGGTGACTAAACTGACCAAGCTCCAGATCCATGAAGGTTCAGAGCACCAAGCTCCCATCAAAATTCAATGGGCTGGTCAGGCATCTATAATACTGTGGGGAGGTCAGCAATAAGCAATATGTAGTGGAGCAGGACACTGACCTAATATATCCTCATCCTTACTTTAGCCTTCTCACTGGCCACTATGGAGATCGCCTCTCCCAGATAATCCCCGGACTTTAACACTGCTCGAATGTCTGGATCAGGTTAATTGTGTGCATTAATGAGACTTATCCTCTGATCTGTTCCTGAAGAAGCAGGAACTTTCCAGTGCTCTCCATTGGTTGATTGATTGCCTGACAGGGTCACCATGCTAAGATGGGAATAGTGTGTAAGCAGAAAAGTAGGGTAAATAATTCCAACAATCCACGTTTCCATTTTATTGGGAAGTTTGGCCTTCACACTCTTTTTGGCATCTAGTACCACTTTTTCTTTTCATGCTTTAACTGGAGGCTAGATTCTCAGCACAATCCAGCTGAAGGGAAACAGCTGTTGGCTGAAGTCCTCTGGAAAGCACTCCCTTGAGCTCGAATCTGACCATTCTTGGCATGAGCTCCTGCAGACAACAGGTGACTCATATTGCTCTGGAAAGTGCAGCCGTATCCTCCGCTGTCTCATCAAATACTATGGGCAATTCATAGAGCAATTCCAGCTTTGCCTCCTCTTCTGCTAATTGAAGAGAAGCTCCGTGCTGACCCTTGGCAACAGAGCTAAACCGATCCGGAATACGTATTGGATCCAGATTATCCCTTTACTCTTTGGTTTAAAGTAACACACAAACAGCAAAAGAACAAGAGATTCTCCCTGCCAAGAGATTCAATGTGTGAGCGATAGCCACTTTAAAGAGATACTGATGGCTACTGTAAATTAATTAATAGATTAAAATACCTCCACTGAGCTAGAGTCCCCTTGGGTGATTGTTGTAATGCTCAACAGATTTACAGTCCAGAGGCACTACAGAATTTCAGAAACCCACCTGAAACACAAAGGAATTAGTGAAGAAGGCTTGGAGTGGGTTTTTTTTGTATCCCCAATTGACCTACCTCCCACACTAGCAACGTCTGACACTGGAGGCAAACAGGACAAGCTTTTATGTATCCTGATTTATAACAGTGTTTTCCAAAGTGGCTTACTGAAATTGTAAGCAATGTGTTCACACAGTAAGAGGGAGGAAATGCCAATATATTAAAATCAATGGACCAAATTGTATGCTATCCTGAGAGTACTTTTGGCCAGGGGATGGAAGTGACCTGCGTTTGGCTGAACAGGAATTGATTCTCCTCCCTTGCTATTTATGCCAGCACAACTGTTCAGCACATTTGACGTCAGTGCACAGACAACAGGCACGAGGACAAGGGCAGTTGGGCCCCTAAGGTTCCTGTTTGATCACCACTTGAGGCAAGGGGAAGCTGCACCTATGGGGTGCTTCTCCTCCTAAAACAGGCCTTCTGCAGTAACTCCGTGTGGAGTCTCAGGCTTCCATGACAGCACAGTCCTGAAAGGAGGTAGGAGAGAGCAAGGAAACTTGGCTCAGGCCCATTTTGAATAAAAGCCACCATTGCAGATGAGCTGAGTTTACCCCCCAGAAGTTCCTCTTTTCATTACATTTTTCACTTGGAAGAGTCAGATTGAGTATTTGTGTTGGCTTTCTGCCTTGGCTGTGTGACTTCTCAGGGGTGGGGAAAATGTTAGTAAGCTAGTAAATATCCAAGAACTGGAAGAAAATAGGTTGGGTTGTCAAACTCTTTTTAATCTCTTCTGAAAAATATTTCCTCTAGGAACACTTTCCCATTTGGAACAGGTGCCTAAAATTTTTTTAAAAACCCTACAGAGGTGACAAGTCTTTTGCTGCCCTTGCAAAACTTCCTTTAAATCTGACTGATTACCTGCATCCCCAAATCCCCACAAAGAGCACATCTTGCTGTGACTCTGCTGCTACAGTCACTGGGCTCATGCTCCATGTCAGCCATGCTCTGGCTGCTCCTGCTCCTTGATGGTGCATGGTGTGCTGTCACCCTTCAGAGCACCTGAAGGTGTAGGTTTGAAGTCAAAGCTTGAATCCATCTGCCAGAGAGAAGGGAAATGTGCATCAAAACCAGCCCAGGAGTTGTATTCCTCTGCTGTTTCCCACAGCTGTGTGGACATCACCACTGTTGTTGCTGAGGAAAGCTGAAGGACAGCCTTTTCTGTGTGTCCCTGGCTGTGTGAGGTCCCAGCTTGTGGAACAGACTCTGGTTGCTCTCATGGCAGGCTTTGCAGACACTTTGCGCTGAGGCTGGGAGCTGGAGGGGTGTGCTGCAGGTCTGAGAGGCAAGAGAGGAGTTCTGGCCTGTGGCACTGACTTCTGGCGGTGTTCCCTGCTGCTTTTCTGAGCACAGAATTGGATTTAGATTCAGAGTGGTAAAGCAGATGTTGCGCAGCTTTGGCCTGGGCTATATGTATGATGATGGTGATGGTGATGGCTGTCTGGGCAGCTGTGCCTCTCCAGTGATTGTGCTGGGTTCCTGCTGTGGGGAAGCTCTGTTCCATTTGCATCCTGCTTGTGTCTCCCAGTGGGATTCTTTAACCCAGGAGAGCAGCAGACCTCATGCTATGAAGTGGGCACAAGCCCTGGGCTCTACCAGCTGTGTCACCTCAGTCAGGGCTGGCGTGGAGAGTCAATAAACTGATTGCCAATTGCTTGAAACTGAGCCCTGCTGCTGAGGATGGGGCTCCTCTCCCAGCTGTGTCTCTAGTCTTTCTTGCCCTCTGGAACGCAGGCTGGAGCACACTGGTGTATGTGCACAAGCCGTGAGCTTATTTCTCCATGGGGTTTCTGTGCAGCAGCACACACTTACCAGAGTGACTCAGTGTTTCTCAACAATATGGGTCTGATGGTGGCCACCCAGCCTTGTGATCTGTGTAACTCTTATCTGGTGTGAGCTGGTGAAATAGTGGAATTTCTCCTGCTTCACCAATGGCTACTTTGAACTGAGCCCTGAGGGTTTTACAGGGGCCATCAGGGCCCCAGCAGCCCTCCAAAGGACAAGAAGCCCTTCCATGCTGGAGTGCAAATAGCAGCTGGTCTGCAGTGTGGGTGTCCCACCTCAGTGGCACCTCAGGGAGGTGAGGTCTGCCCCTGCCCACTGCCCACCAAGCCCTTTCTGGGTATGCAAGCTTCCACTCAAGGCAAGTCTAAGCACACATGAAATATTCACATTGTTTGTTCAACTGTGTGTGTTTCTGAAGACTAAAATCAGGAGATCTTTTCCAGTCTTGGGAAAGAGATGCTCACAATCTGAATGTTGTGAAATGCTGCTTGAAAAATTCACTGGTTTGAGAGCTCAGCTGCATGGATCCTCAGCTCTCTGTCTCAGTGGCACTCTCACAGGCAGCAGAGTTACGGCACTGACCCTACTAATCCTCAGTCCTGGTTCCTTTCCTTTAACACTTCCTTTTCCCCTCCCTTTTTTTAGCTTGATGTAATTAAAAATAAAAAATGCTGGGTTCTGCTTTGTCACAGTCCTCCAGGAAACTTGTAGTGGGGACCTATAAGTTTCATAAGTACCTTTAGAATAGGGCCTTTGCAAGTGGCTGGCCTCTGACGCGTGGTGACAATGCAAATAAATAACAAAACTCAGATGGAAAATTCCACAGATGAACTGAGATGTTTTCTGAAATTGCTTTCAAAGTGAGACAACAACTGTACCTCAGCGGAGAGCCTGCTGTGAGGGGATCCATCATGCTTAAAGAAGAGCAAAGGGAACATCTGTGAGTGCTTAATTCAAATGCTAAGGGTCCAGAAAACTTGGTGAGTGAGATTGTATTTCACATGATCTGGAAGAGTACCAAAGAGTAATGAAACTATAGAGGAAGCAAAATATATGCTCAATGTGGATACTTACCCTTTATGGCACCTGAATTTCCTGGGTAGCTCAACTCATCATGAAATGTGAGCATCAGAAATGAGATACACTCACATATGAATTCTGGCTTATGCTGTTATTGCCAAATGTTATGTGGATGCTGCAGATGAGAAAAACCTATTTCCCATACACGGAAATATTCGCCATGATTGAAATGCATTTGTTTTTTTCAAAACATGATTAGCAATGCACCAGAGTTTTTTTTTTCATTTTTGTGTCCATTTGGGGATTGCCACCTACATCCTTGCATTTTCATTATGTGAGGAAATAACAGTTTTCATATGTTGAGAGAATGAAAATTACCTCATAGGCCTTTTCTGACACATGTGGCAGATCATACCTTCTCCCTTGGTAACAGAGTGAGTCATTCTGGAGTAAACTTTGCGTTTTGTAATGAAAGGAGCAGGGAACAGTTTTTTGAAGCAGTCTGAAAATGAGCTCAAATTAAAAAAAAAATGAGTTCAGCTGTTTGCATCACGGTTTGTTTCTGTTCCATGGCTGTTCCAGCAAATTCAACTGGCAGCTCCCAGTCCCGCTCCCTGACCGGTGTTTTACATCAGCCCTGCTCCTGCTGGAGCCTTGTGATCGAGCCCTGCCCTTAAGTCTGCGCTCACCCCATGAAACTTCTCCTAAAAATTGGAGCCAAACAACGGGGGAACGGAACCAATCCTGTGTGGACTGTGCCACAAACCTTCAGAAGTGCTTAAACACCCCAGACTTATGGTTTAAGTTCACTTATTTTATTGCCTTTTTTTTTTTTAATAGCTACATTTTAAAAAAAATTGCAAAAATACTGGTGAGAGCAAACCAGTCATAAAAGTCATTGGCACTGATTTCAGCCCTTGTGTCCATAGTCCCAGATTTTACACAAATAGGACAGGTATTTGCGGTAAGGTCCTTGTGGCTGTGTTTTCAAGCTCCTGCTTGAAGCACATGGACATGTTTAAGTGTTCCAAAATACCTCCAATCCCTCACATCTTCACAATATTGTTTGTAAAGGGTTTGGAGCCTGTTCTGCATGCTTGTCAGAAAGCTCTAGAAAATAAATTTATGTGCCTAGGTCTCAACTTCTTTTTATTTCCTGGTCTTGCTTGGGTTGTAGAATCCTCTGGAAATCCTTTAACACAAAAATGTCCAGTATACAGAGTCCCAGCCTATCTGCCTGATCTCTACTGGCATATATGACATAAAGTTCATCAAATAAAAAAAGGAAATAGAGAGACTTTCACGAAGCTTTGCAAATTGCAAGGCAAGATGTTTTGATCAGTGCAGTCTAATGCCTCTTAACATGGGGCAGACTAGGTGCTATGATCTGTTTTGCGTTTTCTGGTTGATCTTGAGCAAATTACTTCCATGTAACTGAGCCTCCTCTTTCATTTCCTCCTCCTGTAAAAGAGGAATACTGAGTGTTCTTTCTAGTGAGGCACTCAGACGTCATAGGAGTCAAAGCCTTGAGAAAGTTTCTGGAGAAGAAAGGGTGAAGAGCAGATTCAGTAATGCTCAGATATGTGCATTTTCTAAGTGTTTTGGAGGTTTTGTTTAGAAAAAACCTTTTATAAGTATTCAAGGAAAGAAAATCCCTCTGGAGTTTCAGAATAAAACATTTGGATGTTTTAGTTGGAAATGTCTTGGTTTGCAATATTCTTCAGTGTAACTCAGATATTAAAAGTACTTTTAAAAGTCTGGAATGAAAACTTGTTTGATCTTAAATATAGTTCTCTTAAACTTCTTCAACATCTTTTAAAATGCTGCCAGACATCTTCTACTTGCAGCTGAAATCCCATTTTGTCAAATCTTTCATAAACTAAGGAATCTGTTATCGCTGTGGCTGTGTCCATAGACTCTCTAGAAATATACACTTGCTGTACAGAAACATATTAAGTTCACTGTAGAAATTGGCCACTTTGACTTATCTGGTCAACCTTGTATAAAGCACGTATAAAGCTGAAATCAGACACTCTACCCTCTGGATTCCTCATAAGATTGATCTGTGCAATTTACAGTTTAAGAGGTGAGGTGAACCTGAGATAGTGGCTGCAATTGCTTCTCATTTCAAATATGATGCTTTGTTGTCAAAGATTAATGGCTGGGAATCTCTCATCACCTCTGTTTGTGGAGCTGGGTTGGGATTTTGTATCTCTCTCTAGGACTGAGCCATGGACGCAGTGGTTTTGGTGAGCCCTGAAATTCCCAAGCTGCTTTTCTTTTCTGCAGAGTGATGCTGTCATGATTTATGAAAAAAATCAGCTCCTGGAGTTTGTTGTGCTTGGCTTGCAGACAAAGGACTCCAACCCCATTTTTAATAGAGAAAGGTTAGGTGGGAGCCTTTATGCTGTGCTTTTTGAGTGGAACATTTTGCAGCTAAATTGAGAATAATATTTTTCTGTCCAAACTGACCTTTATTCTGATACATCCTCTGTCATTTTGGGCCCTTTTAAACTGTGTCTAACTTCTGCAGCTTTACAGTTCTCCTTTATCACTTGCAAGGGAGACAAAAGTCCTAAGGACCTGTTCAGAGAGAGACACTTTTGTTCCTCTTTAAAATAAAACAGGACTGTGCTTTGGCCTGGCTTCCAGCACCACCTGTTCCTCTGCCATGTCTCCATGCTGCCCTTTCAGCATGGTCTCATCTGGGTATGCTGCATCCACCTGTTCTGGGTTTCCTGAGGGCACTCGGCAAATTTCTCCTCCTTGGCACCTCTGCTGTATTTTGCTTGGCCCATTCCTTGGCTTTGGCAGAACTGGGACATTCAGCTGCTTGTCTGAGTGGAGGGAGTTGCTGGAATAAGTGGATTTGTGATGCCTGAAAGAGAAGATAGCGTAGTTTTGAGGAATGAACATTTTGAAAATAATGTAGTTCATAAAAAATAATGGAATTAGCGGTAGCATAGTGGAAGGAATTCAAAAGAAAACTAGTAATATGAACTCCTGAAGCAGATTTTTTTAAAAAATTATCTTTCTCCCCAGTCTGAGCTCTTGGTAATGGCACAAGTAACAAGTATTTCTAACCATACAGAGGCAGAGTGCCTCTAACTGTTCTGCATTGCAAACCCCAAACAGACCATGGGGGGATATCCCTCACTCTGTAACAAGGTAATCTTATCAGTAGGGTGGGTTTTTTTGCTTGTTTGTTTTTCAGTGGTGATACTATTCAAAGACAAACTGATAGTTTGAGGCTTACAATTTCCTTCATCACTGGAAATGATCCAGAAATGATCCTTGGCACCACTTTTGGTTTTTTGTGGTTTTTTTTTTTTTTTTTTCCACATTAGGAAGGGGAATTGATTAAAATAAAAACTTTCTACAAAATGGTCCATCACTGAAAACGGTTCTGGGAAAACGAAATGAGTGCCTACTATCTCCCTTCAGGGCTGCAGGCTCCCAGCCCACCAGCTTCCCAGGCCAGAGGCACCCAACTCCAGAGCCCTTGGCTGTGGAGCAGCAGGTCACAGATGACTCCAGGACTATGATTTATCCTTTGTTGGAAATTTCAAAATGCTGCGCTTTTCTGTTTAGTGGCTATTTTTAGCCAAAGTGAAAACAAATTTCAAGAACATATGAAACACATGGAATTACCACAAAACTCTGGAAAAGGCAAATTTCAAGAACATATGAAACGCATGGAATTACCACAAAACTCTGGAAAAGGCTGGATAGAGATCATGCTATCTCCAAGGTTAGTTTCTGCCCCTGTGACCCTGGGTCATGATTATCATTCTATGTGTGTATGTCCAGGTCAAATAGTTTGAAATAGTGCATGTCCTGTCCCCCCACTCCGAGTGGTGTGCTTCCAGCAGCAAATGGGAGGTGGATGAGGTGGATGTGGCATGAGGAATGCTGGGAATGCCTGAGGGCTCCAGGCTTTCTGGGGGTGTTTTGGGGTACACTGTAAGGAAAAAGATGATTGTTGATGTCACATCATCCATCTTGCTGTTGGGGAAGCAACCTTTGGAGTGAACCATCTTCTGGAAAACGCCCAGGAAAACTGTCTTTGAGCAGTCCATCCAAAGCCAGCTGTCAGGTGAATGATGTGGAAGAGGAGGGTCTGCTTCTCCAGCTTTGGTTCAGCAGTATCACACTACCCTCCTTACTGACAGTGCTCAGCCCTGGGCAGTGTGTTTCACCACAGCCCTGAGCCAGAGCCGTTCCTCAGCTGAGCTGACAGCCCTGAGTCCCTTTGGAGCACTGATGCACTGGGGAAGCAAATCCCCCTCTCTCTGGTGTGTTGGTTTGGGTCACAGAGCAGTTCTGTGTGTGCAAACAAGAGTCCTACGGGAGGGAACCCCAGTGGAAGCTCTGCTCTGCACCTCCTGGCATGAATTTCCCCAGCCTCTGAAATCCCAGCCTTTGAAAGGAATTTGTAAGTGTTAGCTGAAGTTGTCTGCATTTCATGGTAAATCACATCCTGTTATTTTGAGTTTAGAATGCACTGTGCTTTGTTAGACCAAAAGCTCTTTCAGTGGTGTTTTAAGAATGAACAGAAGGAAGGGAGGATGGCAATCATGAGGGCTTAGCTGTAGAAAGTGTTTCCAGTTTTATCTGGTAGAAGTGGTTGGGGAATCCCAAGAAGCAAAAGGCATTCCTGCCCCAGGCTGCATTAATGTCACGGGTTTCAAGTGACTCTTTTCCTTTAGATTTGTTTGTAGATCCCACTATCCATAATAGTAACTGTGCTTGTAGCTGTATAACAGCTTTGTAAATGCCATAAAGCAGCGTTGAAATAATGAATGTATGGATCACTATCAGGCAAAAATTCTTAATCAATTTGTCCATTTTTGGAAGCTTCCAAACAGCCTTTCCTTCTTATTTTCCCAGCACAACTTACTTCTGCGAAACCTGCTTGAGAGCCTCTGAATTTTAGGCCAGAACCAGAAAGAAATACATGAAGAACAACTTTCATTTGGATTGCATCTCAGCAGGCAGTTTGCCTCTGTAAGGTTAATCTGACCTGGGCTGTTCCAGCAGGCTGAAATGTTTTTTTCATAAAAGGATGTTGATCAGCTATGTCCATTTTCTTAGAAGGCAGCTTATTTCATCCTTCTCCAGTGTATAGCTTAACTCTTTATCTGTTATATCTGGACAGCTCTTATTGACATCAGCATAAATTGAGAATGATTCACCTTAAGCTAATGTAGTTTCAATTACATGACAGTGGTTCAAAACAGGGAGGCTGAGATGTATTGAGGATTCACATAATGTTTTGAAATCACCTTAAGTTTGATTTCTTAAGGTTAGCAATGTGCATCTCCTTTAGTAAAAGAGATATTCCACCTTTTGGAGTTAATTTGTGGCTCCCTTTTCAACATGATTCTCTTTGCTATTGATCAAAACATTTGCACTGTTCATGTAAATGTTTCAACAGGGTTAAATCTTTCCCCAGTGCATTTTTTCCTGACTGGGTCCCTTGGAATGGTGTCAGAAATGAACTTTTTCATTGTTTGTTTCCAGTTATTTCTGGGGTCATGCATACAAGCCCCGCAGAGCCTTTCTTAGTTTCTCGCATAAGTAAAATATTACCTTGCTTGCTGTTACACAATGTGTTATTTGCTTTACTTTCATTGGACCGATTCTGCTGGCTTCCACACATTTTGTACAGTTGCTATTAGAGCTGGTTGGCTTTAACAAAGCAAATGGCTTGCAAAGCATTCTGCAAAACCACGCCAGCCTTCGGTATAACGCTGTTAAACTTCCCTGGCAGTTCTTTCACTGATCAGCTTCACTGTGCTTTCCTGGGCCCCCTCGTGTTAATGCTCTCATAGCTGTGGAGTGGTGCTGGGCCAGAGGCCTTGCAGATGCATTCTGTGGATCACCAGTCTGAGCACTAATGTGTAGAAATATTTCCATACCTTCTGCTGATATATACGGGGAATTGTTTTTCTTGTTCTGGCCATGTGAATAAATAGATAACACACTTGGTTTGCAGTGCTGTTCCCGAGTCCTGTCCCACTGCAGACTTTGGCTTGCCTGCCTCGACTTTGCCCATTTTTCTCCTCATAGCTTCTAAGGAGTGCAGTATTTGGGGGGTGCATGCTTGGGTCCAGAGAACACTTGGGTGTGTATCTTCCCCAGTCTTCCTTCTCCTTGACTCCTGGTGGACCTGTCATCAGCTGAAGTAAAAACAACCAGATGAATGGCTGCAAAATTCCCTGATTTTCAGCGATGACCCTCCTGTACCAGCCCCATTCCTGCTGAGGAATATCTTTCCCCCACTCAGAGGGATGAGGAGGCCAGGAGGGATGTGCAGCACTGCACCCCATTAACCAAGATGACGTGGAAAGCCTCTGGAGACATTTTAATGGCATGACTGGGCAAAGTTGTGGGTGGCCTGCTCTAGCACTGGTGGTAGTGTTGCTTCAGTCGTTGGGCTGGGCTAGAGACCACCAAAATTCTCCTCCAAATGACTTTTTAATGAATTTATGACATTTGTTTTGTTGGAAAACCAAACATTTAACCAAAGTTGCAAATAAATAAATAAAAAGTACAGAAGAGCTACAGTACAAAGTAAAACAGAACCATGCAGGAAAAAAATGAGATGAGGGAATGTCCAGATGTTTTGCAAGAAATTCTACTGACAGATTTAAGCAAAAAAGAGAATGACCAAAGTCAGGCCTTTGAACATTTTAAGGGAAATAAGTTATTTATTGAAGTTATTGTTGAAGTTAATGGGACTCTACAGCAAGAAGATTGCAGCAGCATCTGTCGAAAGCTGCAGTGACAGACATGGTAACCAAACAATAGCGAGAGAGGAGGAGAAACAGAAATGTGTTACAGCTGTGGCAGATGCAGGATGAAATGGGTAAAACACAATGAAAGGTTGCAAAGTGTATTTTTTACAGCTGTTGTCCAAAGGTGATGTCTCGCCTTCTAAGACCCATATCTCTGAAGGCAAATCCTTTTGGCCGGGGAGTCCTTGACACATTCCTGTACAGGTGACATAGAGGGAGATGCCCTTTGCTGTGCCTTGCACATACTCTGGACACCAGCTCCAGGGAGGTGCCATCCTACTCTGCATCAGAGAGTGGTGACCTGAAGAGCAGGCTGGCTGTGCTGCCAGCATCTAACACCCTGTGGGGCAATGCCTGTGGTCACTGGTTGTCTTCCAAGGACAGAAAACACTTTCCCGAGAGCTATAGCCAGGAAGTGTGGAGCAAGTGTTTCGGGTAGGGGAGGGAGCAACAGTTTCGGGCAGGGGACGGAGAGAGAGCATAGCTCTTCCTCTTCCACTTGAGGGTAGAGGGTGGAGTAATTCAAGATGCATTCTTGGTGTTATTTTGGACCCTGAGAAAGTTGGGTCTCTCTTCTCTTCTCTTCCTCTTCTATTTATTTACTCATTTTTGGTTGCCACATAGGAACCCCGGGGAGGGCAGGCTTCTTGCAGCCCAACCCTGGGAGCTGTTGAGTGAAAATTATGTAAATCCTGAGAACGTTGTCTGTGTGACAGAAGCTGTTCAACAATGATCTTCCTCTGGTATGACAAGGATTCATTAAATGTAACTGCTTGTGGTCCAAGAAGTGCAAAACAACAGGTGGAGGCGCTTCAAAAACCAGCTGGAATGTGGCAGCCGATGTCACCCGAGCTTCATTTGCTCCAATAATGAGAGGCACAGTGATACAAAACCAACATGGCATTTACAGTTATGGCATGATAAATGTTCTCCTGTGCTTAACAGCGGATCACATAGTTTTTATTCCTGTACATGTAGATTAAAATAATTTGATATGAGTCCTCGCTTTGGCTCGTCCCAGTAATGGCCAGGACGTCTTTGTAATTTGGTCAAGTCCGCGAGTGAAGCGGCTGTCTGACAAAGCCCCTGGGGTGGCTGTCGTTTGCTCAGCTGCCCACTGTGATGAAGTGATTTGGTGTAGCTATGGACACAGCATGGCAGAACGGGAGCTGTGTGCGCCGCGGGGAGCATGGAACTTGGTGGTTTCTTTCAGCGGTGAGATGATCTCCTGCTGGCCAGCTGGCAAGCATAGGAAACCAGATGATGGCCATGTCCTACAAGGGCCATGGGCAGATGCATTGCTTCCAGGAGATGGCCTTGATTATTCCATTGGAAGAACAGCAAAATGAAAGTTAGCCAAAAGCCTGGTGTCCGGGAGAAGGGAGCAATACCTGAGTAGCTGTCCTGTAGTATGACCTCCAAAGCAAGTGCTTAGACCTGGCAGTCTGTGCCATCTGTGACCAAAGGGACTAACAGCTTTCCTGAGATTATTTTGATGAGGAGCTCGTGTCTAGTGAATTGTTCTATGAAGAAACACTTGGAAAAGTAAATGGTTTCAAAGTTGACACAGACTTTGGAAGCAAAAAGCATTTGGCCTTCTCAGAGGAGCAAGAAATAACCCAGGCATGCTGATTATACCATTGTGACTTAAAATAAGTTGGTTTAATTCAGTGTCTGGCTGAATCTTAAATCAGGCATACATTACATGCTGATTTTGGTGGTAATTACCTCTTCTGGTGAAAGTACAAGGGGGACACACTGTTTCACAGCCTCAAAATGTTGGCATTTGCTTTTGTTCTGCTTGAACTTAAAATGGCAAGTGCCTTTGCAGTGGAGAAGAACAGTACAATAGGAATAAAACCCCCAGAGCAGGTAGTGTGTGCAGCACTGTCTGGGGAGTGCTGTAACAGCTGGCTGAAGAAGTAAGGCTTTCAGTCTCCTGCAGTTAAAAAAGTGCTGTTTAAAAATAATTAATTCCCACGTCTGGAGCTAAAGTAGCTGATTTGTCACACTAACACACAAACTCTTCCAGTGCCAGTGGGTCCATTTGCCCCAATATTTATTGCATCTAAGCTTTCAGGACACTCTGATCATAACCACAAATGGAATAGAAGGGTAATAAGTCTGTGGTGTGCTCCGAGCTGGGGAAAATCCAAGTGAGCACAAAATATCTGTGGTTTGACGTAGCAAAGGACAGTCTTTGCTTGGGGATATTCAAGTTGAGCATATTGATTTCTGAAACAATTAACACATGGTTCTTCATGATCCATTTACTCTTTCTACCAATATATGTTCAAACAATGACAGTCCAAAATCAGAACTGCTCTGGCTTTTACTGTGGTGAATATTTTAGAGAGAATAAAGATTATCATACCAATTTCAGACAGCATAGCTAAATTAATAAGCAGCCTATAAAAAGTGAAATTATCACTTTTAGAATGAGAGCTGGAATGAAAGAAAAATGTGTTGAGCTCAAGTGTGAGTGAGTTATATCTGGTGAGCACAACTGGGATATGAAGCTAATTGTTCCATTGTTTTGGACAGACCTGAGTGAGAATATCAATTAGAAGAATTTTGTCCTTGAAACATAAAATTGTCTTCAGTATGGACCAGGCTTGGAATCCCAAGAAAACAGATCAATGAAAGATATAAAGTACAAGTTTGGGACAATATACAGTTGTGTTTATGGAAGCAGTCATCTATAATAATATTGAAAAATGTATTTTATGTAAGTTGACAGTACTATGGTGTTCCATTGACCAGGCCTTGTTGAAAATTCACTAAAGTAAATTGCATTCTTTATCTTAATGGGGCATCTTAAATGTTTTGTGTAGAATTATTTGAAGTTTATACAGCAAGAAGAACAAAGAAAAGAAATGTTAAGGTATTCGTTCTGTTAAATAGCATCTATGTTTTTAGGTTTCTCTAGCATACTATGGTGCAAATAAAATTGCAGATGTGATTTAGACAGAAAAAGAGATCTGATATCTCTGAACAGCTCTGTACCTAGAAAAACAGTTGTACAACCAATAGGTTGTACTCTTTGAAACTATATTTATAGTCACTTTTTCCTGTGGCATGGGAGAAAGCAGAGGTACAAGGTCATCCTCCTCCTGTTTCTTGTGTACATTGGCAGTCATCTTCCACCACAGAGATTTGAAGATTCAGCTGGGTCATGCCCTCCAGACAGACTGGGATTCAGGTTCCTTTCAGTCCCCAGGTTTGTTTTTCACTTAGGCAGTTGTTACTCCAGTGGAAGAAGATAAACAGGAGAAATCCCCTTATTTTCCATGGCTTTTTTCCTTTCAGCCAGCTATAGGCTGTGAGTAACCAAGTATATGAACCAAGAAAAGGAAGGGAGAGGGGTTAGGGAAGGAGGAGAAATAGCACAGTGAGTCACCCTGTCCACTATCTGTCTGAAGATTTATATGCTCCCTTCTTAAATATAGAAATGATTTCATTCAATTATTAACTCTTGCAAACTAAACATTGGATATGAAGGGGGCTCTTGGATGCTGATTCATAGTGATGGTTCTCTAAAGGAAAACTGGAGCAATCATGTATAATCTCTGCAATAAATCTTGACTAAAGCAGAAGATATGTATTTAGAAATGCTTTTATTCAGTGCCTGTCACTTCTGTGTCCGTTAAGCTGTCAGAAACACTAATGACAACTGATGGGTGCTCTTCCACAGAGATTGTCTCATGGGCTCGAGATCCTACTCAAGTGATGGGTTTGGAAGGATAACAAGACTTTCCTTTAACCTGTGGAAGCTTCATACCACCCATATAATTCAATGGGGGTTTAATATTTCATGATTGGAGGCTCACACTGTGCCAGCAGCTCCTGGTGGGTCACCTTACTCACATAGACTGCTTATGATTTCAAATGGCGTCTCTCTCATTCACCTGGGCAGAGGGGCAACAACCCCATCTTGAAATCAGATAGAGCCACAACCCTAAGGTATTGAACACCAGGTTTTTGTGTGGAACTGTGGGATTAGCTCCTCTCAGTGAGCTGGTAAGCAGAAGCACATACTTGTTGGATCTTTGCAAGGAAGTCACATTGGCCAATGTTTCATTAGAGGTGTTGAGAATGCCACTGTGTCAGCAAGGTGATGTGAGGAATTCAGTGAGACTCTGCTTTTAGTTGTTTCTGCTTCTCCACCAAGAGAAATTTTGATAAAAACAGTTTGAGGGCTGCATTGGAAGATTGAGGATGAGAAAAGGTGCTGGGAAAGGCACTGTCATCTTATGAGTAAATTACTGCAGAGACATGAATTTGAACCAATAGGTAGCACATTAAAGAACGTCAAATATCTGAGCTGCCCTAAATTGCCATGGGAAGAGTTTTGAAACTCCAGGAGATTTCCCTATTCATTTTAAGCTCTGAAAGGTAGGTGGGAGTCAATAGTGGAAAATATTTTATTTCTTCTGTGGAAAACAGATGACTGTCCATCTTGTACTGTGATGGTGAAGGCAGATACTCAATTAATGCTCTCCTTCCAGGCTGATCAAGCTCTTGGTTGCAGGGGTCCTTAGATACTGAAATCAGAAATCAAACAATGCATCCTTCACTCAGAGGCATTGTGGAAAAATATGGTTGCACTTTGAACAGTGTGTGTTGCTCTGTTCCCGTTTACCTTTTCTAGGCCAATGATCCATGTTTCATCTTGGTTTTCAGGAATTACAAGCATTTGTTTCTTCTTGCTTGCAGAGCTTCACTGACAAGTGCAACTTTTTCATTTTGTAGTGAACCTGTTTCATATTTCTGGGATCAACTTTTTTCTTGATTTTCAGGAGATAAAATGCCATGAAGAAGGAGAAGGGAGTAATAGCTCTGGTTCCCCTTAAACAAGAGCTTTGTGAGCTTCTACTATGCCAAGTTAATCCAGGCCCCTTTATCCATAATCTGTTTTAATTGTTTCACGCCTTTTCCTGGCTGTTTACCTGCCTCATGTTCACTGAGGTGTCTTTGCCATCAGGGACTGTGATTGAAAGTGGGAAAACTGCTTGACCATCAGAACCTATCAATCCAATTCCTTCCTGGGAGGAGATCAGAGCCCAAAACCTTCTGGAAGATGAAGTGGTGCAGCAGTTGTGGTCAACCTGCTGCTGACTCCTGGGTGATGGGGCTGCAAAGCAGAGACTTTGCTCTCTCCCTCTAACACTGTTCTCTTTAAAAGGGGAAAATCCTCACTAGGAAACAAGGGAGGAGAAAGAGAGTGAATGGAATAGATACAGGCAGGAATGCAGAGATCTGAGATGAATGCCCAGAACAAGCTCCAGCACACAAGCGTGCACTTAACCAAAGGGCTGAGCTGAGACTGGGGGGAGTGGAGGCAAGGACACCATGCTGCAGAAGGAAGCCTTTGAATCTTTTGTACTCCAAACTCGGGCAAAAGAGAATGTTGGAGTTTATTTACCTTCTTAGTTATCTCAAGGACAAGCCTAAATCCACTCTTGCCTGCAAAGGTAGCAGAATCTCTTTCTTGAAAGCCATTCTGAGTGAGTGCATGATAGAAGGGAGTGTGTTGGCATTCATACTATTACTCACTGGGATGCAGATTTGTGCAGTGAGGCAATTATGCATTGATTAGATTGCCCAGCAGTGAGAAGCACGTGAGCATTCCCTCACCTAACCAGCAGCATTGACTTACCAGGTATGCCTTGGACAGCAGCTCTAGAAAACCACTGTCATTTGCACTGCAACCGCCTGTTATAAAAGAGTATTCTTAGGCAGAGCGATGAAGCCGAAAGTAATCTGATCTTTGCAAGCAGCTATTTTGGACAATTATTGCTGATTAAATTTATTAATAACCACTTGGGAGCATATGGCTCACACTTCGGATTTACCTTCTGTGGGAAGGAGTGCTTTGGCAAAGCTGTGTCTGAACTTGAATCAGGAAAACGAAAAATACACAAATTTGGGTACTATTTGTTTCTTAGGATTCACAAAGAGTTTGCAACAAACCATGGAAACACTGGGGCCTTTTTTTTTTTTTTTTTAGCAAGGGAGGCAGAGAAAACAGCTTCAACTTGGAAGTTTCACAGCCAGCAGTTGATTTTTAGAATATGTTGTGGTTGTACACAAGGAGGAGCTGAAGACAGGAAAAGTACTGACCCTGAAAAGGGTAACTGTGAACTGTGAACGATCAGTGCAGTCTGATTCATCTACAGCATTTATGTCTATCTATGGACAGATCTAAGGACATCAAGTGCTACACTCACCCAATAATGCCAATTATTTGTTGACTAGATTTGTCACCATCATTACTAGGGATACATTAGAAAAGCAATGTCCCAGATGAGATCAGCGTTTCCTTATCAAGATGAAACGCATACCACTGGCCTGCCCAAGGTAAAATGGAACAGATTAACATATGTTTTGCAAAGTGCAATCATATTTTTCTACAGTCTTGGTACAAATGCACTGCAAATTCTTGTTTGCTCAGACAGATTTGGGTCAGTTCTAGTTATATGTGCATACTGGTCCTGATCAGATATGTGTGCGTGTCCCTTGCAGACAAACAAGAAATTGGGTATCCTATAACCCAAACTGGCTTATCTGAGTGCTTAGGCAAGGTGAATATGGGCACTCTGATTACCTCATCCTCTTTGAAAAAAAGCTGACCCATGGAAAAATCACATGGATGTGCTGCTTGGAGCCCAGCCTCAGGCAGTCTTGCTTCTGCCATCAGGAACTGGAACCAGGGCTTCCAGCCTTGCCTCAGCCCCCAGAGCCTGGGTGGTACCTAGAGCTGCTCCTTGCACTCCTCTTCACCATACTGCAACATCTGGGGCCAAAAAGGGGTTTCAACGGTATTCTGAGAGTGGATAGGACCAGAGATATATGTTCCCATCTGTATTAGTCCCGTACTGTCAGGGTGGTGAAGCACTGCCACGGGTTTCCCAGAGAAGTTGTGGATGCCCCATCCCTGGAAGTGTTCAAGGCCAGGGGGATGGAGCTCTGAGGCACCTGATCTAGTGGAAGGTGTCCTTGCCCATGGCAAGGGTTGGAGCTGGATAACATTTAAGGTGCTTTCCAAGTCAAGCCATTCTATGATTCCATGATACGATCCTATGATTCTATATAGAGCAACATTTTTAAATGAATTGGTGGAAAATACTTGCAAGATAAACTGATGAATTAAGGGCCCAAATTATCCTTGCCCTGCACAGCTGCAATTTCCAGTGCATGAAGGGTAGGATGTGAAGGACTTGAAGGCTGGTTTTACAAGAGGGGCAGGGCATTTCCAACCTGCCCTGGTTGAGCTCACACCTGGAGCTGTGCCCCTCTTGATCACTTTTCTTCTGCTTGATGCCATCAGCCTGAGTGTTCCCCTGCGGAAGGTAACACATTTGTGTGGCACACTAAAGAAAATGAAACTTGCTCCCCGTCAGCAATGCTGTGCTGTAAAGTCTGGGAGAACTTCTCTTAAATGTTTTTCCTGCCCTGTAGTAAATGATATACAGTCAGTTTCCACAGCAAAGGCATTGCTCACCTGGCAGAGCCATCTCTGATGTTACCAAGCATGAAGTTATTCCCTGTATGCATGTACTTGCTTAGCATGTCCCTTTATTTATTACCTGCTAGGGTAAGCTAATCAAATCACAAGGACACCACTGTGAGAGCAGCATCACCATCAAGTAGGTCGTGTGTCCTTGGTCCTGCAACCAAGTTCAAGTTAATAAGGAGCTTGGGCTGAGCTGTATATTCTGGCTCCTATGTGTGACTGGCTTAACTGCCTGATAACCAAGCTGCTGCTCTCTGTGTGCTGCACGTCTGCGCAAGGCTGTTGGGGCTGCAGGGAGGACAGACAGGCTTTCCAGGCCTGTTTGTGCACTGACTGCCAGCCTAGGTGTCCCTGTGGAGCCCTGCTCCTGGGCTTTCTTTTTATTAACCTCCCAGTCTACGTGATCTTCTTAAGCAAAGGCTGGGTCACTTGTTTGCTTGCTTGCTTTTTCTGTGGACAAGCAATACCCTTCTCCTCCCTCAAATGTGAGAAACAAGCTGCTTCTCCTGCTCCCCCAAAACCACTCCTGAACTCCCTCCTTTCAAACCAGAGGGAGAATGAACTGCCTCAGCATTTAGAAATAGTTTGAATGGGGATTTAATTTTGCACCATTAAAGACATGGAAGAATCCCCGAATCAGGATTGGAATGAGGCGTGTTTCTCCAGTGGGACTGAAGTTTAGGTCCAGAGTTTTGCCCCAAGATCTGGTCTGTCCCTCTAGGGTGACATCAGCCTGGTAAGTGCAGGTGTGCTTTTTTGTCCTGCAAAGGAAACAGGAATAGCTGCTTTGTATTGTAGGGAAAAGGACAGTTTTATGTTGCTCAGATCCCACTGATTTGCAGAGAAATCATACATTTGATGCAGGAGAGCCTGTGTGACTTGTTGCTCTTGCACACATGGACCCAGGTGGCTGAGATGAAGCCTATGAAGATGTAGACAGTAAAAGATTTGTTAAAGTATCACATGGCAAGTGTGTATTATGTGTCTGGCTGTTCTGCTGGTGAGGAAGCCAGCAGATGAAGACCTGAGGGATCAGTTACTGTGTGTGTAACCTTCTGCCAAGGCATGACTGGCAGCAACAGCAGCCACAGTCAAGTTTCACCCTGTTTGAAGACCCTGAGCTCAGTGGTCTCTTTTTTTCTGGCAGACACAATTGCCTGAAGAAGCAGAATTTTGTCAAGGTAGGGGAAACAGGAGAGTGTCCAAATAAATCACCCCTTGTTCCTTTTTCCTAAAGAATGTCTAAAGTAAAAACCTTAAAACAAAGTTTCCTTAAAAATCTAAATAAAGATTTTACTAAAAATCTTAGAAATCTGAAACAAGGCCCTCCTCATTCTCATTCCTCTGCCTCCTACAGGCTATTACTACTTAATTACCCCTAATCTGGAGGTATCTGGGAGGCCTCTACCCCACAGTGTGGCACCTGGGGCCATGGTTTAGTGGTGGAATTGGCAGTGCTGGGTTAAGAGTGTTTCAAGGATCTTAAAGATTCTGTCCAATCTGAATGATTCTATGGTGAGGCAGCCTTTGCCCTGTGGTGAAAGAAGTTGTAAACTTTCTGTAGCAGGAGGCAGAAGCATAGGCCCCTAAGCAGAAAGGGTACCAGAAACAAACCCAAATACATTGCCTTTCAGGAAGAAGGCTTTGCCAGGTTTTGTTCTGGGATGTGCTTGAAGGAGAGAGGGAAGTAAGAGTTAGAACAGAAACATCAGGAAAAGCAGCAGAAACTATGAAACACTGATGCCAAGAAACAAAGAAACCCCTTAAAAGTAGCCTTTGGCAACAGGTTCCCTCTGGTGCACGGGGAAGCAGGGCACTGCATATTATCCCCAAGTTCTTCAAAGTTTTCACTCTTTTCAGTTTCTCTTCATACATGGGATGACTTGAGTGTTTGCATGCAGCTGGTTAATGTGTTCTCCTGATGTTCAAAACGGTCCTGAAGGGACTGGAGTGAGAAGGGAGCGAGATGTTGGAGTCAGAGGGAGGCTGCTGGGGCTCAGCTGACTTGAGATTAATCTGAAGGGAAAGGATAGTTGTGTATTGAGGGGAGAAGGGCACGGGGGCTGGGAAGAAATAGGAAGATGGAAGACTGTGAGTAGAAGGTGTGGGGCTGGCTTCTGGGGGCTTGTCCCATTCCAGGAACAAGCACAGCCAGCTCTGCCAGCTCCACTGGTGGGTGAGGCAGGCTCAGCATCAGCAGCAGGTGTGGAGTCAGGCCCTGGTTTCTGTTCTGTTTGGGGCACTGCTCGTTTGGGGGTTTTAGAGGCAAGCAGTTCTTTAATCCATACATTCTATCACTGTCCTTTTCATCCTTCAGAGGTTAGGAGAAATGTAGTCTGGGAAGAGAGCACACCTAAAATCAGCCCTGTGCGTGACTGTGCTGCACGTGCTGCCCGCATCAGGAACTCACTCGGTGGTACCTCCTGCCTGCTTGAGATAAAGTTTGGTGGCAGTGCTGGAGCTGGGTCAGGGATGTAACCCTGCAGGCATTTAACATCCTGGAAGCTTGATTAATGCTGAAGGGAACACTGAGGTGCTTTAGCTCACTGCCATTTTCACTTCTCATGCATCAAATGTGTGGAAGCATGCCGTGAATGCACAAAGAGGAATATTTAATAGCGATGATGTAATACCGTGGTGCTGGCTCGGTGGCTCTGTGGCATTATTCAACACATCTTTCTCAGCAGAATGATGGTAGTGAAATGAGATTTTATTAAAAGAGAGCAGCTCAGTGTATCGTTAAACATTCAGAGCAACATCTCCATTTCCTTTCTAATGCTGTGGTGCTGAAAACACATCCCATCTCAAAAGCAAATGTTTAACTACAAATGTAATTTGTGAGAAAATAATTCTTTTTTCTTCTTTTTTTGGTCTTTGAAATCTGCTGAAAGCAGAGCAGCCTTTCTTTCAGGGTTTTAATTTTCTTTTTCTTTCAGAGGAGCTGCATAAGAAAGTTGTTCGAGTGATTTCTCCCCAGCTATTCTGTTGAGCGATTCTTAATTACCCTCAGCATTTGAAAGGTGAATGGTTCTCTTATATAATCAACATTAATAATTCAGCTTAGTCCAAGAAAGCTTATTGCAGCTAGTTCTTTGATGCCAGAAAACCTCTACTAAATCATTCTTTCTCAATATAATTCATAAGCTCCTAATAAAGCCAGTCCAGCTAAAGTATTTTAACTTGACTCCTACAGATAAAAATGTAGCTGAAATTCTTTCAGGTGGGCTATGGTAAATAGCATTGTAAATTTTAATAGAAACGTACTTTTTCACCCTGTTTCTGAATCTCAGGATTATCTTCCTTGGAAGAACAGAAATTATATGTATGGAAACATACTTTTCTTTCCTCTCTTTCTGCATGCCTTTCTTTTTTCCCAGCTGTCCTCTCTGGTGGAAATGCTGCCATGTGATGTGATTGGCATAAACAGAGGTGAACAGGGAGGGTGTTCTTTATACCAGGAGAGTGAAAGGTCATGCAAGATTTCCAGAGGAACTTCCCATCATACTGAGCCATCACAACCCACTGTTACAGAGTCAGCACAACTACTGGGAGATGATGATCTCGTCTTCTTTTATTAAGGTAATAATGGAAAGAACACACTGATTGGTCCTATCAAAACTGCAATGTAGAGAAACTCCAGGGAAACAACAATATTTTTCTAGCCTCCACCATTCTGTGATAGACAAGACCCTCCACAGGAGTGAGTTTTATCAGGTCTGATGGTGCCATGCCATCAGAAAAGTAGATGTCAGCATGGGCCATGCAACCTGGTATGAACAGGGAGCCTCTAAAATCAGTTATTTCTTTGATGCCACTGCACTTTCTAAGATCAGCTGCTGGAGGGGGATGAATGGATTGCTGTCAATCATACGCCCAAATTTTCATGTGTTAATTTACTTCCTTCCACACTAGCTAATTTCAGAGGGCTGAAGGTGGGTATTTTTCTTCTGGTGATGTGGCAGGAAGAACCTGGAGCTACAAAAGGAGGTTGGCAAGCTGGAGTCTTTAAAGACACAACTGCCCATTTCCTGCAGGGACCATGTACCACGGATACCTGTTGAGATTCTCACTGGCTAGAGAAAGAAAAATAGATTCCTTTTTCCATTCAGTCCTTTATAATTATTAGTGAGGTTTTCAAATGTTGGGAGAGTCAAGGGAGATAGTAGCTGTTTGAGCACCTGCAAAAACAGTCACTCCAACATATACAACAACAATTAAAAAATTTGGAACATTTCTGAAAGAAAACAAAAGAGTTGCCTCTGTCTGAAATGCTTAATCCTGCAAATGTGTTTTGTGGGAGTACCATCATTCCTTAGAGGTATCATAAAGCTCAGCTGTTGGAAGCATTTTCACCTTCTCTGGGGAAAACAATAGTTCTGGTGAACATTTCTTCACCCTTTCCATTCAGGACTCTAACATATTCAGTCATGGTCGTTGAGACAAGTCATTTCTGTAGGCAGAAACACTCTCTTTGCATTTCTCAGCTTTCCCATCTCTCAGACTGACACAGTATTTGCAAACCCTGTAGATGCGTTGGAAAGATCACTAGGTTGTAAAGTGCTGTGATAACATCAGATGTGAGATGCTGCTGCAGGAGAGGAAAATATTTGGATTTTTATTTTTCCCTCCTGTAATATGCTCATAGGTGTTCTTGCTTCAGTGTTACCTTGATTCTGGGAGTCTGCTGCTGCTTAAAAAAGGGTAGTGTTTTTTTCAGACTTGATCATTTACATGTCTTCAGAAATTTGTGATTGCATGTCTTGGGTTTGAAAAACATTTGACTGGCATTGAAGAAATGGTAGTTTAGTCCCAAGAGGAAAAATAATCCATGAAACTATCCTTGTAGGTAACACAGAGGCAGAAGTAGTATACAATATCCTGGTGAGGAGAGCAGACAGCTGGCACTTGGGTTTCCAGCTGAAGTAAACCCACCTGGCTTGGCACAGACCAGGTGCTTCCGGAATCCATGGTAGCCCAACTTCCACAGCCCAGTTAACACCATGTGTTCGGAGTTCCTGTCTCCTCCATGCTCTGTATTCTCTACTGCTGTGTTTAACTCTTTGCCAGGTTTTGAAGTGGATCATTTGCCAGCTGAGCCATTCACTTAAGCCTCTTGGAAATGGCTGTTTGAGTTGTCCCCAGTGAGGTGGAAACCACCTGAGAGAAGGCTGGAGCTCACTGGTGGCTGGCACTGCTCTCCCAGTCCCAGGAGGGAGTTTCTGAGATAGCCAGGATGAGATAACCTTGTACAGCTTTTCAGAGTGGATGACCAAACTACATTTTTTCTTTTTACTGCAACATTTTTTATGAAATTTTTGAGAGTTCATTAGCTGTGTTGTAGCAGTCTAGGTATTAAATATTACTGTGATTTTTTGGCTTTTAAAGCAGTCTAGAAAAATGTTTATTATAGGCTATTTAATGGTGTTCATTTCATGTTCATCTATTCAGCATTATGCTTCATTAGCTGCAGGCTTGTTGTATGACGCCATGTAATCAATCAATCATGTACCATTTGTGGTTGTTCTGCTCATAAAGCCAGATTTATTTGTTTTAGCATCCAGACCGGAATGCATTTTTCTTGTGCTTTTCCAGTGCTGAACCATAGATAAGACCATTTGTTAGTCTCTGAGAGATCTGTCTGCTCAGGAAACTGTGCGAAGAAAACAAACTGCCGCCTTAATTAGAAGGTTGTGGCTGCTTCTGATTTGAATGACTTCATGTCCTCTTTCTCTCAAATTAATACGTTATTACTCACATGAGAAGTCTGATTATTTTTGGTGGGAATTTCTAGCTAGTGCTGTGTGGGAGGACCCAGCAGAAAACCCTGTGGTTGTTGTTGGTTATCTTTGAAAGTAATCTTGATGGAGGCCCCATGGCCTTCAGGAAAAGATGAAGTGCCATTTGGAGCTCTGGAAATGGTACTGGGGAAGCCTTGGGAGCCCCACATCCAGTGTGCATTTGGAGGGATAGCACTGTAAGCCCTCCTTTGAAGATAAAACATTAGTTGTTCCTTATGGAACTTATTGTGAATAATTTATAAACTTTATGGCTGTTGGGAAAAAAATGTGTAGCATAAATTTCCAGAGAAAAGAGGGAGGAATGGTAAGGTCACATTGAGAAAAGATGTAAATTAGGAAAATTGCCATTACTCCAAGAAATCTCTCTGACCCATAAAATACGTAAGTTTTTTATTTACTCCTTCCCACTGTGAATTTATTTCTCTGGGCATATTACATTTTTGAGGGTTGGAAAATCTGAGTGCAGATCAGGAAGGAAGCTGTTGGAGTTCCCTGCAACAGGCAAAACCAAAGGTAATTGTTAGCTCTGCATGAGCATGAGCTAATCCAGAGCCCGTGCTTCATTCCAGTTCTTACTGGCCAAGAGCAGCTGTGAATAGACAGAAAATGATACAGTGCTGCAGCCAGGGCTCAGGCTATATGGGCAGTTCATCATCAGCTCAGAGAGTGCTGCTCTTCTTCTGCCATGGAGCTGCATTCTTAGCTCTGCTCTTTGCAATCGTGTGACTTTCTCTTTGTGCTGAATAACAGTTAATTATTTTGTTAAATCCACGTGGAGATGTGTAGAGTCCTCACTGCTCAAGAGTCATATGATGTTGAGCAAAAAGCCAACAATTTTGCTGATGGAAAAAGGGGCTGTGAAATACAGCATTATCATCTGAAGCAAATAGCCCCACTGGTTTTCTGTTTGTGTACATGTACACATGACCTCTTTTGACTTTGAAGCGTAGTTGAAAAGAGAAATCCATTTACTATTATTTGAATTTCAGTCATGCCTACAGAGGGAGAGAGAGAAGAGTCCCTTCGGGATAAACCTGGTAGCAGTCACTACCTAAAAAGTAAAATTGAAGAAATGGTCAAGTTGAGTGGGGACAAGTGGGGAGATAGAGTTGCTCAAGGTCATAGGAAAGAGGTAAGACAAGCAAAGTCTCCTGAGCTATGCCTCATAGGAGAGCTGCTAGGCCATCATGCCTCCTTAAGAGGTGGTTCACCTTTTCTGCAGCCAATCCATGGGATCTCTCAGACTGTGAAGGTCAGCTTCTGCTCCAAATCAGGTGGCAAGGACTCGAGCCAGGGTCTCACACATGCCAGGGCAGCATTCCATGCAGCAGTCTTGGGACACACTGGGTATTATCCAGTTTAGCCATGCTTCAGCCCTGTGGTGCATTCGTACCACACTGGTCAGCATGACACACGAATGTTTTAAATACGTGGGGGAGAAAGGGGAACAACACATGGGGACAGGACATGGGATGTTGCTTTCCACTTTGATTCAGCATCCCTGATTCCTTTCATTTTAACTCTTGTATGGTATTTACACCCCTGGGTGGGTGAAAATGGCAGCTTCATGTCTTAATTAGCAGCTTAAGCCTGCTGGTTTTGAAAAGTCATTGGTGTGCACAGTGATAGACAGGTGTAGAGTCATCCTAACAGTCATCCATTGACTGTCTGTCTGGAGATGAGAAATGCTCCATTTTATCCATTGTTAGTTTACAGAGAAACTGTGGTTTGAAGAGTAACCGTTGCTCTGTCTGAACAAAAAACTGGCAAATATCTCCAATAGCAACAGGGACATGGTCAGGAGACTAGAAGTTATAAGATTTAGGATGTAAAGATACCTGTGTATGACACAGATACACACTGACCCACCATTTCCTCCAGTATATGGCCAACTCTATTGAAGGGAGCTGACCACAAGTGAACGGGACAAAGCTTTCGGCATGTTTTGCTCAGCTCCACTGGAAAAGCTTCTAAGAGCTATTTGCTGCTAATCATTCTCAAGCAACGAATGAATGGAAAAGAATCTTACTAGAATGATTTAGTGTTCGTCACGCATAATAAATGAATAGAGTTATTCACTGGCAGTCACACATCTCTGGCTAATCCTCTTGAAGGTCACTCGTACCAGTCACCAGCCTCTCGTCACAGCTACTGCAGTAGAGAGCAATGTGTTAAAGACTGGGAGCTGTTCAAAATAGCGGGATCAGGTCTGTCCACTGGTTTGGGTTTGTCCTTCACCCTGATTCCTACACCTCACATCATCAAGGACTAGCAAAGGGAAGACCAGAAACAGATGAAAATGCAGTAACAGTGTTTGAATTATTAAATCCTCTCAGCCCAAAAGGACAGAGCTGTTAGTGTTAATCGTTCTCTAGGGAAGTCAAAGCAGAACAGTTTGTTCTGGGATGTCCTCTCATGCCCAGATATTACACTAACCAGGTTGCAGGGCATCTGCAACAGCTTCCTTTTGGTGCAAAACCATCTGACTGGAGGAGAACTGGATTGCAACATATTATTAGCCTTTTTATTATGTGCTACTTCAAGTTCTTCAAAAAATCCCCTGATTTGAATTTTGTGTGGTAATTTCCTTCCTCAGTTCTTGAATCAGACAACACCAGAGGACAACAGCAATGTGACCTCACCAACAAGAAACATCCAAGGAAATGAGGTTATCGTAATGATCTGGAAGGTGTACTCAAGCACTACTCACTGCCTGGGTCTAAAAGAGACACTGTGTTACTACCCACCTCTCACAGCTACAGCAGAGTCTGCTGGTGACTGGTCCCTGCCTGAGTGGGTCGGAGCACCACAGGAAGTGGTAAATGTATGTGGATAATTTCAGTGTACTAAAATTACACCTCGTGTTTCAGCCTAAGGGAACCCAGACTGTATCACCCACCCAAGGGCATGTTGCCTGCCAAGGTGTGGCTGAGATCTGTAGGCACAGGGCTGAGAGCTGTGGATAGTGACACGAGTAACACGTTGTCCCAGCGTGACAAGAGTTTTCCCTGCCAAGGGGTCTGTGAGTCATCTGATGTAGGCAGGTACAGAGCTGCTAGAAAAGGCCATGTTTCTTTCCTATTTGCCATAGGTGTGAGGTGATGAGACCACCTGAAAGATAAGAAGTGATTAGAGACAAACTAACTTCCTTTCTCTCTCTCTCTTTCTTTCTTTCTTTCTCTTTCTTTCTTTCTTTCTTTCTTGCTTGCTTGCTTGCTTGCTTGCTTGCTTTCTTGCTTTCTTTCTTGCTTTCTTTCTTGCTTTCTTGCTTTCTTGCTTTCTTGCTTTCTTGCTTGCTTTCTTGCTTTCTTTTTCTTGCTTTCTTGCTTTCTTTCTTGCTTTCTTTCTTGCTTTCTTGCTTTCTTGCTTTCTTGCTTTCTTGCTTTCTTTCTTTCCTTCTTTCCTTCTTTCTTTCCTCCCTTCTTTCCTTCCTTCTTTCCTTCTTTCTCTCTTTCCTTTCTTTCTCTCTTTCTCTCTTTCTTTCTTTCTCTCTTTCTCTCCTTCCCTTCCCTTCCCTTCCCTTCCCTTCCCTTGCCTTCCCTTCCCTTC
>VZTJ01003254.1:159484-193005 GCA_013397795.1 Orthonyx spaldingii | reverse complement strand
TACTTTCTGAGTCCGAGTGTTGGGAACCTGAAGGAAACTGTACATGAAAATCAATAAGACTATGTGTGAGGAGAGCAGCTAATTTCATCACAGTACCAGCCTCCAGGTCTTGCTTTATGTACTTATGATCAGCCTTCTCTAACCAGCAGTGCTGGATTTTGATTTTTAAGCCTTTTTTCCCCTTCTCTCCTCAAACACTGAGCTCTTCTAGAACAGAATCCCACTGTTTGTATTGGATGCATCTCCTTTATATAGTGAGACAGGCTGTAGCAAAATTTATTAGACCGCAACATAGAGGGGGTTATTCCCTTGGTAAATTTGAGTTCATATAACCAAGCAAGAGCTGGAAGGCAGTGGCACTATCTGCAGCTTAATAGCAGCCACCTGAACCCAGGAATCACTAGCCACATGGGGTTGGCAGGGAGATAAAGGCTCTTTTCCCATCCCTGTCACAGCTGTGACAAGCCAAGGTGTTTTAGGCCAGCAGAGCTGGAAAACACCAGGTTGCTCAGCCCTGACTATTTGCAGCATCTTGATGTTGGAGCTTGTGACCAAGGGCAGTGAGCAGTCTGATCTGAAACTTACTGCTGGCACTAAGTAAGATTATTTTTTTTGGTGTTATGGGCTTGTTATGATCCTGGTGTTTTCAAACCTGCTGGTGCATCTGTGCTCTTTTATCCCAACAAAAAAACCTGGTGAAAGGCCTCTGTATTGTGTAGTGGTTATCTCAAACCAAACTCTGCTCATTTTGGCTGGGTTTTAGCTCTGCAGCTGGAGAGGTCCTTGAATGCTGGCCTGGCTGTGGGAGGGCAGTAAGGGTTGTTGTGGGGGGGTTGGTTCCTGCAGCCCATTTGGGCCTCCAGAGCAAAGCTGGGACTGGCATTGTGACTTGGAAACAGTTACTTGTGTGTGATGGCTTTGTGGTGCAAGGCCCTATTAACAACCATTTTTTCCTTGCATTGCAGTTCCTAAAGGCTTAAAGCTTTAAAGGCTTAAGGTTTGTTGGTATTATGTTTAACTGGATACATGGCTAATGTCTTAGAAGGTTTGGGGACAAAATTACCTCTGCAGAGGCTTCACCTGCTGAGCCTCTATTTTAGATGTTTAGTGTAAACTGATGGTGCATGTGCAGCCAAATCTGGAGCTTTGTTTTCTTTCGACAGTGCCAAACTAATGCATTTGAGTGTGTTATGTGTGAGCTGTGGTCATTTACTTCTGCTGAACAGATTTTGTTTTGCTTTCCTTGCTCTGTAATGCTTCTGTCTTGTTTTATTAACAAACCAAAGTCACCTTGGGTATAGTGTAAGCAACCCAGTCTGTGTAGGATTGGGGCTGATAAATCTGCCCGGTTTTCCTGGGATTAGTAATTGCTTGGTTTTAGACTTTGTTAGAGAGAGATGCTACTATTAATTTTTAAAAGCTGTCTGTACCAACCAGAGACTTTTGCTGCCACATCTGAGGGCTGGAGGGGCCCTGATGGCAGTGGAGGCTGCTCTGAGGGTCCCAAGTTTGTGGTTCCTCCATGATCCAACCCTTATTAAAGCAATAATAAACATTAATTTTAAAAAATCTCCCGAAAACTATCAGTACAGTGGACTAAATCCAATATTTAGGCCTTGTGGCCTCATTCTCTGGTATCTGTCTGGGCACGGATGCCAAATGTAGTGTTGACTGGGATTGTATCCTGTCACTGGTGGACTTCTGGGTTCTGATGAAGGCTGATCTTGCTCTACCTTTTGTTCAATGAAGGCTGAGTACCCCTTTTGCTCTTCCCTCCCTCCAATATAGCTTTATTTTTAAATGAAAGCTGCTAGGCCTTAGTATTTCTGGGAGCATTTCACTTGTTTATAAACATTGATGGGTTCAAGACCGACTGCTGGCAACATGAAATGAGTTCAAAACTGACTCTGTGAAAATATGGAAGAGTTGAAAATATGGGAAGTAACAAAAACTAAAAATTATATTTAGGTGACACCTGAGGGTCATTTGTACCTTTGAGATCTCATATATTGCACAAATACATTGACATTTTTAATGAGGAGCTGGATCTGCTGGTGTCACCCTTGTGATGCGTGTGACAAGGAGGGAGACTAAGCAGATAGATCTATTTTAAGTTAATTTTTGCTAGGGTGCCTTGGAGCTCTTGTCAGGTCTTGGATCCCATTAGTCCTTGTTGAGCAGTGGCTGTAGACATGCAATGAATCTGTGTGCAGTTTAACCAAAAAACCCCAAACTTGTAACATTTCAGATGAGGGCCACCAACCCAGGGCTGGGGTTAGAGAGGAGGTCTTCTTGTGCTGAAATCCAGGAACCCAGCCTTGACAAGAGGATCAGAGGTGGAGGGGGAAGTTCTGAGAACTGGGTGGGAAAGCAGTAAAGAAAAGGTAGAATAGGGGCCAGTACCTGAAAGCCAGTTTCAGCACACAGAGTGGACATTGGGCACAAAGAGATAAGAAAGCAGTTGGCCACTGGGATAAGCTGCCATGGAAATTGTGGGCATTTTATCTTGTTCTCAAATCATGAGTACCTGCCTAGCTGGAGGATGAATTTTAGCTTAATCTGTCTTTGGAGATCAAAATCAGTGTATCTGTCGGTGAAGTCTGAGAATTTGTTATAGGTTTGAGGTAAATGCTACGAGCTGATAGCACAGCTGGGTTACGACAGGCAATTATTCCATAATAACATGTCTCTTCTGTTCTGCTGTTTGCATGGGGTGGTGCAGTTACTCCAGAGTCTGGTTCGTGGTAACAGGACGTTCATGGGCCATGGAGTGGGATGTCTTCCACAGCAGAAAACACTGCCATGTTTTAAAATCTGTGTTTGCAGGATAATTCCTTTTGTACTGACACAAGCTAGTCAATAGAGTCTGCCAAAAATCTATATTTATGAACTACAAGCTTGTAGCCTTATGATCAAATTTTCAATTAGAGCAATGCAGATTTTTGAGTGTGTTTTGCATCTGAAAGTTCTTTTGTCTGGAGGAGGACGATGTAGAACAGAAAAGCACAAGCACTCAGGTCAATTCATCATGTAGTTCTTGCCTCTCTTCCCAAAAGAGAAATGGGAAAATTGAAAACATGTTAACATTTGCCAAGGGTTTCTGGTTTTGTTTTTCTTGCTTTGAAAATACATGTTCACTGCAATTTAAAAAAATCAGCTTGTCTCCAGTAAAACTTTCCTTTTGGTGTTTTGTAAGCCTTTCATTTTATCTGGCGATTAGGATTTCTATTTTAATAGCTATATCTGAGAAAAGGTTTAAACTATTGTTTTGGGGGGGAGTGTATCTGGATCTTGAAAATGAAGAAATCAGATTTTTGAACTGCTTTATGTCCAGTTGTCATTTTAATTGCTGGCAATTTCTTAAAACAGTTTCTTAAGACTTTTTTTTCTTTTCCAAAAATGAAGCTATTACTGGGGAAAGGATCTGATAAGAAGGATGTTTGTCTTGGCATAGTCTATTTTTGATTCTGAAGTGCTGAAAAGTTACTTTTCAGGGCTTTGTTGCATTTTCAAAAAACTGAGATGAAATATGGTCCAAATACTGGTATGTTGTACTCTCAGATAGGTTTACTTTAATTGTAATATCTTTTCCCCCCTGGTTTAATCAGAAAAGAGATGATTAAGAGTAACTTGGAGTAGATCAAAGTCTGTCACACTGCACAGTCTGGAAAAAACATAAAGAAGGCAATTAAGGTCTGTTAGTCCAGGCTTATTAAGAGTAGTTTGGCAGGAAGGCTTATTTACATAGAGAATGGGGTTTGTGGTGTAGAATTCGAATGGCTTTGGTGCACCTGTGGTGGTTCAGTCTCAGCAGTTAAGGTTGGGTGATGCCTTTTAATGATGTGCCTTGGTCATGGCAGCAGCAGAGGTGATCAAGTCTGTATGAAACCTTGAGCGGATTTGAACAGTGAACATCTGATGGATCCTTTGGGAATGCTGACTGCCCTTTAGGCAGAACTGGGAAAAGGCAGGACTTGTAGGTGAGCAGTAGTCCTGGAGAAAAGGGTCTGTGTGCATTGAGGTCTGGCTTCAGACAAAACACCCTCCTCCTGTTTTTGAAGTTCCCTTGCTCAGTGTGGGCTTCATCAGCAAGGAAATTGTCCACCATAAACCTCCTGCAATCCCAATTTCAGATGGTGGCAGGTGGCGAAATAAAAGATGGTGCCAGTGGAGACTATGGTTAGAAACAGCCATGGCTGGCAGGAGGGAGTTAGCCCTTGGTCAAGAGGAATCAAATTAGGTTGTAAAATATTGAAGCAAATAAACTGAGTGTACAGAGTCTTTCCCCAAAATGATGTGTCCTGTGCTGTACAGTGTTGTTACCCCCTGGGCCTTGCTCCCATCTGCCTGCTGAGGAGCTGCCATCTGCGGGAACCTGGCATCAATGCTATTAAATGATCAATTTGGGAGTCTGTCCATCGCTCCTCCATAAGCCACTAACTGCCAAGAAATCCCTGACCTCAGGTTGCCCTTCCTGGTATGGTGCAGAACAGCTGTAAGCACAGCCTGACCTTAAATCAAAATGAGAAACTTCACAGCTTAAACAAAGGGCAAAGGGCTGGGTGATGGCTCCATCCTCTGCGACCAAGTTCATGCCAGGGCTCTCTGTCCTTTGTGTTTCAGTCAGTGCCTCGTTGTGTTTTGTAACGAGGCACTAATGCACTACTAGAAATTACAAGAGGGTGGTTGCTCTTCTGGGTGGAAAAACATGTCATTGAAAGAAGGGTGACAGCAGCCAGTGACAAACCACGGCAGGCATAATATTTAGCAACCTGGGCTCCCCACTGTGCGAGGGGGTTAGGAGGAGGGAGAGATCATTCATAAAAGAGCAAGAAGGTCTTGCTTGCTGGTAAGTCATTTCTGTCATGTTGTTTCACACAGAGCATGCTAGAGAGCAAAACCAAACCACAGTGGAAACAATAGATGGATGTGGGGGGGACTGTGCAGACCAGGTAGTTGTTATTCTCTCTTCCTCTCCCCACTTAGCTGTGTCTCTGAGGAATGTGCACATCTACTAAAACAATGCCATTGATAACTTCATTTTTAGTAGTTGACTGTATTAGGTTGCAGTGATATACTCTGAGTAAGTGTTTTCTGTTATTCCATTTATTTGAGCAGGGTTCGAAGTTTTTTTGCATCAAGGCCATAGTTATCAACTCTATTTAAGATCACAGCATAAAGATGGAAGAAAATATCTTCAGTATCATTACTGTACCTGTATTTTCTCTTGCCTGACAGATTTATCTCCTATGTCAGCCTTTGTCTCCTATTCTGAAAGCCTTCCATTTGTGGTTACACTTATCCCCACCCTGTGCTTTTGGTAAAATAGGTGTTCTCTGTGCCAACTGGCTTGGAGGTGACAAAAACCTCAGGCTACCTGAAGCAGCTTTGTCAGTGGCTATAGCATTTTGAGGCTCAAATCCATCACTGTCATGGCTAGAGCTCAGCTCTGGAATGCTCTGTGCAGTGAGAGGTGTCAGAAGTGTCCCTTTCAGGATGTGCATTATGACTTTTGTCTTGAACCACCTGGTGAATGGTGCTCTGAGGATGAGTCAGAGTGAGTTCCCCATGTGGCTTTCCTGTGTAGGTTTCTCTGTGGCGTGGGGTGAATGAAGCAGGATATTATGGGGCAAAAAGCCCCTGCAACACCCACCAAAAGGCTCCTGAAAACACCTCAAAGAGCAAGATAGGAAGTGACAAGTTGCTTAGCAAAAAGTTGAAAGTGTAGTGGGATGCTTCTGTTCAGGTGAGTAAAAAATTGAAGTTATAAAGGAGGAGGCTTGTGTTGAACACTTGCAGTTCTGCCCTCTGTACATGTGCTGGTTGGTTAACGCCCCCCCTCAACACTCATGGAAAACTTTGGAGAGGCAGCAGCCAGCCCTGATAGTGGTATCCCTCTGCAGTATGGGTGTATTTGTGGTTGAGGCTTCCTTTCTATTTTCCAGTTTCTCAGTTTTCATTCCACCTTTTTTCTCTGCTTCCAGTCCTTTGTGTTTTGTTGGTTTTTTTCTGCTTAGACTACCCTTGGTCCTACTCTGAGTTCACCTCCCTTGAAGTGGAGATTTGTCCTCGGATATTGCTTGACCTGCTTTGCCAAGGTGTTTATCTTCTGCAATGCAGATACCAAATTTAAGTTTAATGTTTCCCCAGGCAGTTTGTTGGCAGAGGCAATGCGTGGGGAGGTTCCTTGGGTAAGTACATTTGTCTTCCCTGACCCCTCCAGAAACTTGGAGAGGAAGTTGAGGGGTGCAGCAAATCGGACCAGGAGGTAGGTGTGTGGAGAGGGGAGAAACAAGTAACTTTGCACTAGCAACAGGCACTGTGACTGCCTGCTGTTTCATGAGACTTGACGTGAATTCAAGTGGATATCTATTACTGATGAACAGAAAGCCAAAAAAGACTTTTTTTTTTTTAAAAAAAAAAAAGAAAGAAGAAAAAGATCTTTTTGCTCTCAACCTGTGAAATTCCATGATGACTTAGAACAAATTGAAGCACTTGCATCCAGTGGTGACTTTGAACTGGAAGGGGAGCCTCGTATTTCATGGGGCGTGTTTGTGAAAGTATCTTATAGCCAAGCAGCCAACTCTTTGCAGAAGCTTTTAGCTGTACACCAAAGACACAGCCCCCTGCTCCATAATGTTGTTTCTCCTCATGGAGAAAGGTTACAGGGAAGTGATAGTAAATGATGTGGCATGTCTGCAAATCATTGGTTTGAGGGGCAGTTGTTCCCATTCCAGTCACTATTCTATCACTCAGCCCTTCACGTTGCATAATTCCTGTTTCATTTACTGCTGCTTATGATAGGGGAGCTCAGCCCAGCAGTCAAGGGTGGTGCCAAGAGTACCTAATCAAATCTGGTCATGCAGATCCCTGTCTGCGGGCTGGGCAGAGCTCAGAGCATTCCAGGGCTGCAGCAAAACTGGACTCCCTGTCCTCTTCTTGGCTTCAAGAGCAGCTGGAAGAAATGGGTGCCCAGGTGCTTTGCCTCTGCTGGTACACCACCCCTCCACTCCCACCCCTCTTCTGGCAGGACATTAACGGTGGTGGCCTAAGTACAGCATCCCTGCTGTGGGGCTGTTTTTCCCAATTATTCCCCTCACAATGGTGTGTGCAGTCACAGCAAGGGGCTGCCAGGATCTGATGCTTTGGCAGCTTGCTGCAGGTGAGACTCCTTGGAGAATCCTAGTGACCAAAGAAAGAAAGAAAAGGGGTGCTCTTTGCTTTTAGAGTTTTGTATGGCTTCGTGACTGTCCCTTCCCAGTGCCCAGGATGCCAGCAAGAGCTAAAGCTTGGATGACCTGTATGTCAGTGCTCAAACTCCTGGAGAAGGAGCTGAGCCACTACCATGCCATGAGTGTCTGAATTATATTCTTTTATTGGCATCCTATACTGTTGGAGTGAATACATCTTTTGTCTGGTCGTTCTCTATTTCTCCTTGGAGTGGGTTGGGAAGAGGGTCTGTGTGTGTGTCTGAGCCACTGAAGCACAGCAGTGACGAGCTAAAGAGAGCAGAAACCTGCACAAAGCCCTGATCTCTCACTGTATGCTTGCCTCATCAGGAGAAAGCCAGATCCTTGGGGCTCTGTGGCATTTGTGAGTTCACAGCTCTAGACTGCAGTCTTGGAGGTTGGGTGCTCCTCCAAATGTGACCTTGTTTCAGTTTCCCACGAGGGAGCTCATCTGTAGGAAGTGCTGGGTGCCCTGAGCAGGGCGAGCAGCAGGCGGGAGATGAAAAGGGATGTGCCCAGCCCTGGGCTGTGCTTGTGACGCACACTTTGCCTAACCACAGCTGCTTTGTTCTCGAGGTCACTGCAAATTTAACCCAGTCTGTTCACAGCTTCTTCTGCTGATGTGTCCTTCTGAATGCTGTTGTCTGTGCTCTGCCCCAGCCTCAGCTGCTTTGCACCCTTCTGCCTCTCTCCAAATGCTGGCAAGAGAATGTGGTGCTGAGAAGGGCACCAGGGGTAGAGTTAGGAGCTGCAGAGCAGTGTGGGACAAGACTGTGTGTGTTGGCTATCCCAAGTGTTTTGCTGAGACAGGTGCCAAACAGAGGATAAATCCTTGTTGGCGGGTGCCACTTCCTGGGAGTATCAGAGCTTTGGTCTGTCTTGGTAAGCTGAGTGAGGTGGCAGTGAAATGGAAAGGGGCATCTCTATTGCAAAAGCATGATACCCCAGCAGGGAGTCATCATATGCACCTGCCCCTCCTGCTCCAGACTATTTCCCTGGCTGCAGAAATATTGTCCCTCTCTGACCACCCATCATCATCTCCCCAGATCTTGACAAGCCCCTGCAATGAGGGCTTTTTTGAGCAAATTCTTTTTTTGGCCTTTCACACCCTTCCAGCAGTGCAGCTCCGCAGCACTGCAAATATTCACTGGGAGCACCTGAGAGTGGCAAATTGCTGCTATGTGAGGCTGGCCAGAAAGAGAATGATGCCCTTTGGGGAGGAGAAATAATAAAAGTTTTTAAAAACAAGGCTGAGATGGGAGAGTTTGGCAGGGCTTGGGAGTGGAAACCAAATTTACCTTTCACATAGGGATCCTCTTATCTTCAAAATTATTCTGGCTTGCCCTGGTTTGTTTTACATGAATGGAGGATGCTTTGACTTCACTAATTAATTTTTACTTCTCTAAAAGTGGCAGAACCTCTGTGACCTTGGGTTGTGTGCTTACAACTGAACTTACAGCAGTGTTTTTGCTTGTGTTTGAGGATCATGGCTCCAGGGTGCCAGGTACAGCAGGATAAACACCATCAGCAAAATGCTGTGGGAAAAACTAGCTGCCTCAGCTGGCAGCTGCTGGGGAGCTACCTACAGGCTACATGTGAAGGAGAAGCAGCCAAGCCATCATTTTGTAGCACGGCTTACACCAGATATTGGAGCTGTGATGTACAATATGGTATCTCACCTCCAACACAAACCACACCTGGTGCCTGGAGCAAGGTGGAGATGCTGTAGTTGCCAGACTTGCTATTCATAGAAAGTATGGTAATCCCATATGTGATGACGCTCAAAAATACTTCTACACACAAAAAAAAATTGCTTTTTGACCTTGTGCCTGCAGGTGCAGTTTTAGACTCTAAGGCATATTTTAATTTAAAGATGTACTTCTGGAGAAAGAGCTTGGCATGCATTTTAAAGGCATAAACATAAGAGCTCTCAGACAAAGTACATGGTCCTGTGCTGTCTGCCTCGGCATTCATATCTCCTTCATCTCTTTCATGCTGCCAAATTAATTTGTTGTCTTTCGCTGTCAGTGAAGATAAACCAGTGCTAATTTAGTCCACAATATTGTTTTTGTTCAGTCCTGTGCTATGGAGCCAAATGCTCTGCTGAGATAAATCAGCACCCACCTTGGTTGTTGGCCTGGGAAGCAATGGAATAAACCAGCTACTGCCATGCTGGGAATTACAGTTGTCCTGCACCCATGCTATGTTTGGCCTGTGAAAGTAGAAAGGGAGGCAGGAAACTAGGAGCTGCTGGACTTGTTGGTCATTCTGCTGACAAGAGTGTTGTGTGACTTAGTGTAGGTATTTCCTGCATCCCAGTGTGAGAACCTGAAGGTCCTTTTCTGGTTTCACACTGAGACTTGGGATTGCACAGATCTGAAGAAGCAGCACAGCAAAGTGTGACCTCATGACTAGGCTCCTGCACAGCCTCAAAGACAATTAAGGTGTCTTTAGAAAGAATCCAATGAAAATTTTTTTAAAAATCCAAATCAACAAAACCAAACCAAGCTCCTCTACACAGACACAAGAAGGTATATGCAAGGCACAGGTTTGCTTAATTGCCAAATCCAATTAGAAATAGTAACCTTTTAGTATGAACTTTCTTTGCTATGGAAAAAGATTTCAGTCCAAACTTTTTTTTTTTTTTCCTTCAGCTGAGCATGTATTGTGAAGGAAGACCCCTAAGAGATGGGGAATAATTTCCATCCCACTAGGAAGATGGAGAGGCTGAAGCATGGAGGAGAGAGAGCTGATTTTCATCTACGGCTGCAGTTGGAAAATAGACCCAGACCTCTGGATTCTGTTTTCTTGTCCTTTCTGTTTTGATATTTTCTGGCACTTCCTGATAATTGCCATCCAAACCTTCCATTTCAGCAGAGCTTTAATGTTTTAAAAGCTACAATAAAAAGTAATTGGAGAAGATGTTAAAAGTGCCAGGTGGAATTTCCCATGTTCTCTGTTCAGATGCAGTTCATAGAACTGGGATGAGGTTCCTGACAGTGGAGTTTTCCCTGGTACTGAAATATGTGTATAGTGACAATTTGCTTACCCTGCTGCCATCCCAGGGATGGGGACCAAAATATGGCTGGGTGGCATTTTTGTGTCACCAGGTATGTATAAAAAGAAAAATAGCTAAATAAAAACAAGTAGAAAAAACCCAACACAACAACCCAAGGGCAAAAAATAACCCAACCCAAACAAACTGAGGGTAGTGGAAAACAATTTCAGGTCAGCCAGATGACTTTGTTTCTCAGTGGATTTTGTTTAGGAGTTGAACTAGTTGCAATTACATATTTTAAGAAAAGAAAAAGAAAGGAAAGAGGAGAAATGTCTCATGGGGATGGAGATAAAGAAAAGCAAATGCTGAACTTGGAGACAAGTGAGTGTGACAGGTAGGGGGGATTGGTGAGAGCAATGCTATTTTAGGTCAGGAGTCATGGAAGTTGGGGCTTTTCCTAAAGCTGTTGTTGGTTTTGGTTTTGTTTTCTGGAACCTCCACCAAACTGAAAAATGTCATGTTTCCATGACTGTAACAGTCTTGGTTTGGAGGTGATTTGTACAAGTAAGTGTTTGTTAGAGGAAAATGAGAAGCTGTGATGTTCCTGACTTATGCTAGGGCTCCACCTGACCTCCAGCATGGAAGATGATCGATGTTTCTTCTTGTAGTTTTTGGAGATTAATTTGCCACCACCTGCCTCTGATATCTTAAGTCTCTGATGTGATATAAGAACATAACTTTTCCAGGCTCTTAGTTAAATGTTCAGGCTGGGCAAGTATTGATGTTGATGAGCACTTCACTTTAGCGTGTGTGTGTATACATAGATATGTGTATATATATATTCGAATCGTATAGGCATATTATATTGAAATACAATTATTCTTAATTTAGTTTCATTAATTCAGTTATAAAGTTTATATTTTTAAAACATAAAAAGTTCCCCTCTCATGCATAGGAAACTACTGCTTTTGCCTTTGGTTCATTTTGAATGTATTTTAGAGAGTTTCAGGAGTTACTGAGATGGTTACTCCTCAGATCAATAAACAGATAAATGGATCTTGTCTCCTTTGCTCTTGAATTTTTGAAATTGATTTGCGAAATTCCACTTTCTAATCTGCCCCCTTAATCCGAGCTCATCACTCTGTTTCAGACTGGCTTCTGATTCTTTAAATGATCAAGTAGGCTTCCTCTCTTTGTTCCCCTGCTAAGAATACAAACTGTTCAACAAAGCTGCAGTTAACGTTTTCCAGTCATAATGTCTTTTTCTTTATCTGGACTTCAGGTGAAATGTGAGTATTCAGATGTGAAGAAGGAGATGTTTTGTGATTTTACCTTTTGATTTGGCAGTTGGGTAGGGGAAAAAAGAGTATCCAAAAGGGGAAAACTCAAAAGTGACATAATGTTAGCAAGTCTTTTAATTAGATGATATGTTTTTTGGGCTTTTTAAAAATCAGAAATATGAACTTCTGGAAGCTTTTATTTCTGAGGATGATGAAAATTAGCCCTCTGGGAAGCGATTCCTCCTTGGTGTAGCTTTTTAATTTGCCTGTCTGAGCCCTTTAATAATGTTACTGCATTCTAATTGGAAGTCACTTGAAGGCAGACTAGGTTTTGATTGTGATTGATTTAATAGATCCTCATTGTAGCTGGTTTTGAGAAGCCTATCTTGCCTTGGCATGAAGCTATTAATATGCTCTGCTGAATATTGCTGGTCCCTGGCAGGAGTGGAGGTACAGTCCTCATGATTTGATTTGGCCTTGTTGTATTCTGGTGGTTTATTCTGAATTTGGGGGGTGTCCTGGAGGAGAGGGCAAAAGTTTGTTCTGTGGGAAATCCCTGTGGGGCCAAGAATCACAATGCCAGCAGCCACTGCTCCGTGACCTGGGATCTGGAGGGCCTCAGAGCTGCAGCCTCCTGCCGCCCCATCTGTCACTAGCACAGGATTTGCTGCTCTGGGGTGAACTTAATGGCTGTCATGCTGACATGTAGTGCAGTCAGGACCCTCTAAAGGTGCCTTTCCAGATGTGCTTAGCTGATATTTCCCCTCCTCCAGGCCTTTTTGGACTTCTTGGTGCATCTGTAGATTTCTCTTGGACGCTTTCCACCAACAGTGATGCAATTGGCTTTAAAGCAATGTAGAAAGGGTCAGAATTTGGCCTACTCTCTATGTATAGAAAGAAAGTAGGAGTTACTCAGCTTCCCTTTCTTCACACCCTACTGGAGCACAGAACATTCCTGCTCGCTGGCTCAGCTAAGCTGCAGCCTAACGCTGAACTGCGTTAATTTTAGTTTGTAACAGGAGTCAGAATACTGGTCAGAGCCACAGTGTGATCTCTGACAAGCTCCCCTTTTGAAGCTTAAGACCAAGACATCTTTTCAGAAACCCTATTATTGATTCAACAGCAATGGATATTAAAATGCCAATCAGTTCCTTTTAATTATGCCTGTAGCAACCTGGGGCAGCTACTGATTCAGTTTTGAGAATGCTGACACTTTGACAGGTTAGAAAGAAGGCAGGGCTGGCAGGATGCCTGACCTGCGGAAGCACCAAGGTGAGGGCAGGCTTGCTGGAATAAACTGGCCCTTGCCTGCTGTAGCCCATTGCTCCTGGCCCAAACCTGGAGTGGCTGCTACCTGAGCCAGCAGGGTCTAATGGCAAAGATGTGTTACCTTTAGCACCGTGTGGGGACAGGGACAACCCAAGTCCCCCTCTGCTTGGCGTGACCAAATGTGGCTGACCTCAGGGTGTCACCCACACACAGTGGAGCAGGTCTGACTCTGGGTGTGAGACCCAGAGACCTGCCCTTTCCCTCATGTGACATGGGACATGCTGTTTCCATGCTGTAAAATGCTGCCTGACCCCCCCCCAAAGCATGTTGTTCATCAGCCAGCTCCCTTAACAGCTTGCTAAAGCTCATTCTATTTTACTTTCCAAGCAAGGGAATTTGGTTTTTCATGACGTCAGAGAGCAAACAAGATGTGTGAGGATCCTGTGCTTACCTACAGATTAAGGAGCACGTCGTGGTTCTCAGGAGCCTTACCCGCTGACTTCAGCGGATGTGAGATTCATCTCTGTGCCTGAGCTCTGACGCACTCTGTGCTGGCAGATGCAGAGAGATTTCCCTCGCACACATCATGAATTTACACTGCTTGGCTACATGTCACTTGTAGTTGTTCCTCTTCCAGCTGTCACAGGGCTCTTGTGCTGTGCCAGCAGTACCAGCTCCTTGGCATACTTCTCCAACATCCCTTTGGAGAGGCTCGCATCTGTCTGCCCCCCTTTTTGCGCTGGCTCTTTTGTGATGGCACTAAGTGAAAAATACAGAGTGCTGAGTCATGGGATAATGGTAACAAAAATGTTATTTGTGCTGGACAAATTGATCCTGTGTTGCCTGTAGCATGATGACTGACCTCCTGGTCAGAGGTCTGTCAAAGGCAGTAAGTGTTCAGTGTGCTTACATGGCCTCCTTGCCCCACAGCAGGTCCTGCAGCATCACACTGCTGCCTGTGTGCCCGAGGTGGTCGTGACCAGCATGACCAGCTGGCTCAGGAGCTGAGGCTGCTCCCTGGGGCTCACTGCTCTGGCACTTGCTCAGCCTCTGTGGAAGAGTCCTGGCCACCTCTGCCACATCTGTGCTTGACCCCCTCTGCCTCTGTGCTGGGAGTCGTCTCAGCTGCCCTGGACTTGAGTGTCAGGGTGAATCGCAGGACTTTGTGCTCATCCTTCTGGCTGGATGCAGGGTGGAAAGATGCTACAAGTTCAGCAGCAGCATTATGGTTTGTTTTCTCTGAAAACAGTGACTGGCTTCAGATGCTCACCAGCAGCTTGGTGCAGATGCAGTGTCTCAAAACACTGATCTCTGTGTCCTTGGGGGTGGTGTCACCTCTAGTCCAGCTCGTTCCCTGGTACTGGATAATCAGATGACTCATGATGGAGAGCTGATTTTGCAGCTAGAAAGGGCTGGGATACTCAGCCATGGACCATCCTATACTTGCATAGCATTGCTCCAGCTGCTTGCTTGGAGCCACGGTGACTCGGTCAGTGTGTCTGATGGTGCAGGAGAGCCAGCAGCCCCCTCACTGCTGTGTGACCCCACAGATATGGCTCCTTCTTCCTTTCTGTGGGTCTCTGTTGGACTTGTTCAGCTGATGTATTTGGAATGCTTCCTCCAGGACTGGGATGTGGCCTGGTGAAAGAGCCATTGCTGAGGTCAATCACCACAGCCAGGAGCAGGAAGTGACAACTCAGTCACATTCTCTGGATTGAGGTGCCAGGGAACACTTGTTGGGTTTGCTGTCTGCATCTGTGGTATTAAATCAGGCTGGCATTTGAAGGTCAAGCAAAGGAGTAAACGTGGAAGTGCCCTGTGTAGATATTCATACAAAGGAAATAATGTTAGAAAGAAGCTTCCTCAAATGGTCTGAGTGCCAAAATATTCACATGAACCAGTAGAGGTTTAAGATGGAGTGAAATGAAGAGCTTGTTCCTGTCACACTTGAAGCAACTCTCTAAATGTAATGTGAGTGCCTGTATATTTTGTTTGTCAGTGACAAAACCAAAATCTCTACCTTTTAGTTAAAAAAGGAGTCAAAATCTTTCTGCTTTTCCAAGCTTTAACCTCCTTTGCCAGAGACACCCTAGGTCACCACCATCATATTCTGTGCAAGCACCTGAGCTTCAGGCACATCTTCTGTTCTCAGGAGCCTTTGAGGATGTAAAATCCCTGAAGGTCTTTAGTTTTTATTCTTTTTTTTCTTCTGTTTGGTTCTGTGGAGCTTTTTTGTGTACAGGCTTACTTTGCAGTTATGGGCTGTGACTTTCAGCGTGGCTGTGCCCTGGATTGCCCAGTGCTGGGGGGAGGTTTTCTACATGAATTGCTCTGTATAAATAAACCCATGACAACAATGATGAAAAATGCAGGCTTTTGCTGTAAAAGTGTATCAGCTGCTACTTATTCTTAAAGAATCCTTCCACCAAATCATCACAAATCACAGCAAAGAGGAAGGAATGATGTAGTCTGACAATAGCAGTTTTTTAGACAGACAAAAAGATGTTGTGTAGAGAAAAGTAGTAACTATACAGGATTCTAAAAGTCTGTTGAGCTATTGCCCCCTGGAAAGAATAGCTTTACAGCATATGCACATAAATTTTAACTCTTGGCTGCCCTTTAAACTAAAATGGTGTATTTGGTATCACTCTGGCTTCTTTTGCCTTTTTCTAGGATGCTGAAGATCTGCTTTTATCCTCCCATGATATACAATGGCGCAGGCTGCTTCATTGCAATATGATGCCCTAGAGCCAGAGGGGAAAATGAGGATGGGGAGGGTGTTAGGCTAAGGCTGGAAATAAAGGTTGTGTTGGTAGCTTGGGGTTTTAGGTCTGCAGCAGGATCCTGGTGCAAAGTAAAATACTCAGCATGCAAAAAGGGTCTCCATGAACGCAGGTTGGGCAAGGGGGAAAGGGCCTCAGCCAGGCTGTCCTTGTCCAAAGGTCTGGCACCTGGGAAGCAACTGGGTAAGGGTTTGGTGTTATCTATAGCTGTCTGTGCACATAGCATGTGGTTATCTTTCACTGCTGAGGGCTGAGACAACTTTAAAGGTCCTTGGTGAGAGGTGTTTATGCCTTGCCTGGATCCAGCATCCTTCATCAGCCCTGTCTCAGCACCTGGAGGATGCTGTCACACCGCACGGCTCCTCTGTTTGAGTGCCGCAAGATTTACTGGCTCTCCAGCTGCTGCTAACAACGCTGCATTTGTCATGTGCTGTTTAATTAGCACAGAGCATGAATCACAATGAAGAGAACTGAGGTACGTGTCAGTTGATTATACCAACAGTGTGGCTGTGAACATAAAATAGCTCCATGTTCCAGCCATGCAATACCACAGTCGCTGTTACCTCAGCCTGTGGCTGAACAAACACAGGGAGAGCAAGGCTGCCTTTTCCCTGCAGGCACAAAGAGCAATGGATTATCTGACCTTGGAGGGATGGATTTCTTTTTTCCCCTCTGCTCTTGACACCTGGCTGACATTTGATACCTGTTATCGCAGGAGGACAAACAACGAGCTCGTTGCCTGTCTTGCAGAAGCAAAGCCAAGGGCAAAGCCTGCCGTCATCTTCCTTGATGTGTGTTGGCAGTGCTTGATGCCGGCTGGATTAGCTTGTTTAATTTGCTCCCTGTGTGGCTTTCAAAGTGATAACCGCATGAAAATGGCTGGGGTTTGGTTAATACCAAAGGGCTCCTTATTCTGACGTGTTGATTTGGGATACAGCTGCTCTGAGGGGTGCACATCAAGCCCCTGTTAGCTGTTTGGCTTGCTGCTGGTCACAGATGTGGTCAGAGATGGCCCCTGCCCGATGCTCTTCAGGCAAAGATGAGCGAACATTACATCCCTGTGCCTCAGAGATGATGGAATGAGCCAAGGGCCCTGATGTCACATGGCAGATCTGTGGCAGCTGTCTCCTGAATCCCAGATGGACCCATGGTTATTTTCTGTCCAGGCACCTGGCATGCCAAGTGATGTGGATGTCTTGTGGCTTGACTTTGACTTGTCACTGTGCACAGAGCCTTTGCAGCCTTTCTTCCCACTGCTTACAGCACCCAGGGCAAGCCTCCTGCCTGCACCTCCTCCCTTTCCAAAGTGCCAGGTCAGCTATCAGAGAAAAACTCCTTGGCTCAACAGCTGAGGAACTAAGTGCCTGATGGTCTTTGTACCAGGATGTGTCAATTCAATACTAAAAAAAAATAAACTTCTCCTCAAAATGCTCATATTAGAGTTGTGTTGATGAGCTTGGCAGTGCTGATGGCTGGTGTGTTAGCTGGTGCCTGCACCTGAAAAACCTTGGGTTTCTCACAGGGGCTGAATTTGCATGAGAAGAAAGAGTAACAAGGCTGCTGCCAACCTGTGTGTTTCAAATGGCTTTAGGAAATGTTGCCTTTTAAAATGACAGACAAATACTGTGGGTAAACTGGCAATATTTCAAAAAGGCGTCTGTCTGAGTGAAAGACCTAAATGTTTTTCAAAGGATTTAGCTGTGCTAAGGATTTTAATTAGTGCACTGTAGTAATAAAGACATAATGCTAAATTGGTGGAGGCTAAATATTGTCTTTTCAAGGAGACAGTAGGTTCTGGTGAGGCTACACTTTGAGTACTGTGCTCAGATCTGGGCCCCTCACTACAGGAAGGATATTGAGGTGCTGGAAAGAGTCCGGAGAAGGGCAATGGAGCTGGTGAAGGATCTGCAGCACAAGTTCTGTGAGGAGCAGCTGAGGGAGCTGGGGGTGTTTAGCCTGGAGAAAAGGAAGCTTAGGGGGACCTTATTGCTCTCTACAACTACCTGAAAGGAGGGTGTAACCAGGTGGGGTTTGGTTTCTTCTTCCAGGTAATGAGCAATTGGACAAGAGGAAACAGCCTCAAGCTGTGCCAGGGGAGGTTTAGATTGGATATTGGGAAAAATTTCTTCATGGAAAGTTGAGTCACCATCCCTAAAGATATTTAAAAGATGTGTAGATGTGGCATTTGGGGACATGGTTTAGTAGTGGCTTGGTAGTGCTGAGTTAAAGGTTGCACTTGATGATCTTAGGAGGTCTTTTCCAACCTAAATGATTCTATGATCCTCATTCAAATCCTGCCTTCTGTCTTAACCCTGATAGTGCAGCTACTTATCTCAGTACAATTAATCCCTGATTTAGCTTTGTGCTGCATGGTTGGAGACTTCTGTGATGTGTCACCACCTTGGGGAGAAGTTAGGAGTGACTTCCCTGGATGCCCATTGTGGTACTCCATGTGTGCTAGCTTCTTTGTTAGGCTGGTATGTACAAAGCAGATCCGTGATGGCTTTCTGTCTCTCAGGAAAAGGGTGGTCTGCTGAAGTTATTTTTTCTCATCATTTAGCTTCACTGAAGACTTTACAAGCTTATGCTGGTGTAAATTTGGTTACACAAAGAATATCAGAGAGCCTTTTTTAACTGTTTTCCCACTGCAGCTTTTCCCTCTGAGGGGACAGCTCTTGGGTCTTGCTCATCCCAGCCTTGGATCAGGTTCCTGCAGTGCTGCTGTATCCTGGACAGAGGTAGAGCCCTTGCCGGGGGTCCCCCAAATCAGAAGCACCTGTAGCCACGGGGCTTTGCCTGTGGGCCACCCAGGGAGGCTGTACTGCCCATCCTCTGGTGGGGGTGCAAAGTCATAGATCATCTCCTCGTTTTGGGACTTGATGTCCTGCCAGCGGCAATTAGGGAGCTCAGCAGGTAGTGCTGGGATGGGATGTTTGGCCTTTTTGCTGTGGTGCTGACGGGATGCCTGATGCTTTGAGGCAATGTTCTCCGCACATTGTGGGGGTGCTGGTAAACACTGAAACCAGCCTGAATAGTCCAAATACCGTAGCACACTGCAGAACACTTGAAAAATGACATCACATGCAAAACAGTGGCCAAACTGGGAAGTTAGACTTTGCTTTTGGCAGGCAAAGAGGGCAGTGAGACAAAGCACAGAATGAGCTTTTAAAAAAATTTCTAAACAAGACTGGCTTGGGTAACCAGTTTTGCCAGGGAGAATCCTCTTACGTGTTTCTACTTGGAATATTAAATAATGTGATTTTGGGATGAAATTGCTTGCTTCTCTACATCATGTTCTGTTCTGGTCCTTTTAATGCTGTCAGAAGTGGGGGAAGGAAAAAGCTTCATCCTAAGTTCTTTATTTAGGCTGTCTGGTCTCCTCCGCAGGGATGGGCTGGCACTGTCCTGGCTGCTGGTCTGTGCCCATGTAATGACTTGCTGAAGGATGTCACAGAGAAGCTCTGTGCATAGCTCCCTTGGGGCTGCTAAATCCCACCCCTGAGGACTGCACAAATGGACAGAATTACCAGTGAGTAGGTGGCTTGCAGCCTCCTCTTGCTTCTAATTCTCTAGTCAGTGCTCAGCAGTGAGCCAGAGGAAGATGCAACCTGTCCCTCTCTTCTAAGAGGGTTTTATCATTTATGCTGCACTTTTTGTGGTTTGTCTCTCATGTGGAAGAAGTTCGGACATATTCTTTCAAAAAGTTTTCATTGTAAACCTTAATCAGGCACAAAGCAAAGTTTCAGGAGAGAAGTAATGGATGGGAGGGTTGGAGGGGAAGTGCACTTCGGATTGACAGAAATTGCTGGACCCTGATGTTGGTTGGCTGGATAATCATGTTTGGTGATGGCACATTTCTTTCTTGGCAGTTGTGATTTTCATGTGCTTTCTTTTCCAATGTACTTCCAGTTGTCATTATTCATAAGTAGCACATGCAAACTACGTAACAGATTTTAACAATACTAGGCATATGGCTAAATGCTCATATTTTGTCATTGCTATAACCCATTGCCCTCCAGTTCTTTCACAACTGATTTTTTTTTTTTCTACTGTGTAAGAGTTTTGGACTAGGGACCTACTATTTTTCACTGGTCATAAAGGAACTTTATCAATTTTCATATCTGGTGTAAATTAAACCATACTTATGCAAAACATGGCTAAACCCAGTTATGCAGAGGGAGAAGGGGTGAAAACCCCCACTTCTCTAGTAGAGAAATTGCAGTCCCCATAAGTAAACTCCAGTGAAAAGGAAACTGAGCTGTGTGAAAATGAGTGGGCTGGGGCACAAACCACTCAGTCTGTTATAATCCTCGTGCTTTACTAGAGCTGGTTGCCAGATCAAACCTGCCCAAACAGGCCTGGTTAAAACAAAACAAATGAAATGAAAACAAAAAAGAGAGAAATGTCTATTGTACATGAAGGCTGTCAGCATCCAGCTGCCCCACAGCTCTTAGTTGCTGTAAAACCTGCCAAAATATATCCAAAGAGACCATATAGCACTTTCTAGTACCTAGAGAAAGCTGGAGAGGGACTTTTTACAAGGGCAGGTAGGAATAGGACAAGGGGGAATGGCTTTAAGCTGAAAGACTAGTGGGTTTAAATTAGGTATTGGGAAGAAATCCTTCACTGTGAGGGTGGTGAGGCACTGGAACAGGTTGCCCAGAGGAGCTGTGATGCCCCATCCCTGAAAGTGTTCAAGGCCAAGCTGGATAGGGCTTTGAGCAACCTAGTCTAGTGGAAAGTGTCCCTAGACTTTCACAGCTTTCTTGGAACCCTTGGAACTAGACAGTCTTAAGGGTCCTTTTCAACCCAAACCATTCTGTGTTTATATCTTTATGCCAGGGATTGTACCTGGGATCTGTTGCTGTTACAAATGAAACAACCCTGAAAAACACTGGAAAAATGTCAAAACTAAACAAAAATAACTTTTTTTTTCTTCATTGAAATTGTATTCCTTCCTTTCCTTGTTGTCTTTTTTTGTGACCAGGCCAAGAATTTCTCCATGACTCATGCCTGCCCCGTTGGAGACAGCAAAGGGAATACGTGATGTCTGTCAAAGGCACCGTGAGAAGGCATGGAAGGGCAGTGTTGTGATAAGCGACGTGGTGACCTCTGATCTCTTACGTTGGTCCCAGTTTGTCATGCAGCATTAAAAGCTCCTTCATGGGAGTCCTGGACTGGTCACAAACCCTCCTGGGGTGTTAAAATGCCTGAAGATGGATTAAAGGAATAGTCTGACAGGGATATACATTACTGTGGGGAAAAGTTATGAGCCAAAATTAGCGCTAGAGTTAGGCATCCTACGAGAGTTTCACGAATTCAAATGACCATCTTCCCACTCTGCAGGCTCTCTTTAGCTCGTGATCACAGGCGTGGTAGGTGAGAGATGCTGTATTTATAGCATGAAAGTCAATTACTTGGTGATGTGTCTTACAAATGGCACATCTGCTAAAAGATTTGTGTTCTTAAGCTGAAAATGTAAATACTTTAATAAAAGGGGCATAAAAAGAAGTGCACAGATGTCAACAGGGTTGTGTACCCACTCTGTCTGAGTGTAACTTATGTTTTCACTCGTTTGCTGGGGCTTTGCATCAAGCAGGCAGCCTTGAGCTTGCAGACTGCTTAAGTCACTGATGTGTTACCCACACTCCTTCTCTCCCAGACTTGCTCATCAAGTCTGCTCTTTCATCACAAAGGGAAAATAAAGTAGATATTCAGAGGCTGAACAAGGTGCTCAAAAACGTCCACGTTGACGGGGTTGTAGCTGCAGCAGGCAGCTTCAAAGGAAGGCTTTGGGCCACTCACCCAGGACGTGATGCCAACCCTGCCCAGCCGCGCTGGAGAGGGATCATGGAGCCACCTCTCTGCTTCTGAGCTAATAAACTCAGGAGAGCAGTTGGTGTCTCTGTAAAACGTCTGGAATGTCTGTATGGGCAGCACAGTTGGGACTGGTGGTGACTTGGCTGCCAAGAGCTTGAGGTTCCTTTTGGCACAGCATTTTCTTCACCCGACTGTAGCCAATCCTGTGGTCCCCGTGGCCATCATGGCCATGCTCCCAGCAGAGCTGCCAGGATGGCTCATCCAGGGGCATGGCTGGCAGGGCATGGTGTTGAGGGAAACCCACAGCTCTCCTCCTCCTACAGAGCTCATCTCCTGTATGTCACTCTGTCACTTTCCCAGCAGCATTGCCTTTTCTAAAAGTAGTATAAATCTGTTTATAGTCTGTATTAAAAAAAAAAAAAAAAGGCAATGGGAAATACTGTGAATTCAGGGTCTGTAATCTTACACTTTTTTTTTTGTTGTTTGTGAGAGTATCTGTGAAATTACCCATCCTACAGTGAGTCAAACACTGCCTTCTCCTCCTGGGCAGTTCCTTACTGGGTAACAGGTTTCACTGGAAGGTGTTTCTTGGGGGTAGATGTGCATCTGAAGTACATTCCTCTCATAAGATCTTCTCAGGCAACTCTCCTCTCAAAATAAATGAACAAATTAGAAAGTCTCCATGCTTTCTGTTCATATGACAGGGAAGAAAGGGGAAAGGATAGATCCCCAGCAGATATTGGGGATTCTAGAACCATATGATAGGGCAGCACTCATGCCTCCTTTACTGTTGCTCCCATGCTAGCCTTATGCAAAAGTGTGACTGCACTTGAAGACAGATGATCACATATTTATGGCAGTGCCATCATATTTAAAAATAATGGTGTAAAATTGTGTGTTGAACTTGCAAGTTCAAGCTTATTCTCTTTTCATATAGCTTTTTGCTTTTTATGATTTCATGGCTCATATAGCAAATTTAGTTTGACTCCCTAGTAAATATAAGTAGGCCTGTAGGAATTGTGCTATTTGATTGTGTTGACTATATTTCAGAGAGATTTTTGAAAATAATGTGCTTTGGCCTAATGTGGTTCCTGCTGACGTCAACAGCAGAAGCCCTCTCTGGATTTCAGCAGTGGAGAGGAAGGGACACTTTTACTTTTGCAAAGCCAGTCTTTAAAACATTGATGAAGAGTAAATATCCACAAATATTCTTAAACTAATGCGTTCCCCATGTTTGTGCCATGACTGCTGTTGTAGCTCACCTGGAAGAACTTGAAGCAAAGTGCTCCTGTTTTCCAGCCTTAAATGTTGTAGATCTTTCTTCCTTTCTTTTCTCCCCCACCTTAACCCATACCTTGTTCTTTAAGTCACACACAGGTTGTTTCTCACCACGCAGCTGCTGTACAGGTTGAGTGACTTTTTGCTTTTCATATTTGCTCCGATGATTTCACTGAGGGATTGAGTAGCTGACACCTCATACGTGGCACTGCTTTGCCAGGTATTGCTCCATAAATGCAAATGCAGCTCAGAGGTCAAAGTGAAGCAAGGTTCTTGTGGCTTAAATCAATAGAACCTGGGAGGTATGTGGCATGTGTCATAACTCTTCAGGGTCCTTTATTTCTCCTTCATGAATTTCTGAGCAATAATGCTAGAAATACATTTAGGGATTTCCTCTCTCTTCCCAAGTTCAGCTAACACCACTTTAGACACAACACTGCCGACCTGGGCCACAGGTTTTAAAAGGGAGTGGGTGTAGATGTGGATATTTCTGAGTTAAGCCTAAGGTATTTTTTTGTTTTATCCTGCAGAAATATCTGTGCTGGCCATCTAGCCCAACATTTGGTTTCCGACAGCAGCAACAGGAGAGGTTGCTTAGGGAGAACAAGAGTTTGGCTGCTGCTCACATTCCCAGCCCTTGTAGCCTCCCAGGGGTCACATCTGCTGGGTTAGAGCTGCTGAGCCTTTTAATAATCCTTTTAGGACCTAACACCCTTGGCCCTGTGAAACAAGCCTTGGGTACCTGGACACTACAGGCATCATTTTGCACAGTCATGCTTTGAGTGACTGGTTTTAAGCTCTCTGATGTAGAAGCCAGAGCCATGTTTTTGCATTCAAAGCTCACATCTTACGTGAAGTGTAGCTGCACAGCAAGTGCTTTTGGTGTTAACAATCCACTTCTTTCTCACACTGTGAGTTGCTGACAAGTCCTCCTGCTGGTCTTTCAAGGGAAATGGAAGAGATTAAAGTTTAAGTATTTAAAAGACCCCACAGTCTTGGAATATATGAGAGATGTCAGTGTTATTGCAGAGCATGGATTCAGCTGATGTGAAGGAGTGATGAGCTAATGCTCTTACTTTCTGGTCTGGGAGGTGACAAGGAGTGAGACAAGTGTTACTTGAAAACACTTGTGAGGAGGAAACTGGCACAGCTCCTGTTTCATTGCCCTTGCTGTTTCGTATCTCTTGGGTGATGAATGAAACTGCTTACAAAATTTGTCTCCCTTCTGCCACATTCCCACCTTCCGCACATGTTTGTGGGGTTCTTCTCTCCTCTACAAAGAAAGTCCATAAACCATCCCAGGGGGCACCTCTGGGAGCAACACTGCTTAAAATACTGGTTGATGTACTTAGGGGAGCAGAGGGCTGCAGTTTGCCATCCAGCACAAAATTTTGTGTGAACAAACAACATGTACCTTGAAGAAGCATTTGCTCAGGACTTGAGTCCTGGCTGCTCCTTGTGGTCCCTGGGATTGAGCACTGGTTCAATGTTCCCAGGTGGACACAGTTAAGGTGTGTGACTCAAGTTTAAAGCTGAGTAAAAACTTAGATGCATCTTGGGCTTTGTGAAAGACTTTGGAGTTCAAAGAGGAGGTTAAGATATGTGCACAAATACAGCTGTTCTATGTATTTTTCTTGTCAGATCAGAAGGGATTAGAAATGGTAATGTATCCTTTTTGTCATTCTTAGATATTTGTTTCTTTAATCTTCTTGATCCAGGTCTGATTGGAAGGACTCTTTTAGGGTCCTTTTGCCCTTGGCTGGTTTTGGATTCCCTTTGTAATGCTCTCTGAGTATTGGATTCCCTCTGTAATGCTCTGCAATGGGAACCAGAGCATCCATGAGATCCATGAGAGTGCTGGTGGCCCCACTGTGCACTTGTACATAAATGTGTAGTGGAAGGCCACGAGAAGCTCCAAAAGCCAGTATTTGAAACAGATAACCCTGGAAATTGTGCTACCCTTTGCTGTCTTTGAGTGAGCAGCTACACCAGTGTATGTAGGTCTGTGACAAAGCTGTGGCTTAGCCATAGTTATCCTGAGCCTCATTTTCATTTGGAGAAGGATTGTTTTGCAGCCTTGCTTTAAATTGGCAGCCTTGCTGCTTGTGACAACTTACTCCATGGGGTCTGTTTGGGCTCTCACATCCGGAACAACCACTGTCTAGTGATCCTTCCTCACTTCAGTCTAAGTGGAGTAGAGGAGAGTTTCTTATCAGTACTATTTAACAGATTATGTTTTCTGCTCCAGGTTGATGAAGTGATGAAAGAGAGGAAATATGCTAATAAGGACTAGAGAAAGGCAGAGGAAAAAGAGTTCCACAACACCTCCTAAGAACAAATTACAAAATCAGTTTTTCTGACCCACAGAATACACTTTTGCTGGAAGCAATCATGAGGGATTAGTGATTCATGGCCTGGCCTGATCCATTTGTCATCCCCTAGGTGATACAGTTATGTGTGTCAAAACACATGCCTGATTAGCATCTTTCTTCAAGCTAGGAGAATTTGGAATGACTCTGACTAGGATTTTATTCGAAAATAAAATTTAGCTGCTGTTTTCTTCCCTGAATCTCGAGATACTAGTAAGGTTGACACTGAGCAACACTGAACAATAGACTGATTTATAACCCTAAGTGTTATCATCCTGGCTACACTGAAATACAATACAAGACTAACTGACACCACTTTCAAGAATCTTAATGAGCAGGCACAACCAGAAGCGTAAACATAAACAAATAGTGTAGGATTTCTCACTCTGGAAACAAGCATTGTCACTTACTGATGGTCCACAGAGTTGGCCGAGCTTCTTGAGCTGGCTCAGCTCCTTGTCACCAGCTGCTAAACTACATTTGAAACAGATTAGAAAGATGTTGGAGATATTCCTTATGTTACTTTCCATATAAACAATGGCTTTTCCAGTTTGCTGGGGAGAAGCTGAAGATGACACAAAGATTGGTAGAGGGGCAAGTGATGGAGCTCTGGAGAAAAGTGATCCTCTTTCACAGAGGACCAGGACTTGAAAATTTGTTGTAGATTCTTACAGCTGGAACACTCTGAATTGAAATGAAATTCATAACTTTTTACACTTCCCATGCAGGAAGGCAGGGGTGAAGACCCCTCAAAGACCTGTGGTTCCCATTTCCACAATATTGTGCCTGGTTTCTGTTATAACTTTGTTGAAATCAAGCTGTTTTCCCAAAACGTTTCAGTTATGGAAACTCCATATTCCAGTTCAACACTCTTTTCCTGACTAGTACTGGTGAATTATGCTAAGGATTTTTCAGCTACACTGAGCAGTGTGAATTACCTTCTTAGCATATCCCAGTGAAACAAAGGATGTTTTTGCAGCCATTTGAAAAATAATTAACACAGACGAATGCAGACAAACCTTACAGAACGACTAATAATATTGTGGCAAGTAGCAACCCTTAAAAGGATTTAATGGGTAAGTGAATGCAAACTTCAATCTGATAATGTAGCAGTAAGTCAAATGAGGCTCTTGAGCATATAGACAGGAAAATTAAAGAGTAGACAGTGGTGATTTATGATCACAGAATGGTTTGAGATGGAAAGACCTTAAAGATCACCTAGTTCCAACCCCCTGCCATTGGCAAATATTGACTCTCAAGAGATCCTGAATTTAGTGGGAAAAACCCTATAATACAAGGCATTGGATGAGAGCCGAGCTCAAACAAAAGTTGAGAAAATGGTTTTACTGGTCTGTATTGATCAGTCACTGGAAATAATGCTAATGGCAGCAGTCGATCCTCATCTCTGGGTGTTCTTGTAATGAGACGGGCTCTCTTTTAGGAAACAAATATATACCAATAGTTCACATGGTTTTGTGGATTCAGCAGAAGAATAAATATCTAAAGGAACAGTGACAGTTTACAAGCTGGTTTAAATGATCAATGGTTTCATTAGTCTTAAGAGCTGACAATGAGGCGATGGGACCATGAACAGTAGAGGAAGGGTCCAAGGCACCTATCCAGCTTGTCATGACACTACTTGTCATTAAAATATCCAATGACTGACACACTAGAAAACAGAGAAATAGAAAAAGATATTAAATCTTTGCCTAAGACCAAAGATCAGGGAACAATCGCCTGACTTTGGAGTCCTGTTTCCTTTGAGGGCTGGTAGAAGATGGGACCCAAGCTCTCATGTGGGAATGGAATGCTGGCACACGAGGTTGCAGTGCTGTCCCTGTGATGCAGAGCCCAATGTTGCCTGGTGCTGAGCAGCCTCATGTCAGCATCACAGCAGGAAAGGTCACTTCCAAAGCACTGGGATCATACCTGGTTTTTGTGTAGCCTCAGTACACACCAGACATGCTTTTGCTGGTGAGCCTCCACAGCCTGCTCACCTGCTTCCATCACTGCTGGTTAAACAGCAGGCAGTGAGGCAGCCAAGGATAGACAGCAACGGGTGATGGAGATTTAGCCACCGTGACCCTGAGACTTGCAAATGAGCCATTGCAAAGAGTCAGGGAAAGTGCCTCTGCCTCCTGGGGAAAGGGCAGAGATGGCATTGTTTTATGCCTCTTGATAACTTGCCAGTGAGTTTTATTAACACCAGTCTCACAACGAGGTCAATCAATCAATCAATTTCCATATTTGCAGCATATTTGCCAGAAATGCCTTAAAGCACTTTCCAAAAATACAGATGTCCCTGTGAAATCTTTACATAAACAAGAGGGCTGGCGAGGGAAGAATCAATGCAATTTTTATGTATGTATTGATATTTCATACTATACCTTATTTCTAAATGGGCAGACAGATTTTATATAATATATGTGACCTTATAAAAGGCATACAGCTGTGATGCAGCCTTCTACTTGCCCTTTCTTTTCCACCTGCTGAAAGGTCATTGTGTAATTGCTGAACTGCACAAATCACACTTCCTCCTGGCTGCAGAAAGCAGTGGAGCTCTTACCTCTAAAATGTCCTAATAACGATGCAGTAAACCAACCATTAAGTCTTTTAAAATGCTCATCAAATGGGCAGACTGAGGCCTCAGATAATATGTCAAAGAAATCTTTATATTTGAATTATCTTTAGAGTGGTACCATGATGGGTCTTTAACCAACAGGATGTAGGGAAATAAGCCAACTGGGACTTGAAATAACTCAGATTTGTAAAAAATAGTGGACTCTCATACAGGAGGGAAACAAGAAACTAAAGGAAGAGCATTGGATTCAGGCACAGGATAATCCTGTTTCTTGTGAGGTCTCAGTAATATTTATCATTGTGCCTATCCAGATTCCTGAAAGAGGCAGGAGATGATAATTGAGCCATATATAATAGTAACAGGGAGTTGAATAATAAATTCTATGCTCAGTCAAGCATGGCTTAGTTTCTGTCTGAGTTTCATTTTCAGCAATTGCTAGACAGTCAAGATTGAACTCCAGACAAACAGAGGTAGGACCTGGATTGCATCAAGAATTATGTGTTAGTCATGAGAATTACAGTGTGATCTATTATTAGAGCAAGAGAAAATAACCCTGTGAAGTAAAGGAGAGGCTGAGAAGCAGAGAAACAAGACCTGAGATGGATGTTTCTATTTTCTTTTAATATCCTTATTTCTATTTTCCTTTAATTTGCGTCAAAATTAAAGGAAAATAGCAATCTTTCCTTGTGGCAAACGTATTTTTAGGGATGTGTCTTGCTGGTGGACTTGGCAGTATTAGGTTTATGGCTGGACTTGGTGGTCTTAGAGGTCTTTTCCAGCCTAAATGAGTCCATGATTTTATTCTGTGAAATGCTGCCTCACAAATAGGAAGGCTCTGCTATATCCACATGGCTCTGGATTTCCTGCCTCCTCCTGAGGGTAGATGGCCCTGACCTCCCCCCTCTCCGTGTAGGTGAGCATGGATTTATTCCCTGTCCTTAGAGGCATCAACTCCCTTTGCTCGGGGGTACCTCTGTAGCCTGCTGTTGCCAGGTGCCCTCCTGATTTGGGGCCAGATCCTCACGCCTGGACTCGACTTTCCAGCCTGACCTCAGAACTGCCCTGTCACTCTGGACCGACTTGGTGGTCTGGACTCTCTGCAGACCCTGGTTACAACTCTTGAGCAGTTGCTCTCAGGGCTGGAGTGCCAGGCATGTTGTCCTGTTGGCCTCAGAGGATGCATGGCTCACCATGTGTGCAGGATCCTCGGGCACCATGCCATGGACAACAGATAATGCATCGGGACCTGCTGGACTCGCTGTGAAATCACCGGCCCTGCCAACACTTGTGCTCACACAGCTCAGCACAGGCTGCCCCCAGAGCTCTTTCCCAATTTATCTGTACCTCTACAAAACTCCTCCCACTTCTAAAGTGAAACGTTTTGGTGGGATCTAGTTCAGGCCTACAGCATCACTGTTAAGTTCGTTTTCATTGGAGGCCACATAGAAAACCTTAACTTTGAGTTAAGCAGTCTTTGACCATGTAGTCACACATTTGTGTTGCCTGGTGTATCATTCCAAAACTGAAGGTTGGCCTGGCACAATGAACTTCTCCAGTGTACCTTTGTAATGGGGAAGAGTGCACTCAGCTGTGGAGTTGCATGTTTGTGTTTTTTGGGATGTTGGAGATTTTTTTAAAAGTAGAAATGACTACAAAAATATTGTCCTTTCTTACTTACCAAGACTTGTAAATAGATGTTTGACAATTTTTTTTTTGCCTTGGAATGGGCCAAGGGTTGGCAGTCTGATATGGGTGCTGTTGTAATGGGTATCTGCTATGAATCTCCTGATTAGAAAGAAGTAATAGATGAGGCCTCCAGACAAACGAAAGAAGTGTCATGTTCATAGTCCCTCATCCTCATGGGGAACCCACACAATAGCTGGTGGAAGGATAATTCAGCAGGGCACAAGCAATCCAGGAAGTTTCTGGAGTGCCTTGATAACAACCTTTCTAGCACAAGTAGTCAAGAAACCAAAAGGGAAAGGTGATTTCCTGGACCTGATACAGACAGGGATGAACTGAACTGGGACATAAATCAAAGTCAGCCTTGGCTGCAGAACTATGAGGTGGTGGTGTTCAGGACTCTGAGAGGAGGGAGCAGGGCAACAAGTAGCCCTGGATTTCTGCATAGCAGATTCCAGCCTAAGAGACTGCTTGGAAGGAGCGATAGGACATGGCCCTGGAGAGACAAGGGGTCCAGGAGAGCTGGGTCATATTCAAGGATCATGTCCTCCAAGCTCAAGAAAGGACCATCCTGAATAGCAGGAAAATGAGCAAAGGGCAGCAGATGTTGTCTTTGCTCCAGACTTGACCAGTAAAATTAGCCTATGGGAATCCCAGGCCCCTGAGGCTAGAGGAAAGTCTGGAACAGGAAGGACTTACCCTCAGTGAAGGAGACTCAGGCGAGAGGGCACTGATCCACACTGGACATGCATCCCTGAGAGCTGAGGGAGCTGGCTGATGTCATTGCAAGGCCATTGATAATCCTTGACTGTGTCAAATGGTCATTATGACTGGGAGAGGTTCCTGAAGATCCTTTGGAGCTTCTCTATCAAGAAAGACAGGAAGAATATATGAGGAACTGCAGACTGATCATCCTTATCTTGATGCCTGGGAAGGTGAAGGACAAAAACTTCCTGGAAGGCATTTCCTAACATATGAACGACAAGAAAGTCATTTGGAGTTGTCAGCACGGATTGATTTATAAAGATGAAATCATTCTGGAGTAACCATTTTGCCTTCTACAAGGTTGTCACTACCTTGGTGGACAAGAGGAAAGCAGTAAATGCTTGGGGTTTTTTGCTTTTTTTTTTTTTTTAACTGTGAGGGTATTTAAACAGTGGGACAGGTTGCCCAGAAGGGTTATGGAGTCTCCATCCTTCAAGATATTCCAAACCCAACTGGACATGGTCTCAGGCAACCTACTTTAGCTGGCCCTACTTGAGGTGGGGGCTTGGACTAGATGATCTCAAGAGGTCTCTTTCAGCTTAAGCAATTCTGTATGAATTTATTCACCCTATGTAGACTTTGCAACTGAAAAATGTCCCAATCTATATTGTGGCAGTCAGCAGCAACAACAAATTAAATAAAATAGGTTATTTTCTAAAACTATGATACAAATTGCATTGAAGTCATTAAAAAATCCCATTGATTTCAAAGGGCTTTGGCTTAGTTCCAATACATCTTATTTAAATAACTATCTAAATGGCCTGATTTTCACAAATATAGGGAATGCAGCTGCTCCAGAGGGCTTCACTTGGCTTTGATCAGACTCTAATTAGTTGTACTTGTTTAAAATGTTTTTAAAAAGTTTGAAAATTTGGGGTTTTTTTTCCTCCTCACAGTCAACAAACTCAGTAATTCCTGGAGGGGTATAGCTTAAACTTTCCCCAGAGCTCAACCTTTTATATAAAATAACTTCATACAAAATATTGCTACAAAATACAACTGTGAGCATGAAAAATCAGCAGCATGGTAGAGAGACTGTTCTGTAATCATAGAAACAGGCCAAGGATTTTGGTGTATCAGACTTGTAAGGGCAAAACTCTGGGGCAAAGAGTGTTGGAGGGGGTCATCCAACAATATGTTCCATGTCAGGTATCAAGAGATGGGAATGACTGGAGACTGGGAAAGAAGTATTGGATCCCTGTTTCTTACAAGTGACAGCTGTGTGGGAGACTAATTCCAGTGACGGATGGTTTTGCCTTCTACTTAGTCAGTAGGTGCAGGATGTGTGAATGATGGTGTTTCTGAAAAAGATTGGTAATATAATATCCTAGACTGACTAGAGATCTGAGATTTGTTATGGAAAACTCAGATGAGAATGCTGAAACTGTTTTCTGAACACCAGGAAGCCGAGGTGCCAGAGGGAAAGTGATAACAGTGACATTCTGGTGCAATGTTCATCACCTATTGTCATGCTTTATTAAAGCCAATGAATTAAATACCCTTAACAATTACACCGGTTATTAACAGTTTAGGAATGTGAAAATCTCATCCTTAAAGAAGGTCAGCTGGGCAGCGTTTCCTGTTCTGCTACCAAAATGTGTGTAATTTCTGTATAAATTATTTTGTCTTTTCTACCTCTGAAATTATTCATCAGTTAAATGATTATAATAAAAACCAGGCCTTTAGCTCATGGGAATATATTGTTATGAGCCATACTGTAGTTCCTACTAAGAGGTCAACATTTTTCTTACATAAGTACAAGATGTTATTACTTGGGGGTTTTTTTTAATACTTTATAGACCTATATTCTATTTCAAATTATTACCATATCTTATGGTTGATACAGCCAGAGCCTCTTGTGTGGTGTTGATTTCTTCTTTGGAAGCATTGGTAAGCATGGCTCTATCTATATTTCTTCCCTATCTGCTGCAAAAAAGAATTAAAAAAAGCTCTGATTGATGCATATGACTATGGGGAAAGACAAAGGGGGAATATCCAGCCTGGTTAAGTGCGAACTAGAAATATCAAACCAGACAGCTTGCTAAGCAGAGAGGCAGATAAAAAAGTTATGGATAGCCACAGAAATACACTGAGAATTACACTTAGCTCAGCTGAGGAAAGACACTAAAGAAGAAATGTCCCTCTTGAAGATACCTTGATGTCTAGGCATGAGATAAAGGACAGAAAGATACATCTGCCCACTCCCAACTTTTTTTATTCTCCTAGTGAAAATTCAGGGTATAAAGATAACCTTAAAACAGATGCTTGTGGGTTCCTGTAATAACAAGAAGTGGAAGTAATAACAAAAGCTAGAAGAGGAAAAGGTTTGTTCTTTAAATGGTTAAACCAGACTGTGGTGTGACTGGAAGGGACCAGCCAGAAGGGTAGTGAGCAACAGTGAGTGCCTCTTCTTCCCCAGCCACCCCTGTCACTAGAGAGCCATGCTGTTATCGCCAGCAGGTGACTCATCTGAAACCCACCCTGAATCCATGTGCAGCAGCACATTGAAAATCCACGTGGTTTGTTGGTGCAGCTTGAGAAATAACTTCTGAGCCTTCTCAAGAGAAAGCATATTATTCTGTGAAACAATTTGTTCTTGTTGAATGAAAAAAACCAAAATTCCAGCATTCATTATTTTTACCATTGTAAACTCCAATGAAGCTGTACATGTTTCAAATTTACATGAATGTCAAAGAGGGAAAGATGCATTTTTGGCTCACAGACTTTAAACTTGTTAAGAAGGCGCAGATGCAATGACTGATAAAACTGAAGCCTACGCTTTCTTGCTTTGCTGTGGAAGAGAGGAAGTGGTTTTTCATCTAAAATGTGATACCACAAAGAACTAACTTTTTCCATGCTTGAGTTGTACAGTGTTCTTTGTAGCTAGGTTCTTGGCACCTATGAAAATATGACTAATAAAAAGACTGCAGTTGAAGAGATATGTGCAGGATCCAGCTACTAAAATGAAGTAACCTTCATCTCAGTGTGGGCATTCATCATCAGAGTGCTTCTAGGTTTCTCAAAATGGAGTGCTGTTCCTCCTCTCCAGCTGATTTAGCTGCTGCTGAGGTGCAGCTGCAGGATATGGCTGCATAAGGTAGTGTCAATACCCTGAGCTGCAAAGAAGACCTGAATCCATGGGGTACCTGTCTGCTGCTGTAGATTTCCATGTTTCCATTGCACCCACTCACCCCAATGGAAGAGTTAGTTCTTATTGCTGGCCTCTCTTTTCAGGAGCTCTCAGGATGTTTTGCAGGGTGAAGCTCTTGGATTTAAGGAGAAAGAGGATGCTGCGCCAGATGTTTTTGCTATGATCCTGTACCTGAAGATAGTAGCTTACAGAGGAAAATTTTCCAGGGAGGATGGATTCTCAGGCGTGGCCTTCTTTCTGCCCTTTGGCTTTGGGAAAGTGTGGGGGTGTGTGCGATTTAGGGAGGGAACCACAGAGCAGGGATTGCTTGGGGGG
>VZTJ01003254.1:1355-159434 GCA_013397795.1 Orthonyx spaldingii | reverse complement strand
GGGTGGGGATTCTCTCTTAAATCCCAGAACCAGCAAGATTCACCTTGATGGCTTATAGCAATCTCCACCTGCTGTGTGCTCTTGCTTCTGATCCTCCTTGAGTGATGCCTTCTTGCCACACACTGTGATGGACTGGAGAAGTTGAGCTTCTGCCCTGACACAACCACTCAGAGGGCTTGTGACTGAAGAGTGGGGTAGAAATGCTCTGCAGGTGCCTTATGCAGCTGCCTCTGTGATTGGTCTTCTTTCACATAGAAACCAGGCTGTTGAGAGGGAGAAGGAGAGAAAATCCTATGTACCTAGGCCACTTCTAACATGGAGGTGGGTGATAACAGCAAAGTCTTGCAGTTTAGATGAGGCCAAAGGGTAGGTAATATTCAAGTCTTTTATTTAGTTACTGAAAACCTATTAGGTCTATTTTTAATTGCAGTAAGGCCTCATTGCACTAATCTGAAGAGGTAAAAAGGTACCTCTTAATGGCATACATTAGTTTCAATTTTAAAGCACTACTTTAATTCATTCTCCAGTGTTGAAGAGTGAAGAGTAATTGCACTGGCTTCTTGTTATCACTGCTTGGTATATTCAGGCCATCTATGTGCATGTTATTGTAACTGGGCAATGGCTGGAGAGCATTAGTGCATACAGCAGAGCTGTGCAGGTGACTTGAGGTTTTCAGAAGGCACCAGGATTAGGATTTTTTTCTCTGAACATCATTTAAATTATCTTCTAATTGATGTTTTGAAAGAGAAAGATTTGAAAGATGCAAATGGAAACTTTCTAGAAGCAAAAATCCCCTGAACCCCCCACACCCTTTCTCAGGTTACCTGTGTGGTTTCTTGTTCTTACACCAGCCTGCTGAAATAAGGCATTGTAAGAGCTCCTTCCCAGTTTCCCTTCACTACCGCAGCCCTTACAGGGGTCTGGTGATGTTGGTATTCAAAGTACTCTGAGATCCCTGATGAAAGGTGCTGTAGAAATGCTAGAACTCTGTGTGTATTTATAGAGAGATCTTACTTCCAAGCCACAGCTGCCCATCTAGAATGTAATAAAAAATGATTTTCCCTCTGTGCCACTGGGCAGGGCTGGGAGAGCAGGTAGAATCATACTGCCCCAGCTGTCTGTATGATTCAAAGAGCAATAAACCTCTTTACAAACAGTACAAAACACCACCTCCACCTCCTCCAGGTGCAGGGTTTGGGTGTGTAGGTGACTTGCCATGCTAGAGCCAGGTGGGAATGAAGGGCTGCTGGTGGCTGGATTGCAGCAGCCGGGTCTCTGAGCTGTTCCTTAGTGATGAGCTGCAGTCTGCCTCAGCTTTGTCTCAATGCTGGGGTGACCCCCACCTGGTGTGGTGGCATCTCTGGGTGTCACTAGCTGGCACTGCAGCTGGCCTGCCAAATAATCAGGGGGTTCTTCCAGCTGGGCAAGAAAACGTGAAAGTGGCACATATCCAAGATGTACTGTGCTAACTGAAAACAACCCACAGGAATAAGTACTCTGGCTACAGCCTGAGCGTGTGTGTCAGACATTCATGTGCCACAGGATGATCCTGAAGTGATGGGAAAAGGTAAAGCAGTGGGAGACATGTTAATGATCTGGGTGCCTTTACCAACCCTTCATCCCTATAATCATCAGGCCCAAGGGTTCCTAAGTATCTGCAGGTATTTGGCTTAGAGGAAGTTGGGGTAATGGGATGCATAAGCTGAGGACTAGCTTTCTTTCCACCAAACAGCCATGGAAAATGCAAGCTCCAAGGGCATAAAGGGTGTAAAATACAGTGATTTACACACAGGAGTTTTCTCATCAGACCCCTCTCTGTCTCCCAGATATCAGTTGACTATGTAATAGATAAGAGTGTAGGAAAGAAGTCATCAGGCCTGGATTATCTTCTTGCAGGGAAAGCATGAGCACAGATTTTGGAGATGGACCACACCCTGCACTATGGTTAACCACATCAACGAGCAAAAAGTCCCCTTGCTTATATTAAGAGCAAGATCATGCTTAGCATCCTACTTGATAAAAGCATGATTTGCTAAGCCTGTTTTCTGTTTCAGTTTTTACAAAGGATGTAGGGCCTTGAATACATTGCCAGAGAAATCCTGTACTGCTGCTGCTCTAGTCCTTGGCCCTTTCAAACCAGGCTGAAAAGCACAGTATGAACCCAGGTGTCCTGGGAGTAGCTCAGCTGCTGGATCATGGTTTCTTCAAAGTGGGTGGCTTTGGGTGCTCTGATAATTTTGCTGTTTGCTGATTTTTGTGTCCTTGATCCTAAACATCATAGTTGTTATAACATCTGGCATGTGTAATGTGCTGTACATAGAATGCAGGAATCATTTGCTTTTCTGCAAAGCAGCCTTCCCTTAGGATGGAGGGGCTGTTATTTAACAGCCCATAGAAATACATATGGAAGCTGGAAAAGAAGTAAATATGAAACAGGAAGCAAAGTTTTTTCAAGAACTGAAGAGGGAGGACTATTATTTAACACTTAGGGATGCTCTCTATCCCTCGTGATGCTCCCGGGGGGCCTTCTGAATCTGGGTAGCCTTTCTCTTTGCTTGAACAAAGGCTGGATGGGTTCTGATGCAGTGAGTCCCCAAGAGAGTTGACAAAGGCTACCCAGGAGTGTCAAGGGGGAGATGCAAAGTGGATTTTTTGGTCTTGGTGCCTAAAAAAAATTTTCCTCAAGCTGGCACCACACCTGTACAAGGGAAAGAAAATTAGCCAGGCAGCTAAACTTGTACTTCCTTCTGATATAGCAATGCATTTTGTTAGAAACAATCAGTCACTTATAATCCTTATACAACAGCTGCAGTTTCTCCTCTCAGCCTCACACACTGTGCCATTATAAATAGATTGTCATATTCCTTGCAGCACTAAATTGCTTTCTACATTCCCAGTCCCTGGGAGAACTGATTGACTTGGGAAACCTGCCATTTTGGTAGCCCTCCAGAAAAAGTGATTACTTATTTTTGCATCTGCTGCCAAACCCCTATAAGCATGTTACCATTAAAAAGTCGGTATTTTACCACAATTACCATAAAGGGGGTATTTGATATGACAGTTGTTTCCTGCTGTGTTATGTTTCTCGTTATACAAAAAGTAAATGGGTGGCTTTAATTAGAGGATGGGGCCTTCCTAGCTATATCTACACTGCTTTGAACACACCATACATTCTTACTTCTTTAACCAATGCGGTGATCAAGGATTTAGAAGTGCAGCCTACAAAAAAACCCAAACAAAAATATACCTGTTGTAGGGAGCACACAAGCAAATACATGTGAAATGCCTAAGGGTGGTACTTTAAGTGGAGTGGTCGTGTGGCTGTGGGACACCAGGAGAATAATAATATTCCCAGCATTTGCCTGTCCTGTGACCCAGTGCAGAAATGTAAGCACAGCAGTGTGCTAGGCACTCTGGAATTGGGGATGTATCTCTGTGTTTAGCAAGATCTATTGCCATAACGACCTGATCCTGCTTTGGTGAGTCAGTGAAAACCTCCCCACTGAGGTGAATATGATACCATAACCCTTTAAAAACCTTCCAAGACAAGACAGCATGTCTCATGCTTAGCTCTGCAAAATAGGACATTTTGTGCTGCGTGGTTCTTAATGAGGCAATGTCTGTTGCATTTTAATAGCATTCTCTTAGGCATTGGCCCAGACTGGAGCTCCTTCGGTGGCTGTTTGTACACTTAGCGTTGAGTGCTTATTGATTAAAACCCAAACACAGCCTCAGAAGCAGGGACCAATCCAACTTGACCAGGCTCCAGACTGATGCCCCCTCCATGCTTGTTCTCTCCCTCTTTCTGTCTAGTCCCATGAACGGTGGATTCTTTACTGTGTGGTGACAGAGCTCCAGAGGGAGAGGTGCAGAGCTGTTCTTGTCTCTGTTTTGTTCTTCACCAACTCTCTTTCTAATCTGACTGCACTTGGCAATTAAATATCCCATGATAAAGTATGAGGTGGGCTGAGAAAGGAGCTGAATCTCCCCTTCTAGGCCAGCTGCTATAAAAATACACTAAGTACTCAAAGGCTAGGGGAGGAGGTGACATCCTTAAAGTGTCCTTTTTGAGAGCTGACAACCACAGGAGAGGGCCTGCTGGACTCATCTCTCAAGAGAAGAGGAAGATGGAGGAGACATCTAGTTTATAGCTGAGGCTTAGGGTGGATATTAGCAGGTCCCTCTAGGGCAGCTGTCATCACGCGGAGACTTTCTGGTGAACCTGATGAGCCCGTGATCCGACAGCGATCTCATAAATGTGTGTTCCTCCAGGGACTGGTGGCAGGTACAGACTCTGGTTTGGGTCACAGCTTTACACTTAGATGCTTCTCCTCTTCTGAAATGCTTTATTAAAGTGGAACCTAAACCCAGAGACCTCAAAGTGCTTTTTTGGAATAGGTAAGTATAGTAATTTCATAGTTTGGGATGAGGGCAGGATTTCTAAAGACAGCCATATGTCTACCATCATCTGCTGTCTGTTCTTCTGTGAGGTGTCCTGTTTGACACATTTTAGTATTGGATTATAGACAACAGACTGTTAATTGTTGATTGATGGTAGAGGAACATGGAGCAGAAATCGTTTGTAATAGGTACTCACAAAAAGGTACAGATATACAAAATTCTATTGCTTTGAATTGAGTAAGAATTCAAAGTTACTTACTAGGCTGTCTGAATAGCATTTTACATCTGGTCTGTGGAGTGTTTTAGCAGGCTCAGCCTATTTAGATTGAGCAGATAATTATTGCATACTAATCAGAATACCTACTGATTTAGCACATCTAATGTTTTTCATCTAGCTAATAGGAATCTCTTCAGTTGTTCTTTTCCTCCATAAATCCTTCTAATGTCCAGTGCTCTTTTTTAATATGCAAGTCCTTTCTCCTGAATGTGAAGAGCAAGATTAAATAGGATGCATACGATATCACTAATGTATAAGTAGCTCTGTACTACTGAAACAGCTGGCTGGTAAGTACTGTAAAATTGGCATCCTTTTGTACTTTCAACCAGAGCGTTAGTGAGCTTCATGCCTTGGTGCACCATCAAATCCAGGTCTGGGATAATAGAAATGTGAAGATCCTAGAGTTTTTTCCCAAAGCAAGGAAAAGAGACTGCAAGCCATTATATATCTACTGTATTTTCCCCGTACTACCTTACTGCTGAGCTGCAGCGCCTTATCAGCACTTCCTTCTGTCATTCCCTGTTGCCAGACCTGTACAAAATGCCTGCAAAGCCTTCAATGTGAAGTAGGAAAGATGATGCCTGTCTCCAAGTTATGAAGATTGTTTACAATCCAAATATTTGAAGATGTTGCTAGTTATATGGTAACCAGAACCCGTGTAACTCAATGCTTTAATTAAAGGTTTCTGTTGACTGAAGCACAGATGATAGCTGATTTAAACGCTGTTGCTGCAGCTAGGTTTTATCTACCTCTAAAACTGACACCAGAAAACATGTAATTCAGAGCAAATATAAATTTAAAAAAAAAAAAAAAGTTGCTGGCTGGTTGCTGTGCAAATGCAGTCAGCTATGAGTATTCTGGCATAACAGGAAGAATATCTCTGATGGGGAAAACTTCACCCTCTGAGAAAGCCTCCAGCTTGCATTTTCTTCTGTTTTGTGACTCTCTATGGTTTTAATCTCTCCCAAGACTCTCTGCCCACAGAAAATACCATCTGAACAACTTTCTGTGGGCTCTTCAACAGCTTCTTACCTCTTCTGTGGTTTGGCCAACAGTATTGCTATTGGTGTTGGAATTGGAGACTCCATTATTTCTGTAGCAGCAGGTAGTGAAGGACTCTGGTTGGCAGTGCAAAGGCATGAGCTCAAACCTTACCAGCTTCCTTGCTCCTAATAAATGTGTGCAGAAGTCTTCTCTGTGGGGGATTTTAAGAAGGCATCAGCTGCTCTGGAGACATATCCAAACCTCTGGACCTTTTTAGGTTTGCCCATCACTTCTTACAATTGGGAAAAAAATGCATGACTCTTTGAGGAAGGTATTTTAAGCTTATTTTCTTTAATCTTCTGGGTTCTGCGGTTGTGACTCCCCTGAGGTCATACAGATATTTTTAAATGAATTCTCACTACTTGAATAACAAGAAAATAACATCTTGGTTTTCAACTTTTGTATTCTCCGACTTCATAACTTTGAGCACTCCTGAAGTGAAGCTGAAGTCGTTGGGCCATTTCAAGACTCCTTTTGTATTTACACTAATAACAAACCTTCTCCCTCAAAGAACATTTGCCATACTTCAAATGTTTATTGTTCAGCTGGGCCAGTGAACAGCTGTATTGAGCAAAGCCCCATGTGACACCCATTGCATTCCTGGGTGATTATAGAGTACTGCCAGCGACTGTTTAATGTGTACGTTGCGGTAGAATCCGCACGGCCTGGAGCACAGCGAAGGGGGAAAAAAAAAGCCCTTGCAATCCGAGTATGAAATCATTACACAGGGATATGAAAAGCAACGAAGAGGTCATTGCATCCCTGATAAAATGTCTTTTGTGCCTCCTTGCACTGAATTTGTGCCTGTGTTTTGACAGGAGAGCGCTCAACTCAGCCTGTGTGTTCGTGTGCCTCGGCATGGAGCTTTTGGAGCTGTTTTCCCCAGAGATGGTTCAGAGCTTTTCTCCAAACCACATTTGCATTGGGAAATGGAGTCTGACAAAATATAAAGTGTTGTGGGCTCACACCAGCATTTGAGGGGTAGCAGGAGGCAACACATGGCTGCTTTGGACATCTTCAGTTTGTTCTGAGTGGTGCCAGACTCGTTTGATGTGACAAGAGGAAGGCATTTTGTTTCAACCAGCAATGCTCCTATTGCTTTTCACTTGGTCGATTTAAGTTGAAGGGAATGTTAACATTAAAACCTAACAAGGGCAACAGCACTTCATATTGTGGTGTTGTAGAAGTGAGGTATTTCTGCACTTTTGTATTGATTTATTTTAAAATAATTTCTAGCTAACAGAAAAACTTAAAAATTGGACTTTTTAGGTTTATCATGACAGAGTTGGAAATGCTGGCATTGAATGTGTTCCTGAAACTACATTGTTTCTTGCTCTGACCTGTGCCAGATACTAGTGTATGAAAAATTGAATTTCCAGACCAAAAAGCTTAGGAGAACTTTATTCACTGATTCACTAATAAGCCTTTTTAAAATTTTTGCTGTAAGTAACAGTTACTCAGCTTTCCTAATAGGAGGAAGTTTTTAAATCATCCATGGTGCTTAGGTTGCTGCCCTGCCATGAGCTACTGTCTTGCTAATGTCATCCAACAGGCACAAAGGAAGAATGAACTGCTGCAACTTGTTAATAAAAATAGTTTTAGTGCTTGGGATTGTTTCAAACATGTTCTGCTTGGATGGATTTTTGTACTAAGAACAATGTTTTCCCTCACCTCCAAATCATCTAAAACAAAAGAAAGGGCCATGTAGCTATTGATTGTCTTTTAGCAGTTCCCAAGTAAAGAAGGAAATTATATTCAGGCAGGCCTTTTAAATTGATTTGGAAGTCTCATCTGGACTTGTCTTGCATGAGAGCCCTTCACTTCACTAGCCCTCTGCTGTGTGCAAGCTGGCTCTACTCCTCAGCTTGGCAAATAATAATCTCAAACGTGGGTTAAACTGACGAGTGGCTCCTTAAAAAAAGCCTGTTTTAAATGGCTTGATGAGAATTTCCACCAAGTCCGCAAAATGTTTCAGGAACATTGAATCTGAAATTAGCTCCTTCTGATTAACGTCCATGCAGCAGCCTAAAGCAGGGCCACCTCGATTCTTCATGTTAATAAGGCTTATTTAAGGGGTAGAATAATGATAGACTTGCAAAACGCCTGCTTTTGCAGGATTTTCACTACAGTTTTGATGACTCAGAATTATCAGATGTGATTCTTTTGAATTAAACGTGGCCAGTAACTGTTAACACTTTTGCAGGGTATTAAAAATTTGAAACTGTTTCATGGTAGCATTTTTGTTAGGAAATAGGAAATGAGGCTTTGCAGGCTGTGCAGAAATTTAGTGCAGGTTTTGGTTTCCCTTTTTTCTGATGCTATTTTCTACAAAATTAAATACTCCTTAAAAGAATGTTTTAGTTCATGTATCACTGAAAAAGGTTTTCATTTGGAGAGAATAAATTCTCCAAACCCTAGATTAGGCTGTGCCTAATCAACTTAGAGAATTGATTTTGCTTGTGAGCCAGTACCCCAAGTCAAATTCTTTGGGACTTGTTTTGATGAGATGGAGAAATTGGGAATGGAGCTGCTAACCGTGGTGCAGCCCACCTTCCTGAACCTAAGGGGAATAAAAAAATCACTTTTTGTGTACAGCTCTTGGTCTCTGCCTGCTACTACCTTGCTAAGAAACTTCTCTCAATTTTACTCACTATCCTGGTTTAAGTGGAGGTCTGTTCAAAGCCTCTCTGCCTCTCCCCCCCTTTTTTTTTTTCTTGTTTTTTTCTTTTTCACCTGAAGCACTGACTTTGGAGGACATTTTCTCTGAGATAGTTGGGAACAAGATGCAATTTTGCCTTGATTTGCTTCCCAGTCCTGTTCCTATCTAGCCTTAATTAGCCCAGCAGGATCAAAGGGATGGCCATTTGTGTTTCCCAGTTGGGCAGGATGCAGCCCAGAACAGCAGAGAGGTGGTTGCCTGTGTTTCTGATGCAGAGCAGGGAGATAAGGGATGGAAAGGGCTGTGAGCTGAAAATTAAACTATGAGCCCACTGAAAGTTTATAAGAAAGATTTCAAGCATTTTGCTGACTCTGAGATGGTTTAGATTTAAACAAATGCATTAGACCTTTGCCTTTGTCTGAGTGAGGAAAATGCTGTTATTTGGAGAAAATACTCCATTGCAATGGAGCCGTGGGACTCTCAACCCTGGGGAAGGGAGCAGGGATGCCTCTGTAGATCCATTGGGATGCCCTGACACATCCTCCCCAAGGCTGCTGCAAGGGAGGTGCAGCTGCAGTGGAGTCTCCACTCTTCCCTGGACCTTGCCCCATGGATAGTGCAGCCTGCACTTATTTTCTGTCTGTAATACTTAGGGGGAAGTGTGGTGCACTGATGGGAAGCAGCTAAAAATGAGCAGGCAAAATCTGTTTGGAGCTGCAATGTATTTCAACTTTGACCTTTGAGATCTCTTGCTGCCGCTGTTTTGCATCTTCTTTTATCAGCAACTTCCAGTCTCATGTCAATTTTAAGACATGGGCTGAGGGCCTTGGGCAAATATTCACTGGAGATTAGGAGGAGACTTTAATGAACGCAGCACAGCAGAAGTGCTCGCACGACAGTGGCTTTGGAAAAACCTTTCTCAGGGCAGTTGCAGCAAATCTGGAGCACGCCCTGATTTTGTTCACTTGAGATGCCAGCTGCAAGGCATGTTGTTCCATGTGAATTTTCCTTTGCGTTTCACCCGCTAAAAATGTCCGCTCTGCGGCTGCTGGGGGCTTGGAATGAATTTGGGAATGCATCCAAAAAATGTTGCATGGGTGGATAGTGGATGGAAATCCTTGTCAGATGAGGGGATAGAAAGAAAAGATGATGCCAGTGTACACCCTGGCCAGAGCCGGGATGGAGGGAGGGAGGGAACATTTGTTTCCACGGGGCACCTCAAGACGCTGACCCAGATTTGCGGTGCCGCAGTGGTGGGGTTTTCGCAGCGCTGACTGCGCTGGCAGCAACTCAGCAGGAAATGGCTGGTGCAGCATGAACATTCCATCACAACCCTTCCACGGTGCTGAGCCGACTACCTGAAAGTCTCTGGAATTTGATGGCTGGATTGGGAATTGCTTCCCACTTCTTCCCCTCTTCCTTTTTGTATTTACTAAAACTCTGTAGAAAAGCTGAGTGATGGGATCTGGCTGCAAAGTCAGCTGTGTCTTTGAGGCAAGCCCACCATGAGCAGGTGATTGCACCAGGTAACCCTGAGAGATCCCACTTGGATCACCAAAATCAGTTGTTTTATAGTGGTATGAGTGTGATGTCAGTCCCTTGGGATAAACACACCAGTGCAGAGCTGGCTGAAGCCACGTCCATCTGCCTGTGAACTGCTTCAGTAAGAGTTTATCCCTTTTACCTGCGTCCTAATTAGTTGCTCAATGACCAACAAATGATCACTGCATAGTCTTAGTTCTTCCCCACCATCAGTAAGGTAAATCTATCAGTGTTATTTTATGTCTAGTACAGTTCTGTTGAAGGAAATGGTGTTATTCAAACACATACAAGATGCAGAATTTGGACTGACCTAGAGCTTATTTAATAAAACTTTGTTGACTTTATTGAGTTCCTCTTTCTGTTCGAGTTACAGAACCACATCCTCTCTTCATTTTCACCTACCTTCAGCGTTCCAAGCTCAGACCTGTAAGAAGCAGCAGGGAGAAGAGGAAGGCTGGACTTGCTGGTAAGGCAAGTCTAAGGTCTAACTCAGTCCTGCTGAGACCTCTTTCAACTGTCATGGACTTACACTTCCTGTTTGTGTCCCCTGTTCTCCCTCTAGAAAGTGGGAGTGATTCTATTGGCCTGTCATCGAAGTATTAAACAGCTAAAGAAGCTGAGGCTTAGAAAGAACTTTAAAAGTAGCAGACAAAGCACAAACTGTGGCAGCATCATGCAGTCCTCAAGGAGATTGTATTTGCTTCATCACACTGGGAAGGCCGCAGCAGTTTGGCTTCTTGCTCACCCCCCACCCCCCATGATGTGGAGGGTGACTCAGCCTGGCCTCAGCTATGTGCGAGCCCTTGGGTGTGTGGATGTGACACCTTGGCATCTTGGGATATTTCAGGTTTTTTCTGTTCCCATTTCTGATGAGATAGCAAGAGAAGAGCCAGTGGCCTGCTCCTTGTACTGAACCCCAGAAAGGCCACTGCTCCTGCAGTTTTGGCAGATAAGTCACGACCAATGTTGTCCTAAGTGAAAATCATCTCCTTATGTCCCATGAGGAGCTGTGATGGCTATCTTCCTGCAGGCCCACTTCTGTAGTGACTTGGCCAAGCAGGAGTTGGGTACCTTGTGTGGGACAGCCTGAGGCTGGCAGCAGGGACCTGTATTTTGGCACCATGCTGGGCCCCGTGTTTTGGCACCATGCTGGTCCCCCTCTTCATGCATGAGGTGACATTGTTTTAACCCTTTGTGCAAGGAGGTGTCAGCCCCCCTAGCTGCTGAGGTTCAACACATCCGTGCTGTGTGATGCCAGCCCCGTGTCTGCCCTCAGACATGCTCATTGTGCCTGCCAGCATTGATTTCATTGAAGGGAAGCCCTCAGTTTATTGTGCCAAGCTCTTTTTTTTTTTGTGCCAAGGTCTCCTTGGCACCGGAGAGAGGAGCATTTGTCAGGAACTGCAGCTATCCCTGAGGTTTGCTGATAGTTCTTAGGTCTGCTACAGTTCATGAATGACCACAACATTTACTTGGTGGCTGCAGCTTCCAGGTCACCCAGGAGGGACTCAGTCACCCCAGACCATGGAGTTCTGCTGGGCTGCTTCTTCCAGCCTGCCCAGTGGGATGAGGGAACAATCCTGCCAGCACTGTGCTGGATAAGGCCAGCTCTCTGTAGTAGAACACTTAGTGTGATCCCTGTGGCCAGGACATGTCCCCTTTGTCTGGTTTGGGCTGCAGAAGGGCTGGGAGGATGGGGAAGAGCTGGGTCCAATCCATGTGATTCTCCCATTTGCTGTCTCTTCAGCTGAACTTTCCCCTGCCCCTGGTAGGATAATAAATGCCAGCTGAGGCTTGTCTAATTCTTCACTGTCTTCCTCAGCCTGGACTTCTTTCCTTATCAGAGTGGCCAAAAATAACCTCTGCCTCCCGTCCTAATGTTGTTCATGCAAGATTGGCCTCTGGTACCCACACAGGAAAGTGCACAACTGGGGTTTTGTCCATAGGCGAAAAAGGACAGCAATGCAGCGAGCAGGGGATTTCCAGAGGCGAGGTTTGTCTGCAGCTACCAGGGATTTTCCAAGACGGATGATCCGAAGCGGAAGCCTTGAGCAGTCCTCACTGCATCTGTTTGGGTAGGTTGCATTTCATCGCCTATGTATCACAAGACATTGCAGGAAAATATCAGTGCTTTGGATTCAGAGGGTTTTTCTTTATTCTCTTCTGCCATAGATGTCTTCCTTTAATTGCCCTCTTATTTTGATGTGCTTCCTTGTGGTTACTAGGTAAGAGAGAGTCTGGATCACTGGTGTAGAAATGCCCTGTATGGAAACAGAGACCTTGATATGAGTAGCTAGAAAGGAGCTAGATCCTCAGCAGAAGGTAGATGGGTGCAGGGACATCTGATGGACCCAGAGGTTATTCCCCTACACAAGTGAACTTTCATGGAGGTGACGGTTCAGGCCAGGGAAGCTCAGGCACAGGGTGTCCCATGACCATGAGCACACTGGGGTGGTGTGTGGGAGTGGCAGAGGTTTTACTGCAGCTGGGGCTCTGAGTAGAAGGGGGATGATGTGGCAAGTGCCTGCATGATGCAAGTGCTGCACGTCTCTTGCATGTTTGGTGCATGAGGTATGAGGAAGCATTGGGAAAATCCTTGAGCTTTGTAGGCAATTTTGTTCATATCATATGTTATTTTAGAAGGATGTTCAGCCATCTCCATCCTCCATCTCTCATTCATTCAGCAGGGTACTGCTTCTCCTGGCATACCAGCATGGGGGAGGATGGTAACATAGGCTTCACCTTAGGGCTAACAAAAGTATCAGTTGAAAGTCAGGATTAGAGCCAGGCTTTAGACATAGCGATCTCCCAGGGTGACACTTAGTAAAATTTTCCTTTTGCCTTGCTCTTGCATGATATTCAGCTCTTTCATTCAGCTGGAGACTGGTGGTAAATCTGCAGCATCTTCAGTAGGGCCAGGATGTTGATTTCACTGCCAGACCTGGAACAGAGATTGTTGAATGCTGGGCACCACTTATGCACCATTGAATAACTCTTGTAATGATTTCCTAGGGCTTTTCTTCTCAGAATTCATGTAGCCTGAGCATATATTAACTTCGCATGTAAGCTGGAGGCAATGGCTCTGTCCTCAGCTTCAGCAGGCAAGCCTGGATAGACCAGTGCTGCTGTTATGCCCATCACTGCTGGCTGCAGATCTGCTCCATCCATGGCAGTGGAAATAGCTGGGGAGGGGAAAACTCTTCCCTGGGGTCAGGATCAACCAGCATGTATCAGGACACTGGAACAACATCAGAGCTCACCACTTGCTTCTGTGAGGCAACAAAATGTTAAACATTTGGTCCATCAGAATGCCTTGAGGGATGTACTTATATGGAGTGAAGCCTTCAATCAGTAGGTTGATACTAATGGGTCTGGTAGCAATGGCAAAATACCTGTCCTTCTTCAGCATTATTAAAGATTTCTTGGTAGCTTCGTCTACCCCTTTGTAAATAAGGGCATGAGCCTCAAGTGGCGTAAAAAGGCAAAACTTTCTTGGTGTGATTGCAGCCCTTCTGCCCAACATGATAAGGGACGTTGGCCTCATTCTTACCATTGGCCTTCATTATTCATTTTTTCTGATTTCCACTCAGAGTTACTCACACCACTTTTTCTAATGGGATATTTGTCGTGACTAAGCAGGGTTGGATGAGTCTAGCATAGTTCATGATATCTTATGCTAACACAAGGTGTTATTTTTAATGTACTGTTTTATGAAAAGTATATATATGGGGGGGATGGGTATTATAGATGAGTATACTATATATGGGATCTCTCCTTGTAGAATCAACTTTCAGGCAGTTGATGGTGCTTCCTATTTTGTATGCAACCATATAGAATTGGATTTAATGCTCCGTGGGGCTATGTAAAATGATGCACTAAGGGAACTGGGAGGTAAAAAGGCATTTAAATGCACTGTAATATTTAACTCACTATGTCTGTTCAGAAAGGAGTGGTCTGAGACATTTGCCAACACTTGCCCGCAGCTGTCCCAAGAAATACTGTCCCTGGTCTTCCTACTGTGTGGTGGGTGTGCAGCACTGATGGGTTATTGTGCTCCTCTGACACTGGAATATCAGCTTTACACCCTTGGTGGAAACAGCTTTCTGGTATCCATATGCCTCTGCAGGCCTGGAAACCTGGGGGAAGTCTGTCAGCAAAGAAAAAGCCTGTGAATCCTTTGTTTTTCTGCCAACAAAGAGATATCTTCAGAGGAAAACTAAAACAAACTGGCTGATTTCGTCAAGTGGATCTGAGCTGAAAAGTCAAGAGACCCGTATCCTTCCTGTGAATTTATATTTATCCATAGCCTGTGCTCAGGAGGTTATGGAACTGTGGCATTGTACCAGCAGGAAGGTGTTCTGCAGCCCAAATAGTCTTGTTCTCGAAATCTCTCAAATCTCAGGGGGGAATGCAGTGTCCGTAGGGAAGGATTGTGTTTTATGGCACATCCACCTGACTGCTGAGCAACTATGGCACCACGAAACCCTTGGTACATGTTACGTCTTCCATTGGAGGCGGCATTTCAGCAAAACGTCTCTTCTTCCACCCATTACCCAGGGTTATGGATAATTCTCCTGGAAAAGAAAATCTTCTCGGTGCAAGGTGGTGGTGACCTGGCAGGGTGTGAGCTGCATGCAGATTGGAGTGTAGTCACTGAAAGTATTCACCACCTTCCAGGTGTAATTACCATCTCTGTGACAGTTTTCATTTCTAAATGGTTAAAGCTTGTGAGTCACCTTCTGTTTCCCTTTTCCATAGCTTGATAAGGAATGTTTTTCCCTTAAAGTCTAGCCATGACTGATCAACTCCAGTCATCACTGCTGTGAATGATTGCAAATTGTGCAATATTGTCCCTTGATGAAGATTTGTCCCTTGATGAAAAGGGGTGACCTCATCGTTCAGGGCCCACTGTGACTCTTCTCCCAGGCATTTTCTTCATTAGTAGGAGTTAAAGTCACAGGGGAGCAGGAAGTCTCCTGTAATGGGAAAGATCAACTCAAAGATTAGGGAATGGCTCACTGAAACTGCCTGAGATTGTCACGGCCCTTTTCACTCAGTAACTAGCACGTGAATCGGGGAAGTTAGCTCACCAAATTTTTATGTGCTTTTGGCAGTGTGGGAGTATCCCAGAAAAATTAAGAGGCAGTGAATGTGTGGTGGAGTAATAACACTCTGTTCTACACAAGGCATAATTAGCACGTGGAAATTCCTTTCAGAGAGAGTCTCGAGGTCAAGAGGCAAGAGAGAGGGATTAAGAGAGTGAATGAAACACTTAGAAGGCTAATGAGACTACTCCTAGCAGCTCTGTTAGAAGGAATCAGAAGCACTGAGGAGTCTCGCCTTCAGGAGCATTTGCCAAGGCTTGGATATTGTAGCTGTTCCTTGGGTGTCCGCTGAGGGGTTCAGTCAACCTTTTGCTGGATCTCTTTGCTGTCAGAGGCTCATAACAGAGTAGTCAGTCGCTGGGAGTGCCCATAATGTGAATTTGTTTGTGTAGGATGGAGGGAATCAGCCAAAAGCATTTGTGTGTGTGTCAATGTGCCTAGGCACACGACGTAAATTGGAACTATTAAATATTCAGAGTTGTTCAGACCTCACTAAGTTTTGTGGCTGAAAAGTCTGAAGCCATGACATTGTCAAGGAGAAATGTTGCATTTTTCACCTTTTTGCTTGCAGGCTCCATTTTATATACTGACCTCAGCAACTGTAGCAATGAAGACAGCAATATCAAGGAAAAAAAATCAAAACAAAGCCTCCTGGCTGCTTACACATGCATGTTCCCAAATCCTACACTGTGCTAGGTTTGAGTTTTGCAAAATCTTTTCTTTATAATGGGCTGAACAAGCAATTACGTTAAAACAACCTCCTTTTCCCTTCCTCTCCCCACTCCCTACCCAAATGTGCACGAAGATACTCACACCACAGTTTGCTTTTTAAACTAAGATTTCCAAGCTCTTCCTGATATCTGTATTTCTTTGGAATATCTTAGTGAAATGTGTATGTCCTAATCCTCTGAGCAGTGGCTTGAGTTCCCTGCTGTTCTCCAGTAGGCCAGGCTGCAGGACGTTGAGCCAGCCAGGATGACAGAATGCTTGGAAGCCCCCATCACTCTCCTAAGCCCAGGCTGAAGTTTTATTTACGCAGTTTGCCAGAATAATGTTAGTCATGAATGAAATATCCATAAGATCACTGTCCTCCTAAGCTTCTATTTCATCTATTTTGAAAGGATGTATAATCCTATAATACAATGCAGTCTTTTAAGAAATGCTGGATGAGAGATGACTTGTATTTGCAGTGACAAATGGAACAGATGAAGAGACCTGTTGTTTATGGCCCATGGTGGCAGTTACATACATCCTTTGCCCCATGAAGCAATTCCTTATTTGTGTATTGAGCACTAATTGTTTGTGTTTGCTCCATGTTTAACACAGGGGACATTGCTCACTCCCCTGGCATCTACAATCAGTGCTAATCGTGAGCAGTGTAGTCAGACTACCACAATGAGTAGTACATAAAGGGGTGCTGATTTTGTTAAACCTCTAGGTGGGAACATCACTGTTGCCTTCATCAGGAGCAGACTTTGTTCTTGCCTGGTGCCTTGTGCTATCCCAGGCCCTCCTGGGAATGAAAGTGTGATTCAAGAGTTGGGAGGGGGCCAGCCAGAGAACAGGACAAACCTGGGATTCCTGGGAACTGCAGGACCCCTCTTCTCTTCTAGTCTTGATGCCCTGATGAGAGAGTAGTGGGAGGATGAGGGTAAAAGAGAAGTAGTGCTCTGGCTGTGCTTGGGATTAGAAATGTGTTTGCTGGCAGGGAAAGCTTTGGTGATTCATTATCAGAGCCTCCATGGGTCTGAAACAATTTTACTGCACATTTCTCAATCCCTGTTCTGCTCATCCTGCAGATAACTAGGCAACAGGCAAAGGCTTTTGTGAAAAAAAAAAAAAAGAAGTCAGAAGCAGCATCAGAGCAGCAGCTGCTGCAGATAAGGTTTGTGACAATTTCCATTACCCTGTTGCTCGAGTGCTTACGGTTCAACCATTAAAATTAGTTCAGAACTAAACACTGACATTGAGTTGCTCATCTCTAAAACTGAACACACAGAAGGAATGTTTATATGAATGAATTTTATAGCAAATATCTCCCATTCTTGGCAAAATTAGTAGTAAATAGATTTGCCCCCTTCTGTTAGTTGCAGGCACAGACTTACACATATGGTTTGCAGGTACAGGGCACAGACCTTCGTGGAAAATTATCAAGGTGTGGGCTCAGGGCTTTGTCCTCAAAACGTGCAGGCAGCTGTATGACTGAGTGTGTAATGCACCCCAGAGCTTCTCCATGTGTGCCAGTGAGAGCAGCACACAAGCACACACTGGTGGACTCAGCTGTGGATGCTGCTGCTTCTGCACACTCAGCTGGGCTGGGTTCTGACATTTGCTGGCCCCTGTCTGGCCATGATGCCAGAAAGAATATTTTTTATTTGAAGATAATGCAAACTCTGTTTTAATTCTTTACATTTTTATTTTTGGAACCTGTTTAGGTGATGAACTGTGCCCTTAAAAGGGTGATGAAGGTCCAGTTCCCAGGCCTTTCAGTCCTCCCAACAGCTCCTGAGCAGCACTGTTACTGCTAATGGTTGTGTTGTGAGGCTTCCCATGTGGGCAGGGAAGTACATCTTTGGTACACAAGGGAAAAAGTCCCTTTGGAGTGCTTATTTCTGAAGAGGTCATTCTGCACTGTAGGAAGTAAAGAAATAGAGAAGATAAATCTTGAACATGTGTTGTGCCTGTAGAGACACACAGGGATCTGGTAGCTGCTCTTGTCAACTCCTGTGTCTACTGCAGTGCCTCTGGAAATACCTCTTGGAACAATTGTATTTCCTTAGTGATTTTGTGTGGTGTTTCTGAAACACCAGGTGTGCCTGATCACTGCATATGGGGTGGATTTTGTCTGGCCAAGCAGCGAAGCAGAATGGGAATGGGAGCTGGAGGGCCACCAGGATATTCAGGCTGAGAAAGTTGGGGCTATTCAGCCTGGAGAAGAGAAGGTTGCATGGAGACCTCATAGCAACCTTCCAGTACCTGAAGGGGGGCTACAGGGAAGCCACAGAGGGACTCTTTGACAGGAAGTGTAGTAATTGGACAAGTGAGAATGGCTTCAAACTGACAGAGAGTATAGATTTAGATGTGATATTAGGAAGAAATTCTTTACCGAGGGTGGTGAGGCACTGGCACAAGTTTCCCAGAGAAGCTGTGGATGCCTCATCCTTGGAAGTGTTCACGGCCAGCTTGGATGGGGCTCTGAGCAACCTGGTCTAGTGAAAGGTGTCCCTACCCATGGCACAGGTGTTGGAACTAGATGATCTTTAAGGTCCCTTCCAACCCAAACCATTCCATGGTACCTTACACCAGATGCAGGGTGTAATCCCCTCTGTGAGAGTGGGTGTGGGAACTGCCCATCAGGGAACATTAATCTCATAATGGTCACAGGCTCAGCAGACCAGGGTGGGTCTGTTGTCCCACCTGAAGACCATAATCTACTCCCAGCTCCCACAGGACCTGTGTGACCATGACTTAATTAACACTCATCAAGAAAGAATCTTTCACTTCATTATATCATCACTTCTTATTTTTACACTCCTTCGATTAAAACCTTGAGTAATTACATGCACTGTTGACTTTGGCATCTCCTCTTAGATCTCCAGGGATAAGCAGTGGACAGGGGAGTGACTCAGAGTGCTGGAGGGATGTGGGGGCGGTGTCTAATTTAGGCAGGGACACTTGGGTGCCTCATCTGGGTGGTTTGGCTGCCTCATCCAGATGGCATGGCTGCCTAGAAAGGAAGAGGACTAAAATCCTGAATGAAAGTCCTGTGACAGGATTCGGAGCAGACCCATATGATATCTGGAATGACAGTGTTCACCATGGTATTGCTGCATCTGACAGGAGGAATAAAAAATCTGTTCTTTACTGTCTTGATGGCCAGATAGGATTCGTCTGGAAATTAGGAAAACTACTTTAATCAGACTAATAGTAAATGTACTCCCTCAGCTAGGAAAAATCCTTTCTATTTTCGAGGAAATCTGCTTGATTTGCCTGATGCAGCATGAATTATTAGCACAGCCCAGAAATATTTGCTCAGTGCTTGGTCCTGATGTACAGGTGACTGGTTTACTTGCTTTTGCTATCAGAACTTTTGTCTTCTGCTAGGTTACAGCTACTTACACTGGCTTCCGCAGCATTTTAAGGCTGAATCACCATCTCATAAATAACATACAAGGTCCTGCAAGTTTTCTGTACCTTTATTATTATATCTCTGTAATTAATGGCCGTATTTGGGAGAAGAGGGAGGCGAAGCAGTGTTCTTTCAGCATGTTTGTAAAGGCAAAATTGATCAGTGTTTTAGGAGGAAGAGCAGAATTTGAACACAAGGGTGAAAACCACCAGGCGTTGTTTATGCCATCAGCCCATCTTAGTGTGTTGTTGATTCACACAGAACTGAAATTCTGATGGGTGTCCTGGCATGCTCATATTGGTTTGGTCTTGGGGCTGCCCTGGATTCTTCTTTCTGGGATTGATTCTCACCCTTTTATGTCCTAAAAAGTCTGGGTTTAAGTCACCTGGGATTTCTGAGCTACCAATGAATCCCCCGCTTTGGACAGAATTTTATCTCTTAGATGGTCAACTTGGAGCCTGCAGAGCCACTTCTGGAGTATGGCACCCTCTGACCAGATTGCAGAGTGCCAGATCCTCTTTCCCTTTTCTCAGGCAGGGGGCACAGAGGACTGGTCAACATGTGCTGACAATGCTCTCAGGATGACCAAATCCAGTGCTCCGACTTCACACAAAGCTGCCCTTCAGTCATGAGGAAGGAGGCAGTCCTGGGGGTTGGTGTGGTTGTTGTCATGGGGGTGGCATCGCCATCACTACCTCAGCCATGGAGGACTGGCACCACCACTGTTTTCATCTGCAGTGACTCATTCCAGCCAAATCTCAAAGGATGAGCCATGAGTTAGAGATCACCTGCAAAAGGCCACCGTGGTGAAGTGATGGAGCAACAGGATATTGCAGGGTGATGATCTTCAGGGTAGTGACAGCCTGTCCCATAGCTGCCTGAATATGGCATGCACTGGTTGAGGTGCTGCTTTGAGCCAGGGCGGGGGCTGTGGTTAAAGCCTGCCCATCCACATCCTGACACCTGCAGTTTGCTGCTGAACATAGAAACAAGGACTGAGCTGACCAACCCCACCAGCAGCCACTGAAGTGAAGCCGCAGCAGTGCTGATGGAGAGACTCCCATAGGCAGAGCAGAGCTGTGTAACCCAAAGCTGGGGCATGAACATCTCACTAGGAGATGTCTTTCCAATCCATTGCACCTGCTGCAAGGCAAAGTGCTTCTGGGATCTGGAGCCAGGGCCACTGGTGCTGGTAGGGATTTTACAGTCGACTCAGGAGCAGCCATGTGGCTGCCTAGTGAGAGCAGGATACTTATAAAGGCTGAAAGAGCTCATTAGAGATCAGGAGAACTACAAGAATTGGCCTGGACTAAGAAAAAGGACTGGTCACGTGGTGGCTACATGCCAAAATGCTTTCAGCAAGTAACAGGGGGAAAAATGATTATTGGTCCAACCAATGCATTAATCTCTCAAGGAGGTATCTAAGTAGATGGTAGGTGTGGTGCTAATCCTCAGTGGGCTGGAGAAGCAAGCCCATGGTGTGTAATCTCCACTGCTGACATCTCTTGTGTGAGTCCCTGCACTGTGGTTTCACAATCCATCAGCTGCAGGATCATCAGCGTGGGAAAACAGAAGTCATGAGAAATGCCTGGGACATTAATATTAAACCTAAAGAAACTTGGGTTTATATTTAGTACTTTGCTATATAAGAAAAGGGCACTGTGATTTCCTATTAGGAATAGTCAGCCTAACCCGAGCTGGGTAATCTCCTGCTAAGTGAGAAAAAGCATTTTGCACAAGATCTGTATTTATGGCCAAATACTGCTTGCTGTGCTCTCAGAAGAGGGCACAAGGAAGCCAGCTTCCTCTTCTGCCTCAATTACATCGTGTCATTTTCCTTCTACCCAGAGGGGTAGAAGTCCCTTAGGAAGTCCCTCAATCTCATGAATAACCAAGCAGGATTTGCCATAAAATGTTTAACGATTGCAAGCATTGATTATACTGTCCTACTGCTGTCACTAATTTATGTGGTAGGAGTGTAGTCTGCCTGCTTAAAGTTTGGTTGCAAGCACGAATCACAGAGACAGGCTCATCTGACAAGAGCCAGATTGATCTGCAGTCTTCTCTTACCCTCTTTAACCATCAGTGTCCTTCCCTCCTGGTGGCTTTGGTACATATTCACCTCACAAAGGAAGAGGGGACACCTAAACCATGGTGAGAGAACATGCTGTTCCCCTTGGAACAGCAACATTTTTAGAGGCTCAGCAAGGCCAGAGCATCACACTAAGATAAAAGTGGTGGTTACCTACCGAGGAAAGAACTTTGCAGCAGCAACAGGTGAGCTGGTGTCCCCCATTGCACCACCTCACCTGCAGGTATTAGCAGGGGCTTGGCCTCCTATACCCACTCTGGCAAGTCTTGGCAACCCCCAGCATCACAGTTGTTAGGCCAAAATTAAGGGGGATCCCAGGGATGTTGTGGGACTCAGCTGGCAGCTGTAAGAGCAGAAGGAAGTGAGGAGTGGTTTTCTGGTTGGAGGGAGGCTCTTTGGAGGCAGGAGATGGTTTTGATTAAAATCTCATCCCTTTCAAAGGGAAAATTTCTTTAATGAAAGCTGTGTAAGCTCAAGTGGGCCTCACTAGCCTTTGGTACAATCAGCTGGCAAGGGAAGCACCCTCTGCAGTTAAACTGGTTTGTCATATCAGCACGAGGAAAATGGTGAGTGTAATTACTGCTCACTGCCTCAGGGAAGTGGAGGAGGAGGAGGGAGAAAAGCTCCTCCTGTGACCCAGAGCACTTTGCTTGTTCACTAATGAGTTGAAATTCTGGAGCCCATTAACATGAACTCCACTTTCCCTGTTGCCTGGCTTTGGCTGCATGGGGGTGACCGCTGGTCACTTGACCGTAGTGGGAGGAATGGGATTTGTGAGACAGGCAGAGGGTGCTGAGAACTCTCTGCTGTACCTGCTCGCCCCACGCTGGTGATAAAGCAAGCTGTGGCTTCCACTGAGGTAGTCATAAGTAGAACAAGGTCAACTGTCTATTTCAGTCAACATGACAGAAATAGAGTTGATCTCAATAAGATCCCAGCTCTTTCTTCCTGTTAGCTCCTCAGTTCCAATTTTAGGATTGCTGTAATCAAGCTGAGGAAGAGGCCGTTTATCCCATGGAGCGGAAGTTGCTTGACGCCCAGGCCGGAGGAGAAGAGTTGCTTGAAAATATACTTTAAGAAAGGTGTCTCTAGCCCATGGGGAGGGTTTGTGTGGTTCAGGAGTTGTTCCCATCAGTGTAGCCATGCAGAAAGTACGCTGGTCAGAAGAGGACCTGTTCTTCCTTCCCTTCTGGCAGCAGCTGCACTGAAGGAGGGAGGTGGTTGGGCTAAGCCATCTAGTTGGCCAAAAACAAGTTTCCAGGTTTGCAAGTCTGCACATTTGTTAAACTGTTAAAACCCTGGCTTTGCGTAGAGCCTCCCCTGCCTGCTGCCAAGGAATATTGATGTTCTTTTCACTGAAGGTGAGATGCTGACAGCTCTGTCTAACACAGACAGAAACGGGGTAGGGTGGAAAGTGGCAGTGAATGCTAATCTAAATGCAGCAACTCACAGTACAAAGCATCCGCCATAAACAAATGAGTGAGGATGTTCTCTTAGGACAAACATTTGGAGTGGTTTCATGAGAGTTCAATCAGTTTCCTCCGAAACACCTGCAAATGCCAAAGTGCAGCACTGCTGATGGCTGACTGAAGTGCTTTTCCTTGAAGCCTGCTTGTGTGGTCCTCCACCCCCTTGTCTCCCTGGGCTCGTGGGAGGGCTGGGAGCCTTTGTCCTTCTACCTGGTTAATCAGTTGAGTGAGCTGTGTCACTCATGCCCCGAGAGAGGCTGTGGAGGCTCAGGTGGTCTTTGAGCAAGTAGCAGAGATGATGATTTCCCCGCAGGGGTGGTGTTTGCCAGTGGGGCTCTTCTGCTCTGTGCCCCTTTGCTGCTTTGGTACAGGGCTTGGTGCAAATTCAGGAACAGACCTGGTGCAAGGAGAGGTAGAGGAAGGGGGATCTCTGCCTCTTCTGCTGGTTCCTGTCTCGGTGGGCCAGCGCAGGGCAGGCAGCAAGGCAGGAGAAGCAGCTGGAGGGAATGCAGGCACACAACACTGGGTTAAAAAGTTGCCTGTAGATCAGGATAGCTAATGCCAGTTATCTGGGATGTGATTTGACCCCCGAAAGTCAGGTCACTTATGTCAGTGAGTGAGACTGGTAAGAGCTCAGCTCTGCTATTGACACAAATGTCTAGAAGGGCTTCATTTGCATTGCACTTTTTCACACCCCTGAACTTCAGAGCCTGGCTAGTGTTTGCAGGCAAGTAGGACAAAAACCAGGTGGAAGGTCTGATGTGAAAGCTTTCTCTGGAGGATGAGAACCAGGAGCTGCCCTCCCCGAAGGAGGGCTGTACAGGGCTGCTGCTCAAGCAGCTACAGTGGCAGTTGAAACCAGTATCTCTGATGGTCTGTTCTGGAGTGCAGATAAGTCATAAAGGTCATATTCCTGTCCTGCTTCCCCTTTTGTTTCTGGGGGTGGAGGCAGAAATATGCAAGACAGAATATTCTCACTGTTACGGCTCAGGAGAGAGGAGCCACATTGGTCCATGAAAGAAAAAAAGGGAGGGAGAGCACACCAAAGGTAAGAGCGGTCACTTTTAGCAGGCAGGGAGCCCTTCTCCCTGGCATGAAAAGCAAAGGCTTTGGCCCTGCCTGGCTTTGCAGAGACGTAGGAAGGCTTCGGTCTGCCCAGGACCACACCTACAGCATCTCTCAGCTTTCAGGACCCCAAAAGTTCCCTGTCCCTGCGTGGCAGCCACAACATGCCCGACTCTGCCCCGTGCACGTCTGCCTGCAGCTGCCAGGCCAGGACAATCAGATATTTGCCTCTGGGAAGGAGACCTTGTGCACGGCAGGCAGTGTTTGCTCTCCCGGCATCGATCGGGTGGCTTGGGTGTGACGGGGAGCGGAATTTGGCCCAGCTGGCCGTCAATAGCTCTGCAGCACTCCCAGCTCACAGCGACTCTCAGGGCAGCGACTGTCCATGCACTTATTTTCCAACACAGCCAATTTGAATCATTCACCTTCTCTGATCTCTTTTTGAAGCCAGGAGGGACTAGCCTTTATGACCCCAAACTGCTGAACAGGGTTGTGGGAGTGATTCCAGCTGGGTTTTTCCCAGCCCTCTTGCTCTGCTGCTTATCACCAGTGTCTTCCCCTTCAGCTCTCCTAAGGAAGGACAGAGTGAGGGATCTCACCCAAGCTCGAAGAAAAGGAAGTAAGACCATGTCTGGCCTGGAGGCAATTCATAAATAAAGACCTTCAGAAAGCAGTTCCTTTTTCATACTCTTTTACTCCTTTCCTTCCAGGCCTTCATGTCCCTTCCTCGGCAGCACAGATGTGCCTGTCCTGTCCTGCTGACATGCTCCTGGCATTGCTTCCTGCTGGTGATGTGGGGGCTGCAGGAACACACCTGAAGACTTCTTGTGAGCAGAGTCTCTTCTGCTCTCTATGGTACAAGTACCCTGGGGAGACCAGTAACTGCCTGTTCACCTAAAGAGCCGCAGCTTAAATGGGAAAATCATAATGATAAAATGACTGTTTAAAAAATAATAATCTCTGTCCATCCTGCTGTGATTCCTGGCCAGGCTGCAGCTAGAGATGATTAGAGAAGCTTAAATAAAAATGAGCAAATTGGACTCAGGCAGGTTTGAAAAACTAGCTGACTTTACTGAAGCAAACTCCTATTTAATCATTCCTCTGTTGCTTTAAAGGTGGCATATACAGCCAGGTAAGTGGAAATACGTTTGTTTTGAAGCCCTGGGTAAATGTCATATAGAGAAATTAAAATGTCAATCTGTAGCTGCATTTGTTTAATGAAATTGTATAAACAAGGCTGTGAGCACATATCATCTCACTCCAGCATCTTAAAAGTGTTGAACCACTTCCCACTCCTCCTAATGTGCAGCCATTCCCACACTCCACAGGAAGAAGGGTCACAGGGATGCTGATGGGGGTGCTGCAGGCAAATTCCCCCAGGTTAGCTTGTCCCTTACGTCATCAAACTAACCCATCCACCTGCAGCAGCTCAAGGTGTTTGCAGGGTGGCCTTGAGCTGTCATCTGCCACCAAACGCGAGAGGAAGGCAGGGATGTCTGCAAGGGCTGTGGGGTGAAGATGTGACCACAGTGCCACGGCAGTGATCCAGAGCTGAACTGGAGCAGGCACGGTCAGGAGACGTGGGCTGACTTCACCTGTCTGACCGCCTGCGTTGCTGCTTTGTTTAAAGGATGCTGCTCACCACCACGACCTCCTTGCCCTAATTGTACTGTGGTGTGTCCCAGGGAAGGGACACCTGGCATCACCTGTGCCTTACCAAACCCACATGGGCTGGTAACAGTGCAGCAAAATCTTCCACGTGGAGTTACAGTGCCAGAACTGTTGCGTTTCAGTTTCTCACTTAGGTCATTTTATAGCAGCTTCCTCACTGGGGATAAGCCATAAAAAGCAAGCAGGAGTACAAGGATGCATCTTTATGTTTACTACTGGCTCTCATTTTCCTTATAAATTCATTTTGTGCACAGTTTCAAACCTACCCACTTGCTTCATCAGAAGATGAACTGTTTGTCTAAAACAGGTTGTTTCCTCTCATACCAGATGCTCACTTAAGAGGGAAGCTTGTATTTTACTAAGGTGCCTTTAAAACAGGCTTCCAAAAGGAAGGAAAAAGGGGATATCCTTTTCTTGCAAAAGGCTAACAGAAACTAAATCCAGTGGTTTCTCAGCTTTGCCTGTGTAGTGAACTGACATTTCTAATGAGGACAAACAAAGGTGCCATGCGATGTATTAAAACCTAACAAGAATCAAAGAGTGCTTAAAAAAACAAATGAGCAAACTAAAGTAGTGAACACATAGAAGTTCAGTCTGGCCGCCAAGGACATTTTCTTTTAGCCAGTTCATGTGAGATACCTGATGAAGTGCGAGCTACAGGTTTGCAGTTGAAATACTGTGCTGGTTAGCACCTTTGTTTTCCCCAGGTTTCCCAATTTTCTGCTCCACCTTGTAAGCTGTTTCGTCACTTAAGAGAAGTCACTCAGCCTCTTTCTTCCCATTTCTGCCGGTAAAATTAGGAACTTGCATTGCTCTGTTCAAATGACAGTCTCAGGAGGCACAGGTATCTGTCCCTTGTTATCTTTACACACAGCCTGTTACTGTGAACTCCTGGCTTTGGTTGTTACTGTGCCCCTAAAATCAGAATAACACTACCACAGAGAGCAGCCAACATTGGAGTGCCCCATTCTGCAGTCATATGTACAACAGGTGAAATCCTTTCTTCATGCATGACTTCAGAGATTTGAATATTCAGGGGACAGGAAAACAATCTTCTTCTCTGCTTAGGTGCAGGGCAGGTGCTGTGCATGGCGGTGTTGATGAAGGTAATTATGTTTTGGGATTTTTTCTAATCCTAAATAAGTTAAAAGGTCCCTGATTGTCAAGTGGAAGAATGGTTGATGTGGAAGAAATCTTTCAATAAGAAGGAACTGTTTAGTTTGAGAGCACTTAAGGGGTGTCTGTGTTGTTGGTGAGAATTTTGATGGCTCCTTTTTCACATCTGTTAAATATTCAGTATGTGTTTTTAGCAATCTTTACCCTTTTTGTGAGGTTGAACGGGTTTGATTGGATTTTATGCAATTAGTGTACTGTGAGAGCTTGTGAGGATTTGCTTCAATTCTGAGATGATTTCTCTTTGTCTGCTTGTGGTTTTCTTCAAATGTCTGAGCAAGTGCACCATGGTGGCGAAAGTATTTGAGGAATATAAATGTCAAAATCCCATGTGCTGCTACTGCTGGAAGTGGAAATTTAACTAAGATCTGTCAGCTTTCATAGTAAGAATTCTTATGTGCTTTTCAGAAAACAGAAGTTTAGTTTTTAGGGAATAGATAAGTCTTGACTGTTTTGAATGTTGAATTACAGAGAGCAAAAGCATTTTGAAAGCTGTTCATTGAATATGCTCAGAAAAAAAAAAATCACAGTGGGCTGTGGTTTCTGAGAGCAGGAGAAAGGCCAATCTTATGTCATAGGCTAATAAAATGTATTAAGCATGAAGTCAGTAAAAGTTGTATAGGAAATCCTCTGAAACTGGGGTGGAATAGCAACTTAGAGTCAACATTCTTGGAAAAATAAAAAGTTAAGTAAAATATGAGACAAAATAACATTTGGCCACTCTTTGTATTGTAAGAAAACTTGGCAAAGGCTGAGTATCCTTCAGACGGGAGCATTGCTTGCTGTGAGTAAGCTCTGCACAGCTCCCCTGTGAAGAGAACTCCTCCACAACCAAGTCACAAAACATTTCCTTGGTGCACATCATTAGTACCGTGCTGAGAAGTTTGGTCAGAAAGTAAAAGGTTGCTAAATCAATGATTCCAAGTGTTGTCTAGCAAGTATTTGCCTTAGGAGATGTCTAGCTTTGGAAGATGCACAAACAGGAACACTGTTTCCAGCTCCCCTGGTTGGAAGGACCATTTCAGGCTGTGAACTGAACATAAACCTGCGGAGAGCTCCTTCCCCAAGCCCAAGCGTGGCCTGAAAGGGAGGTTTTGAGGGAAGCACGAGCTACCCTTCCTCTGCAGTGAGCCCAGTGCCACCCTCAGCAAGCCACAGACAAAGAGGAATAGAGAGCACGGAAATGCTGCAGTGGTGTCTCACAGCGGCACCTCTGGGGAACTGACCAGTGTGTGTGGAGTCCCAGAGCAGTGCATTTCTCCATCGAGCTGTTTGCTCTCTCGCTGGGGAGGGCAGCTGTTCCTGCAGCAATTTTCACACCATTGTGTTAAAGCCTGGTTTGCATTTATGCTGGGTTGCATGGGGACTTATATTTTATAAGCCTTCAGAAGGTAATACCTCCAGACTGTGGTTTTTGCTGGGTGAAGTCACTCTGTAACTTAATTGCTCAAAGTCTTTCCCCACATTTGCTCTCAGTGGGAGCAGACGGCTGGAGGTGAAGCTGTTACAAGTGAGAGCCTTCCCCAACTTCACCTTCCTTCCCAGTGTGCAGGGGAACTGGTGCCCTGGTGTGGTATCACAACACTGGAAACCAAAAGCCTGAGTTTGTGCTGGATGAGTTGCTGTCCTACAAGGAACATTTAGGGGAAAGCAACTGATTGTTAAAAGAATGGCTGTGAGGAAATGGATTTGACTTGCTGTTTACCTTAGAACTTTTAATCAAAAAATCAAGTATTCAGTGCTTCTAAAATCTTGCTCTCTGTTTTCATGAGTTTTTTTTTTTAACTCTGAGTTGCTGAATGACGATATTACTGCATTTTAAGCTTTTTTTTTTTTTTTTTTTTGCAATAGACCCAGTTGGATTGTAGTTACAGCTTGAAAATCCCAGTTGAAAAATTAATTACCCACATACATCCCAGAACCAAAATCTTTGGGGGCTAATTTAGGTTCAGTGTTATCATTCTGACAACTTCTTACCAGCTCTAACTTCATCTTTCCTCACGTAGCTCAAAGGGTTTGCATTCCCGGTTGTAGGTGAAATGCTCTGGCACTCCCATGGTCAGGAAAGAGATGGGAGGATGCGTCGTTGTGGAGATGCCACTTTCACTGACTCTGACTTGGTGGATTGATATGTGATGGACTGGTACATAATGAGATGTGGTTGCTGAACCAGGAAATGTGAACATAGATTGCACAGTGAGGAACGAAGGGGTGCAGAAATCCCATGCTGCTGCCAGGTACCCTCCTAGTGTGTCATGAGCTGATCCATGTGGCTTGAAAATGAATTCTCACCTTGTAGTAAGCAAGGGAGAGCTCATTATTGCACCCATGTCAGCCTCTGACAGAAAGGATGAAAGGGATTCATGTTTCTCCTTGTAACAGATCCCTAAAATCTTGTCCTCTAGCCTGTGCTGCTTTCCTTTTCATATTGGGATAGTCCAGTCTAATCTGAACATTCAGGATCTTTGTTGGACCATATGCCAGAAGCTGGGTTTGATATGAGTTTCCATAATGTGGAGCAACTGGATCCATCTTTAACCTGAGGGTCAGGCAGGCAGGGACCTCCAGGCCTGGCTGTCTCTGAGCAGCGTGGGGCACACCTCCTGCCCTCCCGGTAATTTACTGCTTCCGTGTGGGGAAGTTACTGTTTTTCTACTCCCAAATATGTAGTGTGGGCTTGTCTGTATCTGCTCCAACTTCACCCTTCCTCCTTTAGCTCAACGGGTTTGCGTTCCCGGTTGTAGGTGAAACTCCCCGGTGCTCCCATGGTCAGGGAGGACGTGGTGGGATGATCATTCCGGAGATGCCCCTTCCCCTGGCTCTGCCTTAGTGCTTGATACGTGATGGAACGACCCATGATGAGATGTTTCGGCTGGGTTTTTGTCCTCCCAAGTATCGTGCGGGCTTGTTTGTGACAGGGGAGGACCGCTTGCAAAAGCACCTGAACAGCATCCTCTTGGTCCGGCGCCGCTCGCGCGCTGCCGAGCCGCTCGCGGCGGGGCTGAGGCGGACCGGGCAGCGCTGCCCGCTGCCCCCGCGCTCCGGGAGCGGGGCCGGTGCTCTTCTGGCCGCCGCAGCCGGTGTCGCTGCCCCGCTTTTCCCGGCCGCTTTTCCCGGTGCCGCTCGCCGTGCCGCTGCTGGGCCGTGCCCGTCCTGCGGGGGGCGCTGCCGCGGGGGCCGCACGCACGGGCCGCCCCCGCCGCTGCCCTCCCCATTGGCTGTCGGTGACGTCAGCGCCCCGCCCCCGGGCCGGCCCCCGCGCTCCCATTGGCCCGCGCGGCCGCCCGTCGGCGCCAGCCCCGCCCCCGCCGTGCCGTACATTTACGCGGTAGCAAAAGAGAAAGTAACGAGCATGGTGCGGGCGGCGCGCGGCGCGCGGGGCGGGGGGGGCGCGGGGGGGCGGGGNCGGAACCGGCACCGGCTCCTCCCGCCGCCTCCTCCTCCGCGCACCGGGCCGGAGCGCGACGCGCCGGTGAGTGAGGGAGGGAGGGAGTGACTGAGTGCGGGGCAGCGCAGCCGAGCCCTGCGGGGCATGGACTGGAGCGGGAGAGCGCCGGCCCGCCCCGCCGCGCGATTGGCGGCGGCCCCCGCTCGCTGCGATCGGGGGCGAAAGTTCGGCTTCCCGCTTCTCGTGGGCTCTTTCGTTGTTTCCCCTCGCTGGGTTGTCTCCCTCGTTTATTTAATTTTTTTAACTGCGTCAGGCGAAGGCGCTCAGGGCACCCTTACCCTAGTTTTTATCCTAAAATAGGGCGAGGGGAGGGTTGGGAAAAGAACGGGAAAAACCTCCCGAGCGAGCCGACGCTGGCCCCGCGCTGCCCGGCTGCGGCACCTCCGCCGTGCCCCGGGCGGGTCGCGGCCCCTTTCCGCCCTCCGGAGGTGCCCGCGGGGTTGCTCTGTAAAGCGGCGGCTGCCGGGGGTGGCAGTGCCCTCCTGGACACCCGCTGTTCGGGATGGGCATCTCCGTGCCCCTTCCCGGCGGGCCCAGCGCGGAGCCGGCCGGGGTGGCGAGCGGGAGCTGCGAGCGCTCGCCCCGCTCCGGGGGCTTGCTGGAGTTGGTGAAGTTGGTGCTGGGATGGGTTTTTCAGAGAGAGCTGCGGCTGCTCCCGAAGTTGCTGGTGAAGGGGACGCGCTGTCAAGGCTGGATTTGGGTGTTTTGCTCTTGTCGTCTTCCTTGTCTGCCGAGCAGGAGCGGGGGGATTCGAATCCTGCGTCTTAGCAAGTGGGAAGGCAAAGGTTGGGCAGGCAGTGACCTTGGCTGGGGCGGAGGGGACCACTCTTCGTAGAAGCTGTGAAATGTGGTGGGGAGCGGGGAACTTGCCTCACGGACCGCTGGAAAACAGCAGCCTTCCCGACCTGGGGCTAGGGGCTTAACTGGGGCTGGATTCACCTCTAACGGGGGGAGGAAAGTGCAAGGTGTACGTTTATAAGGGTCTCCAGAACCTAATTTTTTTGTTTTCTTCTGGGTATTTTTTGTTTAGCAAAAAACACGTTTTATGTGTTCAAGTTTGTAACTGTCTCAGAAAATTTATTCACAGGCTAATTTTTTTCCAGCATGCTGGAAAAGTTGCATATCACCCCTGACACATTCAGCTATTCAGCTCTTACGTGTTCCTCCCTGTAGTAGAGTCAACCCCGTAGTTCCTTCCCTTTCAGTGAGCAAGGGGATGAGGGAATGTGCTTCTGTCAGTATCCGTGGTGAGCCTTGCAGCCTGGGGTTTCGGAATAGCTCAGCACCATCTGCATGTAGCTAAATGCCTCTTCCTGGGTGTCAACGCACAGTCCAGGCCAGTCGCGTGTGTTCTGCATGCCGTGGGTGCACATACAGATAGCTCAGGTATTCTCCAGGATTGAAAAGGCTTTTTAGCAACTGCTGTGAGCTGGTAACTTTCAGAAGGGGTTGTTAGGTTGGGAACAATAGGTGTTGGCAAAATAAATTGTTGGATCTGTAGGTTGATGTGGCTTCATGGTCTGTTTTCATCACCTTTTTTTCTTCTTTCCCTTCTGCTTTTTCTTTTTCAGGGTGATCTTGAGTTCTTCCTAACTTGCCAGTGCTCAGCCTCCTCATGCCTCCATCTCCTTTAGACGACAGGGTAGTAGTGGCACTTTCGAGGCCAGTGAGACCTCAGGATCTCAACCTGTGTTTAGACTCTAGCTTCCTTGAATCTGCCTCTTCTGCTGGTGAGAGCCACTCTGGTCTGCTCGGCGCAGCTGTCGTGTCCCTAAAGACTGCTAATCTCACGTATATGCCCTCATCCAACGGCTCTGCACGCTCCCTGAGTTGTGGATGCAGCAGTGCCAGTTGCTGCACTGTGGCAACGTACGACAAGGACACTCAGGCCCAAACTCAAGCGAGCACCAGCAGCGCCCACGCCGGAGCCTCCCCTGCCTGCCCCGCCAACCAAATGGTCAACAGCAATGAGAGCGCCGGCAGCCTGAGCCCGCTGGGCGGAGTGGGGAGCCCCGTCTCGGGCAGCGCCAAGCAACTCGCCAGCATCAAGATCATCTACCCCAATGACCTGGCCAAGAAGATGACCAAATGCAACAAGAGCCACCAACAGAACCAAGGGCCTGTCATCATTGACTGCAGGCCCTTCATGGAGTATAATAAGAGTCACATTCAAGGGGCTGTCCACATTAACTGTTCTGACAAGATCAGCCGGAGGAGGCTCCAGCAGGGCAAGATCACCGTCTTGGACTTGATCTCCTGCCGGGAAGGCAAGGACTCCTTCAAGAGAATCTTTTCCAAAGAAATCGTAGTTTATGATGAGAATACCAATGAGCCAAGCAGAGTAATGCCTTCTCAGCCACTCCACATAGTGCTGGAGTCACTCAAGCGAGAAGGCAAGGAGCCCCTAGTCCTAAAAGGTAATCCTCTTGGTTGCCCACACACAGTATGTTGGTTTGCTTTGCAGTGTGTTCTCTCTGCTGTCAGCCTCACTGGTGGTTGAACCTTGAAAGCATCTGTTTATCTCTAGGAAGGCTTCAAGTCACCAGTGGCAAAGCAGATGCGTTCCGTGGACAAATCATGGAGCTGGTAGCAGGGAGATGCTTGCTTTTCTCTTAATGTTGTCCTTGAGTAGCAGGAGGGGTGGGAACTGGAAGGGGGAGGAAATGTGCTTCCTGGTGTCTGTCTGTGCAGACAAAGAATTTCCCCCAGTGCTTATTCTGAGTATTTATAGCCCAAGGAGCAGAGGTCCAGGAGGGGATACTTCTCTTTTAGCTTGTTGGACTGACCTTTACTTAGTAGCTTTATTTTAGTCCATGTAAAACTGGACTCATAGGTGCTGAGATGGGCAGTGGGAGAGCAGAAGGAGGGGGGAGGAAAGACGAGGGAGGTCACTTGGTCTGAGGCATTGTGTCATAGACCAGTCAGCAAAACTTGAGGAGCAGTCAAACCTTGTTTTGGTCATCTGGGGTCAGAATAATGGACAGAGGGAGATTATTTGTTTAAAAAGTGATCTGAAAGTGTTGTGTGTGTATGTGTATGTGTGCTTATGTATGTATATGGCTTTCCTGTAAAGGCTCCTGTTTTAATATGGAATTTGCTTTATCCCTTAATGCTTTGGTGGAGATGAGCCCCACCAATTAAGGCATCATCCAAGGACACTTCCCTTTCTTCACTTTATTCTCGAGATCCTATTTATAACAATGCTGCCCTCTAGATTAAATTTCCTTTCCCCTGGGTGTTCATGCCATTCGGAGGCATGGTTGGCAGAGACTGGCTGTGGCACTGGGAAACTATGGAAGGATTTGCTGCTTAGCTCATACTGTATGTATTTAATTTGCTGAATTTTTCTGCACAGCTTACTACTTCCAACCTGCACAGTGTGGCAGAAGAATGGAGTGATCTGGTAGTTTATACCTTTTCCTCAGCTGAGTTTCATAGCTTTGTGGGAGTGAAGGGTCCTGTGGAGATACTTCTCTGTGTATCTTGTGGAAGCTTAAACTTGCTGAACTGTCTCCTTGCTCCTGGCAAGAGTATGGTCATGCTGGGCTTGTTTTGGTACTTGCTACAGGTTCCCAGTGTGCTTTTATTGAGTCTCTGGGGTCACGATGGTGCCCTTCATCTGTAGATGAGGGAGATGAGGTGCTTGGCAGAGCGAGGTTACCACTGGAGTCCTGCATTTCTGGTGGTAATCCTTCTGTTGTTCAGCCTTTGCAGCTGGATGTGTGGTTGTAGTCTGCAAGCCTTCTTATTCTTAGGAAAGTAGTGTGCTGAAGGTGTTTTCCTCTGTGTTTCTCTGAAAACACTGAAGCTCACACTGGTACTTTTTGCTGTACCCGGAGTAACGTCGTGGCTGAGATGAAGCAGCAGGGCAGTAATGGGCAGGGCAGAGCTGTTTGGCCCCGTGGGCAGGTTGTGGCAGCCCCTTCTCCCACCTTCCATCCCTGGGTGCTGCACTGGGTTTAACCAAGTGCTTCTGGGAGTCCTTGAGCCATTTTTGCTTTACAGACACTGAGAAATGTTACCTCAAAGCCCTGCTCAGCAGAAATCCCCTCCCCAAACTGGCCTGTCAACAGATCTGGAAGTGTGCCAGAAGACAGAAAGCCCAAATCCTTTGCTTTTTGAATATAGTGATGAGCTGGGCTGGAGCAGACCTCACCTCGGGGAGCCTGCAGTGAGGAGCTCCCCCCATCACCGTAACTGTCCTCCCGTTCTTTGAAGTGGGGCTCCAGCCGGGGTCAGATGGAGTTGAGCATGGGATAGATAAAGCAGTGTTTAGGAAGGCTGTGGCTAAGTTTCCGAGCTGGGGGAGTGGCGCTGAAAGCACTGGTTATTTAGTTTCACTTGATAGCGTTTTTTCCATCGCGCTTCAGCAGCCCCGGGGCTGACACATCCCCATCCTTGAGTTCGGGCACTGAAACGAAACTGGAGGTGCCCGGGGAGCCCTCTTTGCCCGCGTTTGTTACTTTGAGCCATTTCTCTCGCTCTCTGCTGCCCGGCCCTAATTTATGGCCGGCGCATCTGACCCGCGGTGTTGTGTTTGCAAACACTGGTTGCTAGCCTGGCCGTCCAAGTGCGCGTCCCCCTGATCCGGTGCCACCTTCTCCATGTTTGGTGCCGCCTGTCAGCCCGCGGCCCCGCTGCCGTTTTGGTGGCACTCTGTCACCTCGGGGACTCGATCCCGGGGCCGCAGCCGGGGCTTGAGTTACAGCTCCGGCTGTGACAGCGCCTGGCCCCGCACGCGTGCGGGCTTGAGGCGCCCCAGGGTTTTTAAGCGGCACAGAAAACCCTGTGCTGTTTTCCAAGGCCGGGCTGTGATCTATAGATAAATGGATGTATGGTGCACCTTATTAGGCGTGAGTTAAAAAGAGGTGGTCTGGTTTATTTTTAATGTAGCAGATGGATATATAAACTAGCACTGTGACAAGAGAGGGTTTCATGTATGCTGGGCCATGGAGGATTTTAAGACGTCTGTTCCTCCCTTTCTATCCATGCCTCTCCTTGCTGCTCCCTTTAACGTTTTTCGGTCAGAAACATAACATATGCATAATTTTGATTTAAGCTCTTAAAAAGAAAGATTTGCTTATTTCTTTTGCCACGAGGCACAGCAACGCTTGAGACAGGCATAAATCCTCTATTTTAACAAAAAATAAACCCATAAGAAGCCTGTATTTCACAGTCCTGCTACATGGGCTGTAGCAGCCTGAGCTGTCAGGGCTGAAGCTGCTGCTCAATCAGTTTATGAACAAACTAGGAAGAAGTCATATTTCCCCCAACACCCGTAGACCATGGTATTACATGTTTGCTGAAACCTAAAGGATGCTTTTTTCACTTTTTGTGGATGCCTTTTTAAAATTTATTTATTTATTTTTCTTAGCATTGGAAGGGAGAGGAGGAAAACCAGTGATATGAGCCCAGTGTCCTTTCTGCTTGAGGCCAATGTCAAAGCTGAATTTGGGGAGGGGTGAGCATGGTGCTGTGACCTGAGGCTGGGTCAGCAGCCCTGGCCCTCCTTGGTGTGGTTGTACCCCTTTGCTTCCTGCAAACCCAACAGTGAGGCATCTCTGCCTTCCCTGAGCACCTCAGCTCATAGCAAAGTGGCCTGGAGTCCTGGGGGCTTGTGTGCTTGAGTTTGCTACTGGGACCCAAAAGTGGAAAGTGAGAAATTCATTTGCATTCAGATGAGAAGTATTCTTTTTCCTTGACTGAAACATTTAGGCTTGGAGTTCAGCTTTTTTTTTTTTTTTTTTTTTCCCCCACAAGTTAAATGAAATATACAAAGGAAACAAAAATTAAAAAATTGAAGCATCTATGCCAGCACATCTTGACAGCTTTTAACTGAAGAGGAGTTGCCCTTGTCTCCCTGACCAGGGTCTAGTGTTTCCAGTCTGCCTTCTTCCTCTTCCTTCAAGACCCAGCAGCAGGAGCCTTGTGCACCCACTCAAGTCTTGTGTTCAGTTTGTAGAGGCTTCTGTGTTTGACTTCAAGGAAGCAATGGAATTCAAAAGCAGAGGTGCAAAATATGGTTTGGCTTTTTTTTTTTTTTTTTTTTAAAATTCCCACAGTTTGCTATAAACTCATGGCTGGACTTCTGCAAAAGAGATGGGGAGAAACCAGCAGGTTCCTCCATAAAAACTGGTTTTCTCTGTTCTTATTCACAGTCTGAGGAGCTTATTTATGCTCTGGTTTTCAGTCTTCTCTCTGCTCATGTAACAGGGAAATAAATGAAGTGACTTGCTCTCATTATAGTGGGGAGTGTAAGACCTGCCAAGAAACCACTTCGTGCTTTCTGCCATGGTCTAAGAATAGTTTCAGATCTCTTACCACACTAGAGTCACATATCAGCAAAGTTGAAACAACTACAGAGGGACTGAGATGTCTACAAAAGGAATAATTACTTGCTTTATGTTCTCCTATATTCATGTAAATACTGTGATCAGCTGCCTTTGAAATACCTGACCTGGTCATAATCTGTACAAATACATTATTAATTATTACTGTCATTAATTATGTAATTTAACAGTGTCAGTGTTGCTTTAAACCCTAATTGGATTACACTGCACAAGTGTATTTGAAAGTAAAACTTGATGTAATGGTCAACAAATCCAGCTGACTAGCAAAACATGTGCCTGGCACTTATTTCCACTAGAGATCTCCACTGAATAAGTATTAGGTCATGGTTGTAGTAGGGAAAATGCATAGTTTTAAACACACTGGATGTTTCACATGTGTTCCTTAACATTTAAAAATAAAGTGTGTTCCTTGTGTGCTACAGAGGAGAGCTCGCCCCATCAGTCACTGGGGCAAAAACTTGTGCTGGCTCTGTCAGGGCTGAGATTTCACCTTCAGTGTTCAGACTCTGATTGCTGGAGCTTAAAGTATCTTTCTACTGGAATAAAGAATCTTCTTGGCCATCACACTTGGAAATTGGTTGTATGTGTCTGTACCTTTTGCATGTAGATAAATTGGGACAATAATGTGATTGGAGACCACGGTCTTCACCATATTTTCAGGGCATACTTCTGTGGAGGAGAGTACCTCTAAACTTTGCCTATTCAACAGTAGTAGTAAATGTGGCATTTTCTCCCAGATCATGGCAGCTGAGAGTTTGCTGTGCTGGCTTGCATGGTGCCTATCACATTTTAACTTTTGAGGGGAAGAGAACAATGACACCGCCTTGGAAATGGAGGAACAGAAAGGAGATTTCCAGCCCCCTCCACCCCCCACCCTGTTTTGGCTTCCCAGTTTCCCATACCCTTGGAATTAAGAGCTAAGAGTTAAAAAGCAAACTGTTACATTAAGCAAACTTCTCTGATGCTTGTAAAGAAAAATCTGATTCCAGTTCTGTGTAAAATGGGGTAACATTCCCTTTGATGTTCCTGGTAGGTAGATGTTGGGTTATAATTAGCTGAATGCCTCATGTGCTGCCCTTACCCTTGCCCTGTCAGAGGTGAGAAATTATGAGAGTGAAGTCTTTCTAGGACAGTGTGCTGATCTGTCTTTTGGCTTTTTATTCTTGAGGTGAGCACAACCTTTTGGAGAGGGTTGGGGGGAAGGGTAGCTGGGTTTGATTTTTGAGTGGTGTCTGCATCTTAACTAACACAGATGGATTTTTTTAAATTTTTTTTTTTTAGACCTGTGTATGGGTTGTTTGCCTTCCAAGGCAGCAGCCAAAGTTTTTACTACACTTATGAGCATAAAAGTTTTAGTGAGATTGCCTTGGCTTTATGATGTGTTTGAAGTGGGGACTCATCCCTTGTTTTTAGGCTATGACTCTTTACTCTGTGAAAAGCCGCATTCTAGTTAAGGGTTGTTACCTATGCAAGCAACTCAAAAGTGAAGAAATGCCATAAATATGAGCAGCCTGCACCCATCTCAACATTTCCCTGTTTTGCAATTTCACCAGCCAGCCAGGAGGGAAACACCTCTCAAATATTCAGCATCAGCTTGCCGGGCTATAGAAGTCATGCTGTTTAAAAAAAATAGATTATGGTAATATGAAGATAACCTAATGCATTGTCCCTTTCTGTGCAGCATAAGATTATGTGTGGTGCTTTGGCCTTGTTGGGAAGTCCCTGGTGGCCTGGGAGAGTGCTGGCTACAGAAATCACAAGGCTGACCTGAATTACTGCAAACAGTTGTTTTTCTGAAGCTTTGATTCAAAGTTCTCACCTGAATCTGTCTTCAGCAGTTTCTGAAACACCTCTGTACTGTAAAAGTTAATTTGTTGTTATCAAAAAGGTGTTTGGTAAGCTGGGGCTTAAAGAAGAGCAGTGTGTATCGTGGATGTCACCTTTCTCTGCCTCACCTAAAAGTAATGGCTGGCAAAAAGTCCCATTGAGAGGAGACTGGATCAAGGTGCTGCCGTGAACATTGCACTTGCTTCAGCTTCCTCTGACAGGCCTTTTAACCTGTTCTTGATCCATTGAATGTTGAGGGTTGTGGGAAAGCTGAAATGTGCACTAGTGCCCTTGGGTTTGGCCACCAGTCCTGGCTGTGCCAGTCAGGACACCCTGTGAGGAGGCAGAATGGGGTATGGGTAGAGGAGGCACAGCAGAGGCATTCAGGGGACCTATTTCTGCATCTGGAAAGTCCAGGGATGCTCGTCATCTTTGCACAGTGTGTTGATTGATGCTCTGTGGTTCAGTAGTGAAGCTTGGGGGTTTTGTTGTTTCATTTTGTTTTAACACCTTGTGACTTTTTAGTACAGGAAACTCTTTGCTTCAATTAATATCTATGGTGAAGGCAGCCTCACATCCGGGAGCACTCTGAAGGTTGTTTTTGGTGTGTCCTCTACTGCTTAGGAAGCTGTGGATTCCCCAGGTGCCTGTGTCCTACCAGGAGGTGGTCTCTGACCTAGTTCTGGAACTGTACAGCAGCATTTTGGGGCTGGAAGGAAAGGAGAAGAGATGGGAGCAGCAAGTCAGTCCACCATGTGATGCAAAAATGGAGTAACTGGATTAGAGGGATAACTCTGGACCTAGATAGCAGGGGAACTCTGACTAAGTACACACGACAGATTTGCCATGAGGCCTTAGAGAAGTTATTTTCATCTGATTGGGTTTTTGGTTTTTTTTGTTGTTGTTGTTTGTTTGTTTGGTTTGGTTTTTTTGTTTGTTTTTTGTTTTTTGGGGTTTTTTTGCTGTTCTTTGCACCGTTTGTAACGCTGACCTTACCACTCTTGTTGCAACTGGTGTGAAGTGTCATTGACCCAGGTTCATCCACAGTCATGGTGGTGCCCTGGGACAACACAGCTGCCTGCTGCAGAAAGTGGGAGATGGACTGAAGTAATAAACTGTAGGCTCAGATTTTCCTCTTGGTGTTTTTTTGTGCTTTAAAAAAGTCAAGGTTCATGTGTTTCTCTGCTTGGGTGAGGTGGTTGTCTCCTTTTGAAAGGAATGCTCTGCTCCCAGTAGAGAGAGTGAGATCCAGAAGAGGCACAAGCTTCTAATCTCCTGGCACTTGGTTTCAGTGAGCCTGTCCCTGCAGAATGCATGCAGAGAGGCTCAAACTGGCAATTCTACAGGGAGCAACTGGGACCTTGTAGGTCTAGGTGCCACCTAGTCCCTCTTGACCTGAAGGAATGAGCTTCTGATTGCTGCTGCCTGGGCAGTGCCACCCTGGTCTAGCTCAGCTACACCCACAGATTGTGCAGTGGGAGTGTGCTGTCCCCACGGGAGGCTCTGGGCATAGTGGGGTGGGGAGGGAACTGTAAGGCTGTCACCACCTGCTGCTGGAGGGACAGGAATGCTCATACTGGGTGGGAGGGCTTGGGAGCCACTGCCCCTGCCAGGGTTAAGTGCTGCTTTATGTGTATGTAACACCCTGCTTCCAAGATCAGGGCTTTGAAGGAGAAGTTGGAAAAAATAAATTAAGAGAATAATGACAGAGATGTGAACACATTGGCTCCAATTCTTTTGCGATGCCCTAGCTTTCAAAAGTCTACAGCATGCCTGGATTAATTCCCACTTGATTCACTGCAACAGAGAAGAGCTGCTTCTAGTTAAAGGTAATAAAAAGAAGAACAAAAGTTACTCCTTGTCCACACATGAATTATCATATATTTCATTTTTTTTTACAATGGCTTAAAGAGATTTGGAAAATAGAAGAGAACTTGCAAGCTTCTGTCATATCAGTTGAATTTGTTCATTATGCCAAAGTGTGATATTAAGCTTTATGTAAGCAGTTGAACACTAATGTTTAAAGCAAAAGCTGTTGTTGGAGCAGTTGACCTGCACTGTGTTGGCGCTGGGCTCTTAATTCTTCTTGGTCTCTGTTAAGGTAGTGAGAGTCTTGTCTGTCCAGTTGATGAGAGCTAAGAATGAGACTTTTGCTACTGCTTAGAATTTGCTGGCATATTTTAGGTACAAAACCACTCTGATAGTTTAAAATGAGGTTAATCTTAAACTCATAGGTGTTTTGTTAGTCCTGCAAGGCAGAGTGACATCTCTGTTGAGGGATAACACAGTTCTTATGTTTCCTGGGAAACGCTAATGTTAACTCACCTGTGGAGACAAGGAGTTATTTTATTTGAACACAAGGGTTGATTTTCATCTGGCCAGAGATATTCCTTGCTTTATTGCTGTTTAGCTTTGGATTCTGTAAATATGCCTTTTTCTCTTCCCCTTCTCCCCCCTTCCTTCTTGCCTTAACTCGAGAATATGGATGCAATCTGGGTCATCTTCCTCTTTCCCTGTGGGGTTTTTGGGAGCTAGCCTTGGCTCCTTGACCATTAGGACTGGGATGTACGTGCCAGCAGAGCTTGCCCTGAAGCTTGTGTCAAAGTGGGGGCTGGCATGCACCATGCTAGTTCCAGTAGTTTGCTGCTTTTATTTTGGACTGTGTGGCACTGGGATATGTCAAGACAGCACTCTTTATTTTCTCTGTTTTTCCTTCATGTGCTTTGGAATACCTTGCTGGAAAACGTCAGATCAGAGCCAGATATTATTATTTCAAGCTAAGAAGGGTAGAAACTTTTCAGTCCAAAAAGAGTTTAAATTAATCAGGAATGGATGGTACTCCCATATGGGGGTGTGGTATATCAGCACCCTGTTTTCCTTTCATGTTAATGTACATGGTGCTGGTGTTTCTGATGTAGAGGAGAAGTGGTTTGGACTGGAAGAGAGCCTGTGTTATCCTCAGGAGTAACAAAGCAGCCTGCTCTGTCTTTAGAAAGAAACTGTCCTGGAGAGGTTGCCCTTAAAAGGGGAAAGAGAAGAAATGGATGGCTGAAGCATGAAAATGTCAGTGTTGTCTAAAACACGCAGATTAAACAGAAAAGTCCACTCCTACGCATCCAGGATTACGGATGTCTGACACAGTGCTGGGACCCTTCTCCCTCCTCAGATGTGCTGAGCCACAGCTCCCCCCGTCCTGCTTGCGTGCTGTCTCTTTCCAGGCCACTTGCTTGAGAGATGCACATGGTGATGGCCAGGGAGGGAACTGGTAATAGATTAAACAACAGATGAAACTTGGTGTTCTGGGCAAATCTGCTCAGCTCTACCTCTGTCTGGGAAAACAGACCCACAGCTCTTTGTCAATATAAAACCATTTGTGGTATTTTATTGCATTAAAATAGTTTCTGTTACCTCCCCCCTCGCTTCCCCTGCCTCCTTTGTACATAGCTTTAGCATTTCTTGATGACCTTTTTGTTAATATGATTTCCAGTGGGAGCATTTCACAGTAGAAGTATGTATTCCTTCAGGGTTTACGCTGACATTTCCAGTGATTATTTAATTGGACTTCATGTTAGCCTGCCTCCCCACGGGAACACATACTTTTGCCATGAGAAGTTGTAATGTGACTAATTTTGAGTTTCAGCTATAAATGCTTGCCCTCCAGGGAGGGTAAGTCCAATCCTCCTTGGTGGCTGCAGAGTCGTCACCATAGTGTGTTTGGGATGTGGGGTTTCTTGCCTTGTTCCTATTTACGTTCTTGTATAGTTTAATCCTTGTACCAAAAGTCAGAGCAGGCCTTGTCCTCTTTCACCGTCCTGACCGCTCCCTAAGGATAACACAGCACTTCGAAGGATGCTGGCTTATTTTCCTGTGAATACTTTAGTTTTTATTTTGAAATAAGCAGGCGCAGCACTCTCATAGCATAGGGCAGATTTCCAGTTACAAGCTGGAACCATTGTCTTGAATGCAGAGAGGTGGTCCCAAAGTATTCAGGGTGGCTTCTGGGCAGGCTGGTGAGTAGTCCAAAGGCTAGTAGCATCTCTTGGAAAGGCTGGCAAGTAAAGGTAAGGTACACATGGGATATCTGGGGTTTGCATGAGTGTCCAGGGTCTGAGAAGAAAACCTAAATTTAAGACAAAAAAGTATGAAAGGAAAAAGAAAATAATTAAACTGAAATCTGAGAAAGGTTTTCTAGTGACAGGTGAAGAAAAAAAAAATTGGTTTTTTTCTAATTTGAATGAATTTGGATGATCTAGTAGTCATGAGAGGAGGAAAAGCGAAGGGGTGAGAGCTGATGGTGGAAAAAAGCAAGTCATGTGCTGAGGTGTGGGAGGCTCCTGGGGTGATGTTGTGGTTGAGAATGGGTGGTGGTGGGATGGGAGGAGCCGAGAGTGGAGCTGGGCAGAGCCAGCAACTCTGGCACAGCCTGGCAGGAGAAGGGGCTTTGGATGACCTCTCTCCAGCCTCCCTGGGATGTGGCCCTAGGACAGCCAGCTTTACTGTGCCTGGTGTTGAAGGAAAAAAATAAAAGTAGATGAGGCCGAGGACCTCAAAAGCCAGTGGGAGAGGATGTGCTGTGGCAAGGGGTGTGAACCATAGTAGGATAAAATTAGAAATAACATGCAAACATGTGCGCACGTCCCTTGATGCTGAAGGGAAACCTTTCCTCTTCATCTGGCGTCACACTCATGATTTCTAAAGGGACCTCAAAGCCATTGTGTCAAGGATGTGCTTGTGACTTCTCTAGGTCAGAATTTATGTACAAACTGACCTCTCTGGATAGTTCCCACATGGAAAAAAACTGACCTTGCAAGTTCTTAGGAATGCAAAGTTTTGCCTTTATTTTGAAGTGCTGTTGGCAGCTCAGTTCGAGGGAGAGACTAGATTAGATTGAGTGTATTGAGGTGGAAGCTGTTCTTTGTGTGTGCTGTTTACTTTTACTTTTTTATGTTTGTTCAAAGCTTAATCTTTTGCAGCACAGCTGGTGCTGAATGCTGTGTGGGTGACAGGGAAAGCCCCATGGCAGGATTTCCTTGGAACATCGCACAGACAGGTGAGAAATACACTAACGTCACCTGGCTGAGTGTGGGTCAAATAGGTCCCCACCCCTCTGGGTAGAAGGGAGTTGCCCTTCCTGCTGTGTGGGCAAATACAGTATTTCCAGCCATGTCAAGGTTTGTGCGGCAGCGAGGGCAAGCCTTGAGCACTGCTCAGCTGCAGCTGTAGTGAGGAGAAGGACATCTGCTTGGAGAGTAGGAACACTGTTACAATGATCTGCTTGGATTGGCCTTGTTGCTCTAGAAGAAGTGTGGGAGGCAGAGCCCTGCTTGGACAAGGAAAGCGTGTGTCTTGTGTCATTCAGAAAACCTTAGCATCCCTTCTTAGAGTGCCTCAAGATGAACAGAGCATAATCCCCAGAACGCACCAGGAACCATCTTTGCTGTGGCTAAAATCATGCCAGCAGCATCTGTGAGAAAGTGTGATGGCTGCATCTTCTTCTGCAAGGTGGCCTTAGCTCCTCTGCCCTCTGGGTCCAACCCCAGTACCTCTGTGCACTCCCTGACAGTTTCCTTGGTGCTCACTGGACCTACACCTGTAGTAGCTGTGGTAGTGATATGAAGAGACGGTCTAGCTGGTTGTCCATGTCCTGGGAGTGAATTTGGCCTATAATGGCAGAATTCTGCTTCAACCTGTACAGCAGCATCTTTCTTAGTAGAAGGCCCACAGTACAGGGGCAGTCCGAATGGTGGCATTGCAGTGGTTGTGGCTCAGCACCCATGTGCCACCCTGCAGCAGGACCTCCAGATACATGGCACGAGTGGCCATGGGACCTGGGCCCTCCTGCCCAGGAGACTGAGGAAGGGGGAGAGCACTGGGTGGGCAAAGCATCTGGACAATACCTAACTTCTATTTTTACATACTGGAGTCACGTTTGCTTAACCTTGAGGCATCCTGTGCTTTGAATCAACTTGACACAAAGTCATCTGTTCATTAATAACACAGGAGCAGTTTAATTGTTGTCTTAGTGGAAAAATACATGAGACTGTCATCAGCTGTTGCTTCTGGCAGTGCTTTTCTGCAGTAATGTAAATAAATGAGGTCACAGGTTTAAAGGAACAGGCTGTACTTGCACAAATTCAAAGCGTCGTCTTAAACAGATACGTGCCAATTGTCTGAGTGTCTCTGTCCTGCACCCCAAATGCTCCCTGTGACATTTCAGCCCTAAACTCACTCAAACACAGCCGCAGGGTTTGCTGTGGTGGTACTGACAGGGCACATGCTGAGTGGATGTTTTAAAGCTTGGCTTCATTCCTGAGTGAGTAAAACTTGTGGTGGCCAGAACTGTGGTGTTGCCAAATTCTCTGCTGCGCACCCCACAAGAGCCCAGCAACATGAGAGGAGGGGAAGTTACAGATCGAACATCTCTTCTGCTGATACTTCCCAGTGTCCTGGGATTTCTGCTCTTGTTGTGTATGTGTGTTGCTTTTCTTTTTTTTCTCCCCCCCTCCCGAGATGGCTTTGTGGTATTGTAATCGAGGATAAGCAGATCCAGAAATCCGCCTGGACAGCTTTGAAAGCTGTATAAAAGGTCTGGTTGTCTCCCTAGACCACGTGCCCTGTCTAAATGTGGCTCCCACATCTGCAGTCTGTCATGTATAAAAGTATGTTCCTGTTTGCAGTGGGAGCGGGAACACCCAGTACCTGCCACGCTCAGAACAAAGTATATCCACACCGATGAGGTAATGCAAAGGTGTTGCTGTGTGGTGAGGAGGGTGTTTCACTGTAGCTGCCTCTCTCTAAGCTCTCCCACTGGAGAGGGAACAAGGTCATTTACTCCCTTAACTGTGGGGTAAGAGCCTGTTTCCAGATAGGAAACGTATTTCAGATGTGCCGAAGCATATTGTATACCCACATCCTAGTTTGGATATAGTAACACAACCAGAGAGCAGCCGTGGTGGCTGAAGGAGATGCCAAAGGAGAGACAGAAGAGGAGGGCAGGTGTTACTGTACTCCTTGTACTTAAATACTCAATATTCTTGAACATCAAATAACAAAAGTCCCAAACTAAAAAGCTGCAATGGAACAAACAAACAAAAAATCCCTTCAAACAAAACAAAAAAACAAATCCCTAACCAGCCAATCCACTTTTATAAATTTGTGCAGGCAAGGTTTGTTTTTCTGGATTTCTTTGAAGATCGTGCTATTGCAAGGCCATAGACCCTCATAAAAAGCTGATTGTCTCATTCCTACTGTACTTTTTGTGCCTATTTTGCATCATATTTGCTCTCTTCTGATGGCAAATGACAGACGTTGTGTTAAGCATGATTTCTGTACCAGCACCATGCTGCTTGTCTTTTTTTGTTTGTTCAGAGCTCCTTTGGCTGCTGTCCAGCTGCTTACCTGGTCTTGCAGTGCTAGTGTGAGCCCTGGGTTCCTGGGTGGCTTTGGAGCTGGGAAATCTGTGTGCAGCTGCTGCCCAGTGCTGCCTGGCGGGGGAGTTTGAGGAGCATTAAGTGAGATGTTTATGGGCACATGGCTGCAAAGAACTCGAACAAACGAGTGGGAATAGCTGGAGCATGTATGGTGCTGACTTGAAACTTCCCAAGAGTTTTGAGGTCTCAGACACTCTGAAGTCTGTTGTCACTCACTAACTGTTCTGGCAGGGGAGGATGTTGGGAAATGTCATGCAGTTACAACTGCAGAAATGGTTCTGCAACCTGGTTCTTGCATCAGTGGTGAGCAAGAGCCCTTGGTCTCCTGTATTCTGCTAGATACCAGGCCAGGCCATCTGCCAGCAAGGGTTCTGCTTCATTGATTGATTTCCTCATGGAAGAAATGCCTCGGATTCCCCAGAGTGCTGAGCATCCTTGTATGTCCATCTCTGTTTGGGTTTGGGTAGGTTCAGCCCTCTGAACACCCACCCAGCAGCCGTTCTGGAACAGAGCAAAAGCACTTGGGATGTCCTCTGTGCCCATGCACGGGCTGCATCACACTGGCTGGATATACTTCCCCATGCTTTGGTTATTACAGCTCTGTGGAGTGTTTAAAGCCAGGAGAGATGGGCTGCAAGCAGGACATTCTGTTGAAGTGGGCATTGGTGGCTCATCTGCCTGCTGGCATTTTGGGTTGTCATTGAAGGTGGCTGCACTCCTGAGCCCAGGCTCTAACAGCACTGCCATGCATTCCAATGGGCTTTTTTGGTGGATATATTATATTGCCTCTCTACTTAGGTTGCCTCTCTACGATGAAGGCTTTTCCCATATTGCAAATAGCATCTGAAAAGCTGCTTTTAAAATGCAGCTTCTGTGCTGGTGAGAGGCTTCTGCTGAGTGGTGCTTCTTGGCCACAGGCGCTGTTACTGCCCTCTGTAATGCTTCCTTCATTCCCCAGGTTTGGGAAGGTTTGGGCAGGATCAACCACAAAACAGCTTTTGATACAGCCCTGAGTGGAATCTCTGATTCCGTCCCTTGAGCTTCCTTGTAATGTGGCGTTGTGGTCAGCAGCAGTGATATGTCTTGCACCTTACCAAGTTTAATGAATCAACTCTTAGACCGGGCTTGCAGGAGCTTTGTGTTGGCCTCCGCTCTGGGTACAGTCTGTTCTCTCCCACCTCATCTGCCCTTTCGACATGAAGACTTTAAATGCTGAAATTGCAGCTGCTTGGTGATGGAGTACAGATGCATTTGAATACCTTGTACATTGTATTTACCTTCATGTGGAAAGTCCATCCCTCTCTTTCTGACTGATGATTACTAACTTTGCTTGGACCTTTTTTGGGAGGTAGTCTCAAACTTAAGAAAAGCCTGAGCATTATGCATGCATGAGCTCCACTTAAATTACCCTAGTGCCGCATAAATCAGTTTGTGCAAGGATCGTGTGTGCTGAGAATGGAACAGCATTCAGAAGGTGTCTGGGTCCTCTTTTGGGACCCACATGACTCATGTGGCAGTACAGATCCAAGCTAAGCTCCTGCTGTGGACTTAGGGTTCAGCTTCCCTCCATGACTGCATCTTGCTGCACCTATTCTGGGTACCAGTGTTCTTGTCCAGTCCTCCCTTGCTGATATGTCTGAGCCAGTTCAGGTTAGTAATCCTTTCCCCAGCAATGTATTCTTTCAGGAACATTTGCTCTGAGAGTTGCTTTAAATATTGCCTGAACTCACATTTTAACTCCTCTCCCACATGAGGAGGTGAACAAGGAGAATGGAGGATGTGAACTGACATTAGGAATGGTGACACTGGCAAATGTCTGTTAAAAGTAGTGGATGAAGGTATTATATGTTTGGCTGTTCCACTTGTTTGGGCATCTTCCATATGGTGTGTTTGGGGTCTCTTCCCATCCTTTGCCCTGATGTTCCTGCTGGAGTGACAGAGGTTGCCCTATACCCAATAGCTGTTGATCTCTTCTGAGTACAGTGATAACAGACGAGTCCTGCACAATGTAATTGTCTCTTGTCCTCTCGTCCCTGTTGTCATCTACTGGCCCAAAGCTCACAGTGAGGAAGAGCTGGTAACAGGAGCAGCAGTGTCTGCTGGCCAAGGGGGCAGGCAGAGGAGCTGAGAGCAGGACACAGGAGGTGAGATAAGAACAGCTCTGCTGTGTCTTACAAGGCAGCTGGTGAAGCAGGATGGTGTCTGCCACCCCACCTGACTGATGAACCAGTGGGATTGTACCTCCACCTGTGGCTGCTTATTCCCAGAAGTCTGCAGGAGAGGTGGAAAATGAGTGTTGGCCCTGGGGTCACTAAAGCAACTTCTTCAGGGGTTTTCTTGGGAATACAAGCATGCTCTGGTTATTGTTTAAACAGCAATGTTCAAGCTGAATGGATGGCTTACCTATGCAGAAAGATGGGAATATGGGTTAGGGTTTAGCCTTTAGACTCAACTATAGGTGGGGGCTGTTGGTTTAATGAAACATCTTCAGCTTGTGGACCATCATCTTGTTTGTTTTCTTGAGTGGACTGAGAAGACTTTTCAGGCCCTGTTGAGCTCAGATTTTTGTCCTTGCTCTTCTTTCTATCCCAATCCCGTTGTAACAACTTTGAGAATAGAGATCTTTAAGGCAAATCTGTTTGCTGTGTGTCCCGTAAACAGCAGGAATAGCTGAAGGCAAGCACGCTTTTGAGGCAGGGGAAGTATTCTGCGTTTTGTAGGCATTTCAAGGATTTCTTGGAAATTACGTTACTGGCAGTGTGTGAAGGACAGGAGTTTGCATGTGAAAAAGGGCACTTGCATTAGAGGGGCTCAGATGGTTGTAACCTAGTCTGGGTGCCTCGTGCCCATGGAGTACAGCACAGGGCACTGAAATGGCCCTGGGTGGGTCCCACCCCATGGGCAGACATGTCACAGACATGTGAACTGGACATTTGAACTGCAGCACTCAACAGTAGGCATTGAAACCCTTGGCTGTGTCTGATCCAGAGCCTGAGTGACAGCATGCTTTGCTTCACTTTAAAATTTTCACTAGTTCACTGTGAAAGAGCATGGAAAAGACAAATGGCCTCTCTTTCATTTTCTTTTTATTTTTCTTTCTAAATAACGTTTTTGGGATGGTGACATTCCGCATTTATTTTGGCTAGTGTAGCTCTTTCTAGTAACTTCAGAGTAGCTCACCCCCCTCCTGGGTTTTTTTTGGCTTGCAGTTAACAAAGTGCAATTGAGCCTGAGCACTTGGCTCGTCTCGATGCCGAGCATGACTTCAAGTATCCCAGTTCTGCAGGCAAGGTGGGGGGGGATGCATCCCTGCATTTCTCCTCTTTCCTCCTTTTTCTCTCCGAGGAGCCACCTGTTAGCATTACATCAGCGGCTCCCAGGAACGCCACTGCCTCCTACCAAAGGCCTCAGCACAAAGTAGTAGTTCTTGTATTGTTTGCTCTCAAAGAGCTGATGTCATGCCAGCTGATGTCATTGTGTGCTTTGTGTGATTGCCATGGAGACCGGGCAGGTGGGGAGCCTGCCGCTGATGTCAGTGCAGAATGAGGTGTAGAAAGAAGGTCCACTTTGCTTGCTCCAGCTCTGCGAAGCCGCCCTCCTCAAAGAAAATAAATAATGGAGGGGGAGGGAAATGGTGCTTGAAAAAGCCAGCAATAGAGCAGGGAGGGCACGAGCTTCCTTCACTGAAAAAGTGACTTCTCCCTCCCCCCTCAGATCCATTTCCCAATCCATATTAATGTCCTAAAAATAACTCTTGCTAGATATTTTCAGGTGGTCAGGGCAGCAAAAGGAGAGCTGTTTGCCACCTGTTAAGCAAGCACCTCAGTGGCTGTTAGGCTACAAGGAGTGGTTTTCTTTTGTTCGGGCGCACAAACGGGTACGTGCTGTTCCCTGGAGTGATGCCGGGGTGAGCTGCTCCCATCCTCCTCAGAGCCCTTGGGTGGGGGGATACCCAAGCAGGGCTGCTAAAGGGCAGGTAAACCTAAGACTGTCTCAGCTGGGTTGCTGCTCTGCTTTAGTATGCTGATAGCCCCTTGGCCCCTAGTTTTGGTGATGTTTTCCTTCTTGGAAAAACACTTTCCTTGTCACACAGGCCGGTAGGTGAGGCAGCTCCAGCAGGCTGCTGTTGCACAGAGGCATGTTTGTCTGCGAGCCCGTTCCTTGGCACCGGGAGGACAATGCCTGCTGCTGATTCACGCCACCCTGGGTGTTGACAGCCCAGTGACACTGTTACAGTAGAGCCAGTGCCAGCCCTGGCGGCCCCACTGTGTGCTCTGAAGAAACCTCGGGGTGTCTAACCAAAATATCTGCTTGGTCTCTCTTCCCAGGAGGACTCAGCGGTTTCAAGCAGAACCACGAAAACCTCTGCGACAACTCCCTCCAGCTGCAAGAGTGCCCCGAGGGGGGAGGAGGGGGCGGCGCCTCCGCTGTGCCCCCCGTGCTACCTCAGTCCATCCCCACCACGCCAGACATCGAGAACGCTGAGCTCACCCCCATCCTGCCCTTCCTCTTCCTCGGAAACGAGCACGATGCTCAGGACTTGGAGAAAATGCAGAGGATGAACATCGGCTACGTCATCAACGTGACCACCCACCTGCCCCTGTACCATTATGAGAAAGGCATGTTCAACTACAAGCGGCTCCCGGCCACTGACAGCAACAAGCAGAATCTCAGGCAGTATTTTGAAGAGGCTTTTGAGTTCATTGGTAATTACCCTTGCCTGGAAACGCTCATGTTTGTTTGTTTTTTTAATTATTATTTTTGCCCATCGTAACAATTTAGAGTGAACTTTATGCTTTGCCAACAACTCTGAAGGCTGGTTAAGGCCATATTTCCTTTTGTTTAGGTTGTCAGAAATGCTGAGCACCTCATATTTCTGTCCTTTCTTGTCTCTGGCGTATCCGGTTAAGTAGTCCAAGGTTACAATTTTTATCCAGTGATAGTAACGCCTACCTCCAGGCTTCTAAATTCAGGAAACCCCACAAAATTGAGACTTTCATCATCCCCTCTTCTTCATTCCTTTGCATTCCTAGTTTCCACACAGTGGCTTCCAGCCAGTTTTTCATAGTAACTATTCTTAATGGTGTCTCAGTCTTTGCTAACTTAATGAGAAAACTGACAAACTTTCACACTTGGCTTGTTCCACCATTAGATTTGTAGCTTCAGCGTGAATGTGTGGTTGAGTGGATAGTGATGAAAACTCGAATTAATAAGCCTCTAAACCCTGTAGGCTGTGTGAGAGAGTTCACCACAGACATGCAGCTTGTTGTGGAGATTGCTGAAGAAACGTTCCAGCAGCATTGTTCTGGACCTCATTACGATCAACACAGCACAGCCCTCAGCCAAGTTTAGGGCCACACTCAGCAAGGCTGAAGCCACATGGCCACTCAAGCAGGGCTGGTCAGAGAGGACTTCAGCATGTGCTACTGAAAGCTTTTGAGGACCTTCCCTTGCCCCTCTAGATGTCTTTGTGGACACTGCTTTTGTGGCGTAGGAAAGGTGTTTCCCCAACACACGTATGTGTCCTGAGAAGTTTCTGAAATATGCTGGAGGAACTGCTGACATAAAATTCTGTTTTCTTATTCTGAGGCTGAGCCAATCCCTTTCCCAATACTTCAGGCTCGATGGAGGAGTACGAGACAAAGGAAGAAGTGTGCTTGTGTGCTGCACCACAGCGTAGGTCCTTGACTGACCCCGCACTGGAGTGGGTGCAGAGCCGTGTTCCTCCCTGCCCCCATTTGTGCTGGCTCTGCACTCAGGTGCACTCAGGCTCTGCAAGGATTTGGCCCCAGCTGTGGGCCTGGGTGCCAAGGCAGGAGGGCCAGGCCAGCATGTTGCTGTGAGCCCATCTGCCCCTGCTGCGTGCCAGGCAGGGCTGGCAGCTCTGAGGCAGATGGCTCCTCAGCCTCGCCTGGCGGTGTCTGGCAGGGGGTGGTGCTGTGCTGATGCCTGTGCTCTGTAGCCACACTGCTTTAGTGAAGTGAGTAGAGAAATCACTGCTAATGCTGCAGTTCAGGTGGAGGGCAGTATTAAAGCCTGGGAGCCCTTGGGCTGGTTTTCTCCAGTGTGAAGGATGGAAGGATCTCTAACCCAAATTTTCCCTGGTGTTTCTAACCCAGGCCCAGCTCTACCACTAGTGCTGTCAGCTCCCCAAGCTGCTGGTTACTATGTGCCTGGGAAGGTGAACACCCATGTTTGGGTGAAGGGCAGGGGTGAGGGAACCTTGCTTTGATCCTCTGGGATAAAAGCTGTGTCAAGAAATCCAGTAAAGCATTAAGCTTTGTGTTCAACAAGATGGGGAGATGCAATAGGCTAAGCTTAGGTAAAGAGGCTGTGAAGCTTCATTGAAGTCCTTCTGAGGTAGAACTGAGAGATTTCTGCTCATTCCCATGAACTGCAGGATTAGAGTTCTCGAAACCACTGAAAGTGTGTGATTTGTGACCTCACCAAGGGCAGAGAAAGCAGTTTTGCTCTGGAAAGGTTTAGAAAGCATTTCAAAACGCATTTTACTTTCTTTTTATAAAAATTACAGCTTGAGGGTCTGTCTTTGTTTTTAATAAACAAATATTTCTCCATTGAGAGTTTTTCTCCATATCAAATTTAGCCAGCTGGGGAAGTAACTAGTCAAAGCTTTCCCTTCCTCAGGGTGAACTTTAAATTGCATTTGAGAAGGTTTGGAAATGTTTAAACAGCAGATTGTTGGCCTATGTTTCTTTAAATATGTCTTCAAAAACCCACAACCAACCCCAGGTTTAGCTAAGACTAAAGCCATAGGAAGTGAAATCATCAGAAACCCTCTGCGAATGTGTGTCAAAATGCGTTAGAGAGTTTCAGCTTTCTGAAATACTAACTGGCAAAAATGTCTGGAGGGAAGTTGGCTTCATTTATGCTTTCACAGTACAGGCTGAACATGTGCGGTAGGTTGAACTGTACTCTTGGTGCGGTTGGACTTGTGCCAAAACCTGCAAACTGAATTCACGCTCCTCCTGCTGTTTGAAACAAAAGAAGTAGATTTAAGTGTCACTTCCTGGAAGTTCCATCTCCTGTTTTAAAAGCAAGCTGTGGCAGATGAGGATGGTATGGTAGTGACTCTCCTCTCCCATGTCCTGTTACCTTGTGGTTAGAAAGGACTCTGTTTCCCCCTAAGTGCTGCCCAGGGTGCCTCCCTCTAAGTGATGAATCTTGGTGGAGAGGGGATGTGTGTGTACCCAGCTCCTGCTTTTGCAGAGGCACCACAGCAGAGAGCCCCACTGAAGCTCATTTCAAGAATAGCTTTGTAAAGCTTCAGGGGACAGGGCTTTGAGACAGATATATTGTTATGAATTAAATCTGAAAATACCTATTTTTTAAAAGAGTGGTGCCCTGCTTTGAAAGGCAGGCAGGGAGGTTGAGATGCTGACATAACACAGGGGTGTTGCAGCTGAGGTGGAAATGGAGCCTGAGATTCCTCATCATCAGCCTTGCCCTCCTCACGAAATGCTCCCTGGCAGTGCAGCAGCGTCTCTCAATGCATGGTTCCACTAATAAAGAGATAAGAGTGGACGTGAGGATTGTCAGGGTCAGACTGGACTGGGGATTTCACATTCAGTAGCTGTGAAACCTAGGAGGAAGATGGGCTGGAGGGGAAGGGGAAGAGACACTGCTGTGCTTGTAATCAAATCAAGGGACTTTCCACATTAAGTTACTCTTAATTGCACTGAGCTTGTTCTAATTTACAAACTGGCATAAATCTTACTTTCTTCTGTCTCGTTTGCAGAGGAAGCTCATCAGTGTGGAAAAGGTCTCCTCATCCACTGCCAGGCCGGTGTCTCCCGATCCGCCACCATCGTTATCGCGTACCTAATGAAGCACACACGCATGACCATGACGGATGCCTATAAATTTGTCAAAGGCAAACGACCAATCATTTCCCCCAACCTTAACTTTATGGGGCAGTTACTGGAGTTCGAAGAAGACCTGAACAACGGCGTCACCCCGCGAATCCTCACGCCAAAGCTGATTGGTGTTGAGACTGTTGTGTGATGGCTGAGCTGTGAGGGGGCAGAACATGTTCTTCACCTGATTTGGGGCAGTGATGGGTGGGTTGTGGGGTTTTCTTTTTAGCTTTCAAAGGGGAGTTTTGTGGCAAACTTTTTGTGAATAAAAACCTTTTTTTGTAAGGAAAGGTTTTTAAAAGATCTAAGAACTTTGCTGGGTTTGGGATGCTGTTGTGATTTCCTTCTCAGACGCTGGCAGAGCAGGGAGGCTTCAGAGCGGAAGGAGTACTTTTTAAAATAAAAACAAGAAGAAGAAGAAGAAGGAGAAGAAGAAGAAATGTTGGGCTTTTTTCCTTTTAATTTTTATTTTTCCCTCCTCTCTGGCTACTTGTAGAGTTTATGGCTAAGTAGTCTGTGCAGGTTCATAGACTGAAGAAACCTAAGTTGAAGACAAAACACAAATAGCCAAAACAAAGCAGGAAAAAACCTCCCTGAAACAGAAGGACCTTCGTTCTGCAAAGACTTTGCTAAAGATAACCTAGCAAAATGCTCACTGATGCAAAGGAAATCAGAGCAGCTTAAAAGTCTGCAAGGCACTTTTCACACTCCTGACTCAAACTAAAGAAGAAAACAAAGTTTATTTGGCGTGTTTCATGTTCCAGTTCTATTTTTCTATTTTGGGGTGTAAGGTTTTAACAGTAAGGGACTTCAATCATTCTATGCCATATGCCTTCACTGGCTTCTTGTGCAATAATAATTTGGGGTTTGTTTTGAGTGTTCAAACCAATTAAGAGTTGGCTGCCCACTAATAATAAGATAATAATTTTTAAAGTCTAATAGTGCAACAGCAGCCAGCTTGGTTCAGAAAGGATAAATGAGAGCAATTATTTCGTTCCTTTATATGATTTTGATCCTGGTTACAGTGCCATAAACCTTGTTACATATGTATATCAGAATGTACAAAAATCTAGAACGAGCAAAGTTTATTTAAAAATATTTTTCGCACAAAATATTGGTGTGTTTCAGTTGTCTATGTAAAAGAAATTTGATTATAAAACAAAAAATCTTTTGGAAAGTGTGTGTCCTTTTATTTCTTTAGCCATTTTCCTTTTTTTTTCTGTGGGGTGGGGTTTTTGTTTTGTTCCCTTTGGTTTGTTGTTTTTTTTTTTTTTTTTTTTGTGGCATTGTACCTCTCCCATTGACAAAATTGACCTCACTTGTTTGGCATTTCCCCTTCAGTGTTGCGTTCCTGTCCTCTGCTGGTGGAACATGTTTTCTTTACTTTCTGCTGTACTCTTGCATCTCTCTGTAACCAGATTTTTCTCTCCAGTTCCACTGAATTAGCGCTATTGGTAAGGGCTCTTTGGAACAGACCTGTTATTTCTACAGCTCAGTAGCCATTTGGAAAAATTAGAAATAAACAATCTCCACTGATTCCTTTCCATATGCCTGTAGTTAACTTATCTTCTATGTTACAAAATTGTCCGGGTTTTAGAAATATGTTGGTCATGTGTGCTTTTCCCTGGCCTCTCTATAGCCCCCTTGTTTAGCAGTTCCATAATTCCTGGGAATCATCCTCCTGGGATTTTCCCCTCTCTCTTGCCCCTCTTCCCTTTGTGCCCCTCCTTTTCCAGCTGTGTCAGTGTTGTGTGGTGTATATTGTAGGGCTGACGTTTCTGCCAGACAGTGTCCCTTGGGCAGCTGATTTTTGCTTTCTTTGTTTGTATTCACTTTTTTTAAAATGATTTGGTATAACCTGATCTGTTCTGGACTGTTACCACCTCTAAAGTTTATTTGTATGAGCCTAATATGAGTTAGAGAACATTTCTCGTATGATTCTGTTGTGCAAACTGATCTGTCCCAGGAAGTCTGATAGCAGTGAAGGCTTTTCCTAGATGAAAACCTACATGGACTAAGCCAAGTGTAAAACAGGACCTGTTGAAAAACTTAATGTATAATCACATTAGACATGTATATTTTTGTGGACATTTTACTTAAAATGTTGTTACTATACAGATATTTTCTTGAAACTTATCCCTTTATTAAATTATTTTTCTACTGGAGTTGATTTTTTAAAATATTTTTTCTTTTCTATGACTATTATTGGTCCTTTCATTGAAAACACCCTCAGCAGTGATTGTTGCCTGGGCAGCAAAACCTCTTAGACTGTGACTGCTCCTGGAGCTAAGGAGAGGGTGGCTGAACAGAGAAGGTGCCATTTGCTGGTTGGGAGCCTTTGTGCTTTGGGAAGGAAGGAGATCCCTTAGCAAAGCTGCTCTGCTTCCCTCCCTCCCCCCTTTCCTTGTGTTTGGGCCCAGCCTCTTCCAGCTGTTCTCCATGAACTGCAGGTGCTCCTTGTTTGGTAGGAGGGAAGAGGTTAGAAAACCTTTCTTGCCAGAGAACTAAAGGCAGCAGCAGCAGGGCTGAGGGCTGGCTGAAAAGTTAATCCTTGCAGCCTGTTTGTGGCCATAAACCCTGTGTAATAGCACTGATGCTCTGCCAGGGAAACAGGTTATTCACCAAAGGGAGCATGCAAGCTGCATACCTGGGACCCAGCAGGAAGGGAAGGAGGACTTGATTCAGAATTGATCTTCCATGTTACTGCTTTTCTTGTTCCTGTTTGAACATCTCGAGAAGGAGGAAGGTTGTGCTGCACCAACATGACTCCCAGCATCCTCTCTCTGGTTCAGCCTCAGCCACCACATGCTGAGTGCATTAGGATGAAGTTTGCAGCCATGTGAGTACTGGTGTTTAGTTCTTACTTGAGCCAATGAGTAGCTCTTGCAGCCTTGAGTGAGTTACTGGCAGCAGAGGATCTGATGTGTTTGCCTCAGTGAGGCTGAGCAGTGTGGCTGCTGCTGCTGCTCCATGTATGGATGTGGAGCTGGAGTTTCTGCTGCAGGAACCCTGTCAGCCTGTGCTTGTCACTCTGAGGAGCAATGCTTGGTTTTATTCTCTGGTCTGATGGTCTTGGAAATGATGGGGCAGGGCAAGGCTGTGAGTGAGTGGAGTTTGCCGTGGGTTTGTTGATAGTGGAGATGGGCTGGTCAAACCCCTCCTTGGTGCAGACCGTTCCTTGGAGGGGACCTCCAGAGGGTGATTTCCCACTGAAGGCAGTGCTGGGAAATGGCAACCTGAGAATTGCTTCAATGGGGAAAAGGTTGGAGGAAAATACTGATGATTTTTTTTTTTTTTTTTGAGACAGAATTTACTGAAGGTAGTGAATGATCACTTAGCATCTTTGTGCTAGGGGCGGGAGAAATTCAGTGAGGGTTTTTGTGAGGAACCCTGCCTGTGTGCAGATTTTGCATCCTTTTCTGCTACCCAGTATGATGTGCTGTGAATATGTGCCTGCGTGTCAGTAGAAAGCCACGGCCTGAGGACTGCATGCTCTTAGCCAGGAAAAAAAAAATCTGCCCTCATTTCTGTGAGGGAGCAAAGCTGAAGGCATGGGGGCCAGAGTTGTGATGGAGTTTAAACAGATATTGTTGTTGCTTTAGCACAGAAACACCAGAAAGGTCATTTATGACTTTAACGACAGAATTGAGGCTTAATCACTCATTGCCTGCTCTTACTGCTGACTGTGACATCCTACTCAGCCACTCCAAGATGAGGCATGGTTTAAAAAAATGGGAAAATCATTCAGTAGCCTTTGATTCACACGTGGGTGTCAGCGAGGACAGGACCTGTTTTTCCCTGCTTGGCGTCAGCATTGTGCTCTTGTGCGAGGTGTGCTAAAATAGGCATGGTCCTGGAAAATTAATTCTCTCATAACTCATTTTCCATTTCTCCCCTGAGTGCTTGTTTCTGAGAATATCACCCAGGTCCTGTGAGTGGGTCCCTGAGATCCAACTTGCAAGGCGAGGCAGGCAGGGTGTTGGGAGCAAGTGCTACCTCTGGTTGGGAATTTACTTTCTCTTTACAAATGGTGACCTATCCATGTGTGAGACTGTTAAGACCTGCTGTAAAGCTCTGTTAAAGCTAGAACTGTCCAATTCATCCATCTTGCAAGCTATCCTGACTTTAGGATTGGACTTCCAGAGCCAGGAGATTGTTTAACTTTCCATGCTAAGCAGCTCATACTCTTTATTCTCCTTGGCCACACTGGGGAGAACTGAATCCCCCTTCTTGTCTTGGCAGATGATTTTCTGAGGCTTCCTGTGGCTTTACCTTTCACAGATGTGCCAGCATCCTTTGGGAAATGACAGATGAAAGGTCCCCCCCCACCCTCTTGACAGATACAGACTCGGAGTGTTTTGAGCCGAAGCAGTTGTGTGGGAAGTCCATTGATGCCTTATAGTCACAAGATCTGCCAAGGACTCCTTGCAGGGAGGTGTGTTCAAAAGCACAAGCAGGAGGTGACAAGACTGAGGAGCCACAAGAGGTGTGGGAAAAGGCAGATGGGGGAGTGTTTTGGCCTCCAGTCCTGCTTAGCCACGGTGAAGCTGGCTCCTGGCATGTGTACTACCAGCAGCAGGAAGGCCTCTGGGAACTGAAGATTCTGATTCAGTAGGGAGGACAAAAAAGCCTCTGGGAACTGAAGATGCTGATTCAGTAGGGAGGACAAAAATAAAGCCTGCTATCTCTTGACTGAGCTAAGGAGGGAATCAAAGAGAGATAATAAGTAGTTGAGGGCTGGCTCATTAGAAGGTATCTGCTTTCCTGTGGCCTCTTTGTCTGCTGTTCCTGTAGGTAGCACAGAGGAGTTACTGATGAGCAGGTTCCAAATGGTTTGAGCCAGCCTGAGATCAGTAGCTGATAATCAGAGCTATTTGTTTTCCCAGTGTGTGTGCAGCTGCTGGAAACAAATTCCAGGTCCTGCTGTGTTCCCAGGAGTGGTCCTGGGTACTGCCAGCCCCTGTCACCCTCCCACTGCTGGGTGCAGCATTAATCTCTCTTCTCAGTCCAGTACTTCTTTTGCTGAGGGGTTTCTTGCCTCTGCTGTCTCCACTCCTTCTGTTGGACCCTTGTCCCAGTGGAACATGAGCTGGAAGAGCAGGCTCCTTTCTTGTCTTGCTCTAGCTGCCTTCTGCATCTTTTCCAGTCTTGTCATTCCTCAGACTGGAACAAAGCAAGTTAAAATCAGTCACATTTAAGGCATATTGCAGCAGGATGAATGTTTCCAATGATCCTGATGGGCTCCTGGTCTGATCTGATATTATCCAGACAGCATCTCTCTCTTCCAGAGAGCCCAGAGCCCAAGACATCCTGCAGCAATTCCAGCTTGCAACTGGCTCCTTACTAGAAACAAGGGGCATGGTTGGGATGGCAAAATTACATATTCAATCACCTGCTGAGCATCTCTAGTTGGTGCTGCCCAGGTGGAGAGGCCTGTCAGGTGAGCCAGAGTGAGGAACAGGAGCAGAACTTACCCAAGGTGCAGCCAGTAATCCTGCTGCTGACTCAGTGACTGAGCTGCCCTGCTCTTTGCATCTTTATGGAGTCAGTATCCTGCAGTATGTAGAGCTGCAGTCCTTGGCCTTGGAAGCTGTCTGAGGTCCTGTTGAATTTGGCTGGATCCAGTGTGGCTTAAATCCTGCCCCGTGAGGTGCCCATCTGTTCAACGTCTTCCCGGGCTGTGACGGGAGTTTGTCAGACTGAGCCGAGAGCCTGTGAGCTCCTGCTTCAGGGCTGGGTTCATTTCAGTGGCAAGGAAAAATAACCTAGAGGTTTATTCTTGAGGATAAGAATGCCTGTATCTTGAAGGGGAAGAGTTCAGCACAGTAGAGAAACACTTGAAAAAACCTTCATGTGTATCAGAGTGTAAAATTTTAAAAATGTAACAAACTATTTCTGTTAGATAAATCACTAAACCAGAGGTTAAATATAATTTGACTCATATGCCTTGTTTTCACACTTCTCTACCTTGGTTTCTTTGATTGTCTATATATAAGAAGTGACATTGGAGAGCATGGATTTATCCTGAAGATTTATTTGTCATGGAGAGATGAAAGAGCTGTCTGGCACTTGTGAGTTTCATATCAAGTTGCACTTCTGGCAGAAGCCAGTGGAGCATTTAAAGATTACATTGTAGAGCAGCATAGTAAATTGCTATAAGGATGGGCAGAGGTTTGTCTGTGATGCAGGGACTCTGAATAGAGGGCTGCTGGACTGTAGGATCTCTCCCTGGTCCAGGACACATGCAGGTACAAAATGTCTAGTCAGAGGATTGGCAGTAATTTCAATGAGAGCATTTTCAGGTTGGTTGTTAAAATCCATCGGGGTGATGGAAGAGAATGCTGGTGTGAAAAACTGAGACTGGCAGGTGGCTGAGGAGCTGTTCACATTTTCAGGGGTCTGAACAAGGTCTGGCAGTTCTGAAGCAAGCTTTGCCCTGCTAGCATCCATTTGGAAGCTCTGGTCAAAGCATCCAGCTTTGATGCAGCATTGTACATCTGCCTCAATGCTTTGCTTGGTCTTGAAACCCTTCAGCACCTGAGACTGAACTTTTGCAGTTACTGATAGCAGCTTGTAGGGATTCGTTTCCAGTGTGAGGTAAACAAGTGCTGAGGGGCACACTGATGGCTTATGCCTCTTCTCCAAACCCTCCTCAGTTTTCGGCTGTGCTCCCTGAGTGATGAGGGCTGTGGTCACCATCAGGACGTGGCGTGGAGTCCAGCTACTGGCCTGCTGGAGTGTAACCTATGGAGAAACTCCTCTGGGCTGGGGTCTGTGACAGCACCTGGAAGGGAAACTCCAGTGCACTGGGTGAGCTGTTCCTTCCAGCTGAATTGGCTGAACTCTCACATGTGTAACAGTAACAACCTCAGAAAGTTTGAAGCGTCCAGTTCCTACTCTGAATTTTGAAGTATATTGAAGATTTGGTTCACAGTCATGAATATGTAACTTTTGTCAGGGAATCTAGGCAGATAAAAAGTTTACAGCTCCATAGCATGTGTATGAAACATAGTGTTTTGTATTTAAGAGAAGATTTGGTTTATCTGGAAGTCCTTTCTGCCTTGAAGTATCACCCACACTTGTAAATAACAACATGGAAGCAGGAGGCAGGACTTCATCCTTTAGACAGGTGTTATCTCTCCTGTTTTGCAGCTGGGGCAGATGAGAGGGAAATATGTGGTGACAGGCCAGAGTGAGAAACAGACTCCAGGAGCTAGAATTCCTCTTCCTTTACTAATGTCACAAAACCATTTCTTAAACCTTTAGCTGGGTGCTGATAAATGTGGTGATTATGTACAGCTTCAAACACTGAGGGCCTTCTCCTTGCAGCTGTAGCAAATTAGGAGCTCATTGTGTCCGGCTGTCCTATGAGCACTGAAAATGCCAGAGCAATTTTAGCTGCCACAAAGTGCCACTGAAGGCTTGTTAGTGCCATTCACCAAAGTCCTTTCTCTGCTGTATGAGCATTAGCAAGTGGTCCTCCACACCTTAGCTCCAGAGGCAGAGCAATGTGTGCATGCGGCTGTTACCCTCCTATATTTAACAAAGCCGTGATTACATGCAGATATGGAAGGGGCTGATAAGCTGTTTGAGTGCTCAGCAGAGAAATGGCACCAAAATAGTTGTGGTGTTGTTTCTAATTGCAATGGATGAGCAGCCTGGCTCATTAATCCTCCCTATCAGCAGCATATAGCCTGTCTGCACCAGAATAGCCCTGATCTCAGCAAACCTGCATCCAGCCCTGGCCTTCTGTTTTCGACGTATTTGGAAAAGATGAGCTTCCAGCACAGCCCCGAAGGACTTCCACTTGGCTGGGCTGACCGTCCACGGCAGAGATGACCCAGGGCATGAGGGGTTTCTGCAGCATTTTGGGAGCTGCCAGGGTGCACGCACATGTCTGTGCAACCCTGACCTTAGGCTGGACAAGAGCGCTGCTTTGGCAGGTGTTGCCGTGCAGGCAGGCAGAAAATCATGGAATTGTAAAGGCTGGGAAAGTCCTCTAAGATCGAGTCTGATCATTAACCACTGTTGGGCAAAGGGCCCATGCTATTGTGTTTATCCCTTCTCTTTTTCCCCTTTCCTCTTGGACACCTGCACAAAGCTCTCCCAGGAGCTTTAACAAGTGCTGTTGACAAGCCAGGTTTGTGTTTTCTTGCTGTCCTCAGTGACTTCAGTCTAAGCTGTGCTTGCAGAAATTTTCTCCAGAGAGACATGTGAGCTCCTCTTGAAAACTGCACCTGAGTCTTTAGTAGCACTCAGTGCTGTTGCAATCATCCTGAAATCCTCATGGTAGGAGCCTGGGGTTGGGGACTACCCAGAGCAGAAAGGCAAAGCTGGGGTCTAACAGAGGCTCAGGAAACATTCCTGCCTCAGAGTGCAGAGTGCTACCTTCCTGGTGTGGCACGAGGGAGGAAGGTCGTGCAAAGCAGGGCAGACATGGGTGTGATGGTGCCACCATTTTGGCTGCTAAATGAGGATTTAATCTTCTGCACCCATGTGGTGTGCAGGTCACTAAGTGTTGTGCAGGCAGGAGGTTTGCTTTGGGGACAGGCTAATTATGCCCGTTGAAAGCTAGGAGTTTTTTCCTCATCTTTTTTTCTTCATTTTAATTGTGCATGTTGTGTTGGCTGTGCAGGCTGCAGGGTTAGCAGCACCTTCCAGCACACTGCTGAGGTGGGAATGTGTCAGCTGAGTGCTGGCAGCCGACTGGGCCACTTGGTCAGTGCCAGCCCACCTCTTGATGGGCACCTGCAGAGCTGAGCCCTTCTCCACTCACCACCTTGCAAAGAACGTCTTGCAAGCCATCCAGTCCAGGGCATGCTCAACCTAATGGCCCTCCCAGCTGAATTCCTGAGGTGGCTGGGCTGGATGTGGCTGGATAAACCACTGGGGAATTCAGTGAATAAACCTTTTGCCCTGCTTTCTCTGGGATGACCACAGGTTGTATATGAGGAAGCAGAGCAACCATGGCTTAGTGCCATCTGTCAGAGTAAGGCTCATGTATGGGGAAACTGGGCAAAAGGATTTCTGGATCATCCTAATATCCCAGGGAAGTTTACTAAAGTATTTTTGCTTCGTTAACCTCTCCTATTCTATGTTTCTGTCTGCCAGGTGCCTCCAGCAGCATTCCAAGCACATGGTGTACACCCACAGAATAATGATTGTTTACCTATTAAAATTCTCCTTTCTGTTTCAGCTGGTGTTTCTCTTTGCTTCTTTTTTCACCCCTAAGGTGAAAAAGAAAATCAGGCTTTTAATAGTTGAAGAGTGGAAAAGATGTAACCAACTTGCTGAAAATTAAGGGAGATGTGAAGAAGCAGAGGATGGCATGCACAGGGAAAATTGGGCACAGAAGTGAGAGTGCCCCCTCACCCGGATTTGAGGAACAAAGACAGGTCTCTGCCAAGTGGTGGAGGATTTGAAAACACCACCTGTGGCAGTTGATAGCAGGACCTCTTGAGATGAGCTGCTCACCAGGGATAGAAGTGGGTCCTGGGAGATGGGCTGGAGCAAACCCCACTACTTTTGCTTCACCCTTCATCATGCATTTGTTTATGATGGTGGCCTGGTTCGGAGAGATGGAAGCAGTGACCAGATAGAGAGGGAGTTTCTGTGAGGCCAAAAGTCCTCACCTTAGTCCCTGCTCTGGGCCATGGGAACAGCTGGGTTGAGATCAGAGAGAAGTCAATGGAGTCAATGTGTGCCCATCCAAGGGTTTGAGAACTGTCCGGATCCCCAGCTTCCCAGGATGGGCCTGGGGCCAGCTGACTGAAAGCTGGTTGGGTCCAATCGGCATCCTAATGCTGGGAGACAAGGCTGGATGCCCAGCCGTTGGCAGGTTTTCGCACCTGGGGTCCATCTTGTCTTCCCTGCAGCCCTTTTGCCATAAGGGTTAAATTCTGTGTCCTCACAGAGTGGACTTGGGCACTTTGTCATCGCCCTGCTGGCTCTGTCTGTCTCACTGTGGTTTCCTTGCACTTATCATGAGAAGGCTCAGGTTTCAGTTCCTCATAATTTGACTGAACCTGTGCTATTTAGGGCTAAAATTTTCCATGCTGGGTAGGTGCCAAGGCTGAGCACCCTTTTATGAACATCTGAAGCTGATTTAATCTATTTACATTGTATTCTTAGGTAATTCTCTTTTAACTTGAACTGATGAGAGTGCTAGGAATAAGATGTTTTGAGTTTATTCATGAGGAAGATTAAAATAATTTAAATTTCATTAGGAAAACAATTAATTTCATTAACAGCAAGACATTGCATAGAATGCATAATTCTCCTAAGGGTTTTGTTTAGAAAACAATTGGAAAGAAACCTTTTGATAAGGTCAGAGCGTGTCACTTTGACTTTTTAGTGGTGAAACTGTTCAATTGCTCACCCCAAAAAAGGGCTTCATCTTGTGAATGCACATCTGAAATAAAATGAAGTTTCTGGTGGAAAGAAGTGCTTTTACTTTGCCCAAAACATTTTGGTCATCTGTGAAAGAATCATTTTTTAAATGGCTCGGTGTAGGTAGTTTTTGAAACGATGATGTTTCTTCCAGTAAGGAATGTTATTATTTCACAGTGGATAATAATGCCAAATAGTAAATGTGAGAAAGAGGGGAGTTTGTCTGCCTGCCTTGGTTGTTTCACAGTCTTTGAAGGCCCCTGAGGCTGTGGAGGTGCCTCGCCAGGGGCTGGTGTGGGTCACCAGCAGGAGCACTGGAGCCCCTGCCTCCCCTGCCTGCATCGTGAGTGTGACCCAGATCTGTAAATGATGTCAGAGCACTGTGCTGACATCCTGGAATATTGCTGCTGCTCTTCCAGGGGAATCCAAGATTTCACTTGTGATTGGAACCAGACAGAAGTGTCCAGCCTGGCCACGGTGGGAGGGAAAACACAGAAAGGGGCTCCTGTGTTGGGTTTGTGTTTTCTTCAGGTGATTCATCCCACAGCATGAGCTCTGCAGTTGTGCTGCTGCTAAACCAGACTACATGGGGCTATGGGTGGGAAAGAAAAATGGGAAAATGTCTTTGCCAGTGGTGGACTGCACTTGCAAGGCTGCTGTGCCTTGCCTGGAGGATGCTGGCAATGTATTTGTTCTACCAAGACTATCTGGCAGCAAAGGAGGGTAAAAATACATACATATCCCTGAACTGGGTCTTCATGTGAAGGTGACATTCTCATTATAGAAAATAATGACGCATTCTCATGTTCATGAGTGATCTTGAAAAAAAAAACTGACTTACAGAGGCTCCCCCAGAGTTTCAGGCTTTCCCAAACTTCAACCTCAATCTTTTCAGCCTGCCAGACTTCCAGGGAAGTGAAGCTTCCCTTCTAGATGACGGTTTCTAACAACACACTCTACTCAGGTATTTTTTTTCTTCCTCCCTAATGCTTGTCTGATCCCCTCTGGCGGAGCACTCAGACTAGAAGCACTCAGCTCTGTTTACTGGGAAAATCCTTCACTTGATACCCTGAAAGTGTAAGGGAAGGACTTATGGAAGTTTTGTGTTTGTAGTCTTCACAAGTGAACTGCTCGTTTGCTGTTGAGCTGGACATTCCCTGTTGGATATCCCTGTGAGGATCCAGCCCAGCTGGGGGCCCTGGAAACTGTCAACCCCAAGCCAATATCAAGAGCAAGCCACGGAGCCAGCGGTGCTGCTGTTGTTGTAGCAATGCTGTGCTCCCACTCTGAGGAATCTGAGCTCCTGAAACACATCCTGACCCAGGGCTGGCCTCCAACCAGGGCAGTGGCTACAGCTGGGGCTGATCTCCCTGACCTGGGACTCTCACCTTGTACCTGTGTCAGGGGAGGTTTTCTTGTTCCTGCTCCTCTTTCTGGGCAGGCAGGCATTTATGTGCTAAAGTGTGGTCTTAATTCTCACTCTCAGCATTCCATCTGTAGAATGAGGAAAGGGAATTACGTCTCGGGGCTCAGTTCTCCTTGCAGAAAGTGTGGATGGAAGAAGATAGGTTGGAAGTGCTTCAAGAGAAGCTGTGGCCAAAGGAGCGACTCATGGAACCACAGAATGGTTTGGGTAGGAAGGGCCATTAAATATCATCTACTTCCACTCCTGCCTTAGTGCACTTCTCTGGATTCACCCTGAAAACACTTGACATGCTGCATGTGGTAACAGGATGGGGATGCTCATTGGAGCAGGAACATTCAGAGAAGCAGCAAAGTGCTTTGAGTATTCACTAGGGATGATTGGTGCTGAATTAAAGGAGGCTTGATGTTTAACGTAGCCAAGAAGGGAAGAAAGCAACACGTGGAAGTTGGGTTTTCTGTGATAAAGGAGAACAAGCAGTAAAAGCTGGTAGAAAAACCCACAAAACGCTCTAAGAAAATCAGGCCAAAATGTGCTGAAAAGAACAGAATGGTTCATAATTATGATAAGACCATTATCCTGTGGAGAACCTGTCATCTAAGGTCAAGTTAGAAGCAAGAAAATTATGCCTCAAAGGGATTTTAATATTTTGGTAATTCAGAGATATATATTATTTAGTTGGTAATTTACCTCATTTCTTATAAAAGCAACAGCACCTTTTTTGAAGGACAGGTGTCAGGGACATGGGTTATATTTCATACAGATACTTGCACTGATGAAGTAAGAGTTATTATTTTAAATAACTTTTCAACAACTTTTCTTTATTAAAATGAAAATTTCAGAATTTTGTGTCTTGTATGCACAGTTTTAGTTCTGCATGGATGATAATTCAGAGGAGCCAACCCTAGTATTTTGTAGAGGTTTACAGCATTTTTTTGAAAATTGCTGGCAAAATTTTTACAGACCTGTGATCACAGCATTTAAGCAATCTAATTTACTCAAAAGCCTCCTTGCAATTAGCAGTTTGAGTAAATTTTTAAGAATAAACCTACTTTGACACATCTTTTCTTTTCTACTGCCTTGAGGCTGAAATCCCCAAAGCTTCTAAACTTCTGTAAAGTGAAACCCTCTCCAATGTCTGATCTCAAAAGTCCTGTGGATGCTTCCTGAAGCTCTTAAGGACCTGGAAGTTTTGATTCTCTTTCCACGCACCTGGTTCCTCTTGCTCCTCTCCCCAGGTTCTGTGTTCTATAAATGGAAACTCTGAGATATGAATCTTTTTCCTTCTCTTCCCCTGCCCTGCCCTGTTTCTTATCTTTTGACGCCTTGATTATCCTGTTCCAGACAGGATGCAGTATTTCTCAGAAAAGGTGGTCCTTTTTTCTTCCTTATCAGCCCCACTATAACCCAGAAAACAAATCAGTGAAAGTTCAAATTCCAACCTAGTTATCGAAATCATGGTGTTGGAGTTATTACAACATATATCTGCCTCTCTGTACCCATGCTTTCAAAATTATGAATGTTGGCAGTTTGAGCAAAACCTGTGTATTTATTTGAAAATGGCTACTTATAAATGCAGGTTTTTAAGCCTTGTCATGTTAACATCAGCTTTTTACCACTTGCTTGTAGTCCCTGACTCCATGGATGGTGGTGGCCACCAGTCATGCTCACAATTTGACCCACCTCAATCCACTGACAGTGTGTTTTTCCCACTATTGGAAGTTCATCCTGTTTATTTTGCATTTGCTCAGCTTCTGCCTTCATCATCTTCTCCTTACCTGACCCTGAGGTTGAATGCCACAGAAATAATCCTCCACAAACACTTAGCCAGACTGTTTTCTGCCTTCCTAATCACAGACTAGCTGGCTGATTGACTAATTTTATTTCAAGCTTATTCAGTAAGCCTTTAAAGGATTTCTTTTTGAATGCAAATAAAGGGATAATTATTTAATGTAATTATTTTATTAACGTACTTTACAGCACTTTTTACCTTAATTGTGTTGAGGTTTTTATATACTTACTGCATTACAGTCCTGATGGCAACACTGGGTTTTGAAATTCCAATGAATAACTTAAATTAACTTCTAATCAGAAAGAAGTAAACCTTATGCCTGACTTCTAAGCTACTCTGACCTGACAAATTCAATTTCTGAAGCACTGTGTTCCTATGATCTCCTCTCTCCCTAACGGAGAGCAGAAGGGTGACAGGGTAAGTCCATCTGTATTGTCAGGTCACTTCTCAGATCCAGTCCAGCCAGGTAGTTTTCCAAAACTGAGAGACACCTGTGGCATGTGAGAAATGTGCCAGCAGTGAATGGACTTCAGCATCACTAAAACCCAGCTGGAGGCTGGAACTCACAGTCCTCCATTAAATGTGATTTTTTCTTTTTTTAACGTGTAAGAAAGTTAATGATTGGCAGCTCAGTCTTCACAGTTACAATTTAAGGTCATTGCTGTTCTTGGTCTGTGTGCATGGGCAGGGAAACTGAGCTACTGCCAGCCTGAAGGAAGCTCTTTAGCAGTAACACTTTTGCAGTGATCACTTGCAGTCTATGAGTATTCCATAAAAATAACAAACAAATCTGCTGCCAGAATCTATAGAAGCGTTTCCATAAATCCTGAAGCAAACTGGGGCCATAGTAATTGCTGCCAGGCAGGACTGAATAGTGTTTCTTAGTGGCATAAAATCTGGGCTGAGAAAAGTTGAATTAAATATGTCAAAAGAAGCAAATTTAAGACATTTAAAGAATAAGTAGCTTTCTGGATAATAAGCAGAACCACGATCCTCTCTCCACATCTGTCCTTTGTTGATAAGGAAAGGGGGATTTGGTTATGAGGATATGGGTTATGACTGAGATTGCTCAAGAAATAACATTTCCTAACTGATTGGAAAGAGTGGAATGGGCAGTTGTGAATGAAAATTCCCATCAGAGGAAATGATAGGGTGATAGAATTGTTATGCAGAGCTTTAAAAGTGACTCAGAAAACAGCCTTGAGTCTGAGACATCCATACCTTGCCTGAAAATATCTGCACCAGATACTGTGATAAATGTTCTGGATCATCCTAACGTAATGGTGGATTTTCCCAAGACATCCTGACATTCCCGATGCTTTCCCTTGCAAAGGGAGGTGCTCAGTGAGGATAAGATGCTGTTTTATGCACATATGGAGTGCCAGTACTGAGTTACCAAAGGCTGTGTCACCATGTCCTCAGCCTGTTGTCCCCTGCCAAGCTTGTGGACACTTCTGACTTGAACCTTAGTGACAAAGAATGGTGAGATGTGGCTCCTGTGCTGCCTCTGCTCTCAGGGGGTTGTGTTCCCCAGGCCTACAGACTGGGAAACCCAAAGGTAGACAGCAATCCAGCCTTTTGTTAGAAATGTGGCATGAACTTGGAGTAAAACTGAAATTAAATGGGAATTAAAACTCTTAAAATGCTAGATGTCACGTAAAACAAAATAGCCGTACACTGATGTGAGGTACAGCCTCATCATAAACCCATGTCTTCTCTAATTAGATGTAATAGGATCAAGATACAACAATATCATTAAATTCCAATAATTGCAGGAAAGTGTGAATCATAGCACAGCTAAAGCTCGTGAAATTTGGTGGCAGTTTTCATGCATCCATTGCTGGAAGTGGCTAAAGCAGCAGCTGTGGTGAAACACTCCCGACAGAGAAGGGGGGGCTACTTACATGGCGCTGGGTTTGGGGGCTTGATTATACACCAGAAAACAAGGAGCTGGCTTCCTTGGGAGGAAGAATGGTACAGGCATTTCCCACCTCTGGAGGTGTGAGGCAGATGCTGCTTGAAGGGAGCTCCATGTGGAAGTCACTAAAGCAAAATTTTGATGGTGACTGCTCCCTGCTGAAGAGGCAGGGAGACCCACCAAGCACAAAGTGATGGGGCAGAAAGGTCAGGACATCATCTTTTAATTTCCACAACTGGTAGCAAAGTTTCCAGCTTGGTACCAAAGCTTACAAGAGCGAGAACATTTAGAATGTTCTTTCACTTTTTGGTGAATATTTCTGTTTTGGCTTGCTTGGTGGATGTGTTTGTTCAGTTCCTTCTTGCTTTCTGTGGTCCTAAAGTCATGTAGGACCTGGCTGAGGAGGAACGAGACAGATTTGTGGGTGCTGGGGCTTTTTCATAACACAGTGGTGTGCTTGTGGAGAAATAACTTTGGACAGAGTGGATGTCAGGATTTGGCCTTGACAATTATACGCCTGTGTGTGAAAAACTCAGCATTCCTAGGGAAAGAGGAGCAAGAGAACCAGGAGATGTTAAGGAGAACCACAAAGCCAGCAACCAGTGTGATGAGATCATTATGTCTGAGGGTAATGTGGTTCCTGGGAAAGGTTTTAGCAACTGATTAATTTTCTGCTTATGCTGAGATGTTTTCTTGAGTCCTACCAATGGTCACTAAAAACACATCCCTTACTTCATGAAGCAGGAGCTTACCAAGTCCCTGAGTGGAACTCTGTCTGATGTGTGTTGGGGCATGTGGGGCTCACTCCATGTGTATTCCTGCTGATCCAGGGAACCTGCATTTCATGCATTCAGGCTCTCTTACTTCCTCAAAGACACTCTGAAGTTGTTTGCCCTCATTCAGAAGGACGCTCTCACAGCGGGTAAGGAGGCAGCTCTGAGAATAGGTGACTGAATTGCTCAATGCCTCTGAAGTGTTTGTGGGTAGAGGGAAGGACGGGAAAGTGAAGGAGATAATGACTGTGCTGTCTTGGCAAAAGCAGGGAAGGCACAAGGATGCAGAGAAGATTGACTTGTCTCTAGGACACATTAAGACATTACATCCTGATCTGTAAAATGTTTGAACTTCAACAACACAGAAATTACAGAGGGAAGATGTCCCCAATAGCAGCCACTGGCATGCTTTGATTTCATTGTGACCATTAAAACGTGGCATGTCAAGAAAAGCTGTGCCTCCCCATCTGCCCGTGCACAGACGTCCAGTTAGACTCAGCAGTTATTGATGAGCAAAGGCAATAAATGCCTGCAGGGAGATGTGTGTGGCTTCCTGTGTATTGGTAAATACTCTGCTGTTGTCTTGCAGAAAATTAATGAAATCCGAGCAGTGAGAAATCAGCGTTGTGTTTTGGCTGGCAAGCAGCAGTGTGTCGATTTTCCTGTCCTCCCCCCACCCTCTGCAAATTATGAGGTGCCTGGATTAGTGACATAAGAATGAGTAAGGTTTTTCTGAGTTTACTTACATAAAATCCAGTCCAAGTACATTTACTGAGGGGATACAGTTTTTCCTAGCATTAAATCACAGCCTGCTCTGGCAGTGATTCCCAAGCCTTTCCAGTAGGCAAAGTTCCCTTTCCCACCTACCACCAAGAAGGGCAGACCCAGCCCCATCTACCCGCAGCCCTTTTAATGAGTCCCATGGGAGAAACGTATGTATTTTATGGATGATTAGTAAATTCTGTGGAGACACAATCCTAATATTGCTCCAGGCAGTTCTTATGAAAGTGCTGCTGCAAATAAATACAGATGCCTTTTATATTTTCTGTCTTAATGGAAAAACTGTTCATCCGTGAGTTGTGAACAGGCCCCATCATCACCACCACCACCCAGCAAGAAAGGGACATAGCCCTGCTCCCCAGACTTTTTGGTCCACTAGCTGCATCTGAACAGCCTCTTTTAAAACAGTTTAAGAATTTTGACCTCCTTAGGTCCAGTGTTATCTCAGATGCCATCTGCATAAAGGATGCTCATGTGTTTCATGCCAGTGAAGCTGTCAGCCAGGTCTCTGAGCCATTTGAGACCCCCTGTGGGGCAAGGCACAGATCAAACATCTAAAGGAAGGTTTTCCACTGACACAGAGGAAAGCTATTGCTTGTGGTCATCTAGATGAATAGGAAATAGCTAAGGAAAGGGACTGAATTTTAGGATTAAACATAGCAGCACCCTAGAGAAATGGATTGCTGGGGACAGGGGGCTTGCAGCAGTAGCTTGGCCGTGTGCTATATGCCCTATAACATGGAAAAATGCACTGCTGTTTTGGGATCTGTGTGTTAAATGCCAAAAAATGACGTGGTGAGCAGTCACCAGCATGGCAGTGCCTCATGTCCTCTGGCAGAACCTGGGCTCTTGCAGAGCAGCAGGAGAAAATAGCAGGAGGGCTTGGGGTGCTGCCTCTGTCCCCCAGCAAGGGAGATTATAAAAGGGGTACAACACTGCCCGCTGAACAAGAAAAGGGTGAGATTGATTAACCCAGAAGGTTAATTTCATTAGGACATCAAAAGCTCCTCACTCATCCTGGCCTCGAGTGCAGTGCGCTGCGATGAGGGAGCCGCTGTTCTCCCAGGCCCGGGCGAGGGGGAAGGACAGGAGCTGTGGTGCTGCAGGGGGAGGACATAGGTAATACCAAGCACTTGAGCCTAACTGAACCTGCCAGGGGATGTCACAGCAATGTGCAGGGACACATCTGAGGGAACATTTATCTGGCAGCTTTGGATTTGACTTGTGGAGGCACCTCTGAATGCCAAGTCCAGGTAGTTCAGCACACGGCATTTCCCACTCGTCTTGGAGAGGAGCTGGAGGATGTGCATGTGTGTTTCCCTGGCACTGCAGTGTTCCCTGTTTACAAACTGGGTGCTCTGTGATTTTGTGTACATTAGTGCTTGGCAGCTTACATAAACAGGCTTGCTGCTGAGGCACGAGCAGCAGTGGGCTCCAGCTCTCCTGACTGCGACTGCTCTGCTCACAGAAATAGACGGCAGTTTTTAAGTCCTTCTGACTTTGAACACGGCACTGTGAGCCAATCTTTTATATTAAAAATAACACTTCCTTACAGAGTCTCTTTTGGAGTGCCTGTGCATCTCCTCTTTCCTTTCCTCTTCTGTGCTGAAATAAAGACTGATTAATTAATCAGGCTTTTCTCTGCATAAATGATGAGGATCTCTGGCAAGCAATCTGATACCTCTATCTTCATGCTGTCCATTGAAATTTAGGGAAAGCAAACTACTTGCAAATCACTGTCAGTGGTGCAAGACAGTGCTGTAGGTTTTGAGCAGGGGAAATCATGCATGAAATATTAGATAAGGGCTTTATTTGAATGAATCTGATTTTTTAAAGAACTGAATAATTATGTGTTTACTTCACCTAACACAAAAGGATCAAGCTTTACTACTCTTTACACCTGTGCACTGTGTGAGGCCACAGCACACAGTGTTAAACCTGACCAAAGCAATATGGAAATTTTCAACTGCAAAACTGAGTTTTTCATTTTTACTTTACAGGGACTGTGCACCATTTCATTTTTGTTTATGACTTGGGGAGGGTCCCTTTTTCTTGGTTCATTTTTGCTTGGTTGTGGGGTTTTTAACCTCCGTGTCAACTGGAATTTGTGTCTGAAGCTTTTGGAGCTCAGTCCTTCAGAAAGCTCTGCCTAGGAAGATAAAGAGGAAGGATTGTTTGATATATCAGTAATAAACTAGATCCTCTTATCAGTGTGACTTATCTAATAAGAGCCCAGTTTGGTGTCAGGAAGCATGTGCTATGTTCTCATTTCTGTACTGATGTAGCAGCCAGCCTCGCTAATCATTTTGTCTCCTCCTGCCTCCTCTTTCTTACTTATAAATTGAGGCTGATGATGCTTTCCTCCCTTCATAACGTGCTTTAAAACCCACAGAAGGAGATTGCTGTGGATGATCAAAGGGGAGCCTGATTGCACTGTTCAGTACATCAAAAATGGGGTTTATTACATGAGTTCTACTACTGGAAAGCTTGAATTTACATTTACAGGGGTATGAGTCTGACTGAAAGCTCACTGACGTCAATGCAGGGCTTTACATTGGTTTCAAAGGACATTAAATGAAGCTTTATATAAAAATGCATGCTTCATCCTTTTTGCTGACTGCCGTATTTTCCGATTGTAAAATGGGACTTAATGTGCTTGAACTATCAGGGGATATACGATGCATATTTTGCAACAAGAACAGGGAGAAAGACTCCACAAAAATTTGGAGCAGAGTTCTGTTTGCGGTGATCTTGGAAAATAATACAGCTCTTTCTCATCTCTGAAAATAGCAGAAGCACCACTATAAAACGGGGATTGGAATCCTGATCTTCTCCCTCTTCAGACTACAGAAATGTCTGCTGGGTCTATCCTGGCAAATCCCTCCCAGTGATTGAATGGCAGGCATTCAACTTGCTAAAAGAAGAAACAACATATGTGGTCACAGAAAATAGATAGAGGCACTTCATTAAGAAAAACCAACATAATGTGTGCTCTTGAATTAGTAGTGCAGAGATCACTGAGAGTGAAGAGATCAGTGGTTACTTATCCACTGTCCCTTCCCCTTTGTTTGCAGTGTCCAAGGAGTCTTTTGTGCAGTAGGCTGAGTGTGTACATGAAATCTCTGCCCTTGACATTCACACTGTCCATACCTGACCCATGGCAGCAGTGAGTCATGCACATATCAGTGAACACACCCTCTTAAACTGGCAGCCTTTAAAGACACTGCTCTCCCTTCAACATGGGAAAATAAAGCAACTAGAGTCTTCTTTTCTAGAGTATTCCTCCTGTCAGCCAAGCTTGATTTTTAAAATCTCCAATTATCCCTTTAGAGGCAAGTAATGATCCTGACAATTTTTGTTCTTCTTACTGATTGCAATTATATGGCAGCTTTAATCTCCTATTTCTGCAGCAACCAAAAGATAAATGCTCAGCTGAGTTATTTCAGCAGAGAATCAGACCCAAAGAGGGGTAAACTGTGGCTGGGACTTGGTCTGCCATGGACAGAGATATGGATAAACTTGTCATGGACAAATCCATAACTATGGAACAAACTGTCCTGTCCGAGCCCTTGTGGCTCTTTTGGAGCCAGATGCTCACCTACTTGGTTTCTTCAGGTGTGTTTTCTGGTTCTTGACTCTACCCTGAATTTGGTGTCTGCCTGGTTGGAATTGCTACATGATCCTCATTTCACTGGATTGTTCTCAGAGTCAGTCCCCCTGCAGTAGGCTGGTGTTGAGCCCTTTTCATCCTGAAAGGTATTTTATCCACCCATCCCTTAGAATGACCACACTTTCAGACAGCAACGGTTGTGGATAAGGTTTGATAAACAACTGCAACATTTTCTCAAGCTCTAAAACCAAATTGCTCTTTTCATCATCACACTGAGGAATATCATAGGTTAGAGACAGGTTAATATATAGCCTGACTTTCAGGTGTACTTTTTCGACTTCCAAGGAACTTTCAACCATCAGCATAACATATGTACAAACATATATCCATATGGAGCTACTGTGAGGTCACGGGATAACACAGAAGCCTTAAAATGAGTAAAAAGTATATATTTGGGACAACAATATTGATTTCCATTTAAAGAGTTTAGGGTTGCAAACAAAATTGTTTGAAGAATGTGTACAGATATAAGTAATTATCAACTCTGGTGTTGCAAAGGTCAGAAAAATTCCCCAGATTTAATTGTAACAAAAAGTCCACTTCCAAGTTGATCTAGAGCGTAGCTTTCAGATGATGAAGTTTTTTTCCTTGACTGAAGATCCATCACAAGATAAGGAATATGTGGTCCTAATGATCAGTCATTCCACTCTTGCTATGTGTTTTATTTCTAGGATCAACTGGACTAGATTCATCTCTCATCAGTGGATTCCCGCTATATTTTTGTTTGCCGAATCTAAGATCCATTAGTGGTGGCAGATGTGGTAATTGGTGATTAAACTGTGAAGAAAACATTTGTAATTTTTCTTCCATAAATTCACCAGACTGAGTTGTTTACATCCCTCCATCTTTAACTGTTTTCATAATTCACTGAACCCGTCACAGTTTCTCGGCTGCTTTCTAGGCATGTGGATACCAGAATGCAACAGAGCCAAATGAGAGGTTGTTTGGCTTCTTGATATTGCCCTGTTTGCAGGCTTTGATTATGCTGATCACAGCAAGTCACAGTGGATTGATAATTGCCATCAACATAAGCCTTTCTTAATAGTTGCTGGTTCCCCCACAAAAACCAACCTGTGTTTGGAAGTGATCCTTTATTGCCTGCTGCAGATCTGATGTCTGCCCAGGTTCAGAGCCACTTGGTGAGTGCCACATGGATCAGCATTGTTGTCATTCTTTAGTCCAGGATGAAAGTTATTGCAGAAGGGTAAAAACTGTGACCTCTGTTTCAGTCCCACACTAGCCATCTTCTTGTCTTGGTCAAAATTCTGCCTTTCTGGTACAATATATGTGTCCTTGTCCTCTCCTGAAGCTTCAAAGGTTTAAAGATTCAGCTTCAGTGATCTAAACAAGTCTTTGGATAACTATTTTTAAAACCTGAATCCACATTAGCTTTCATTAACCTTCGCCTGTTATTTTTATAACACAGGGCATTTCATCACCATATGATATGAGCTGGTGCTCTTTTACCTATTTCTGTAGCAGAGAAATATCTATCAACTACTACTGTATTTTCTTAATTTTACAGATAGCTCTACTGTTTCTACATTGTTTTCCTTTCTTAACATCCTCAGAAAACCCCAATCCCCTTTATTTAGCGTTAAATTGAATTTCTTTTTCTCCAATCATCTGTTATTTCAGATTTTTATGCACTTGTCCGTGTGTTACAGCTGGGGATTTTGATGTTGTTTCAAGTGGACAGTTGCTCACTTCTCCTCTTGAAGCCAAGGGCTTTTAGAATTGTTTGTTTTTTGTTTTTTGTTTTTTTTTTTTTTTTAATGTGGACTCTTCATTACTAGGTCACTTGGTAATAAATAATGATCGTTCATAATTTTATGTGTCTTTTTTTCCTGTCACTGTCAAATATTTTTAGCTGTGTGAAATGGCGGGAAGTAGATTTAGATCAGCAGTTTGGGCTGTCCTTTTGTGGTGTTCAAAATATAGAGTCAAAGCACTCGTAGGTACCAAAGTGTCACCGCTTGGTTTGTGGTTTGATTTTCTTTCTCCTTGCTATCTGCTAGATCGAGCCAAGATACAGCCTCCTCGAGTCAGGAAATGGTTGAAACTGTTGCTGGTAATGTAAAAAAGTATGGGCATATTTTAGTTGTGGCAGTTTGACACCTCTGAAACAAGATCCTGGTGCTGAAATGATGGTCATGATGCTGAAGGAGAAAGCTGTGTTAGAGAGGGAGGCTTCAAGAGCTCATCTTCTCTGATCACTTGCATGATTTTGGAGGTCTGTAGGAGATAATGACACATGAATCTGCCCTGTATTTTTTTCGGAGCATTGACTCATGCATTTGTATTTGTTGGTGGGATGTCAATGACAACACAGCGCTGTACTTGACAGAAAAAGCTACTTCTTCCAATTAAAACCTCTCTGTATACACAGTTGTAGCCAAGAACAGATTTTACTGGTTTCCCCCTGCTGTCTCAACTTTTTTCCCATCTTTCTTTATTCCTTGTTTTCTCTCTAATAACCTGTTTCTGTCTCATGGTATTTACATGCTGCTCCCAATAACATCTATAATTTATAAGCCTTACTTTCAGTGCACTGAAAGATCAAAACAATGTCCAAAGAGCATGATGCAGTAGTCTCAGCTTTGATATTACTTTATTTTTAGTTGTTCTCCCTACACAGAGCAGCATGACATTTTCTGTCAGCTCCTGCTACAAATTTTCTAGACTGCATTGCCTGAGGCCCAAATGATTATAAATTTGTATTTTTGAGGTGGACTGTCTTAGATTTCACTGAGATGTTAGTGGCAATCACTCCTGAAACAGTTGGAGGTTTTTCCCATTAAATATTTTAGCTGCAGATTAAGGCAACAGTTTTGTTTCAGCCTTTTTGCATCTTTTTCAAGATGTGAGAGATGAGGCTGCCTTAAGTGCAACAGGGCAAATAGTAATGAAAGAAATATTTTCTTTCTTTCTTTTTGGTATTTGTTCCTTGTAGCACCACACTAGATCTCATTGTATACTCTTATCAGCACTCAAGGTCTTTCCAGAGAGAAGAGAAATGTCACCAGTGGGGAAAGCAAGTCACAGCTTTAGACAGCAGATGAGTGGCAGAGCTGGAAACAGGGCCAAGTTTTGTAATCCCAATGTCTAAAATACTGCTTGATTTATTTATTGATTCAGACTAAAAGGTATTTTTCTAACCTAACATGTGCCCAGTGGTTTCAGTACCTTCAGCTCCTCATTATGCTCTCCAGTGAGCTACAAGGAGGGAAAGGTCCACTGGGGAATGTGCTTGGCTGCTGCAAGAAATGTTACCAGCTGTGGGGAAAGTTGGGATGCAAAACTCAACCTACCCCATCCTAACCTTTCCCAAAATTTGCTTTGTGTTGTATTTCCACAGTCCCCAGTCCCAGTTTGTATTGTATATGCAGGAACTGAATGAGAAGCTCAGGCTGCTGAAGGACAGCATTTATCACAGGACACTGCAGGTGCTATTTCCATGGGAAGGGCTGGGCCTTGTTTGTGTATTTCTATTCGTACATTCTGTATGAAACCTAATCTGAAGCACTTTAGTAACAGCTGGAACTGCCAGAAGATTTCTTTGAAAACTTTCATGAGATCAGGTGTTTTTTATAGATAAAACACCTTATGACTCCACTGGAAATGAGAAGTCCTAATGATTATGCCATGTTCTCTGGATCCCCAGGGGGAAGTATTTTTAGGCCTGCCATTAGCACTACAAGCTCTAGCCTGTCAGCTCTCCAGCAGGCATTTAAGCTTTTCTGGAAGCCAGTTCTGTGTTGGCTCCGCAAGCCCAGTGGTGTTCTTGGCTTGGTGTGCCCAGCTCCCGGGCTGGTCGGCCAAGCATTCCCACTGCACAGCTCCTTTGGGCACCCTCGCTGTATCCAATGCCAAGCTCTGCTCCATCTCCTCTAACACAGCCTCCTAGATGCTGCCCAGGTTTGTTGGCAACTCAAAATGTTCAATAAAATTGTCATGGCCTTCATTAAGCCAGGGGAAGGTGGGTTGGACTGGACAGGAGAAGAGAAGGCTCTGGGAAGACCTTACAACACCTTCCAGTACCTGAAAGGGTCTGCAAGAGAGCTGGAGAGGGACCTTTTGCAAGAAAAGTAGTGATAGGACAAGGGGGAATGGCTTCAAACTGAAGAGAGTAGGTTTGGATTGGATATTAGGAAGAAATTCTTGACTGTGAGGATGGTGGGGCACAGGTAGCCCAGAGAAGTTGTGGATGTCCCATTCCTGGAAGTGTTCAAGGTCAGACTGGACTTTGAGCAGCCTGGTCTGGTGGAAGGTGCCCCTGCCCATGGCAGTGGGTTGAAACCAGATGATCTTTATAGTCCCTTTCAATCCAGATCACTTTTGAAATTCTGTGATTCCATGTGTGACAGAGGTTTTGGGAAGCTGAAAGCAGTAGATCCATTGAGAAGAAAAACATTTCTGGTACTGCCAGAAGGGAGAACGAAAGCAGAAAGAAAGAGAGAGGATCGTGTATTTACTCCTGAATTTGAAGTAAAAAGAGAAATAGGGTAGGGTAGTGCCGGGAGGATCCAGAGAATGTTAAAAGGATTAACTGTGAGCAAGGAGGGCTATGGAGAGGAAGGGATTTTGAGACTGAAAGAGGTCTAAAAGGCAAAAAAACCCCCCAAGCCAACAAAAACCCCAACAAACCAACCTAAAACCCCCAGAAATCTGGAGTTTGGGGAGGGAGGTATGAAAAGGAACAGAAGCACGATGTCTCTACTAGCCTGGGGATGCGAGATTGATTTGTTTCTTAACCTCTTTAGTATTTGACTACATGAGAAACCAAGAATTTGTTTTATTTGTTTTTAAGATACTCGCCATTGTAGGGCACTTCCTGCTAAAGGAGGGACTTTCACTCAAGAATTTGGGGTAATAAAGAAAAGGTATGATGCTGCATGTACAGGATAGATGACCTCTGATTCCATAAAATGCAATACAAATATTTAGGGGGTATGCAGGTCCTGCAGTGGGTTGCTTGTGAGTCAGTAAGGGCCATAATCTTAGAGAAGCTCAAGTACCCTTATCCTCCATTTCCAGTGCTGGTATCCATGGCTTATGGGAAATCTCTGCAACCCAGCTATCTATAGTTCGTACGTAATATGTAAAATTTAAATGCCTAAGGAAGACTTTCTTAGAAACCAGAGTATACTTGCCATGCTATTTAGACAACCAGTATTTCAGGGTAAGAATATAGATATGGACTACAGCCAGGAGGATAAATATATATGGCCACAGCACAATGTGACTGAATCCCATCTGAGAGTTCCCAGTACTCTGTCAGTATAAATGTCTGCTTCCCTCAGTCAGAGATGGCTTCGAGGGATGCATCCTATGAAGGCCAAATGCTACTGCAAACTCTTGGAGCTAGGAAGGTGTTAAATCCTCAGCCAAAATATGAAGCTGTATTACATAAGGCTTGGAAAAATCCAGATTGCCTCTCCTTGGCTAATCTGTCATAGCCATCTGCTGGCTTACTGTTGTCTCACAGCAAATACAAGCTGGTTTAGGTTAGTTTAGTCGGGTTTTGGGTTGTGGTTGGGTTTTTTTGAACTAGTTCAGTCACTGTGTACTGTTTCAGATGAGAATGGGCCTACGGAAAGTTACTGTACCACACTGCACTGTGTTGGAGCCCACACGTTGCTGGGAGCAGCTCATCAGGCATAAAGTAATCCTTATTGTGGCAGATTATAAACTCTGAAATGTGAAAATATTGGTATTTAGAAAAAATAAAATCTAGTGGATGTAATTGTTGCCCAATCTCTAATGACTCTTCATGTGAAAACAAACCAGTGGATGAGAGTAGGTGGCTTCCTGTCCAACACACCCCACCAGGCACAGAGGATGGGTTTGCTCTCCCACCCCAGGCACCAGAGTGGGTGACAAACGTGCTTCTCCCAGGAATGTCTGAATTGGGCTACTGAGCTGTGGCTCAAAGCAGTGATTCAGGGAATGTGTGCCCTGAGCACAAGGTGTGGGTTTTTATGGTGTAAACATGGTTAAAACTATGGGGAAATCACTTTTTTTCCTTTTTAAAATTAAATTACTTATGTGGAGGTGTCAGAACCATTTGCATAGGCAGAAGAGATGAGGATTGGATTGAGCCAAATAGATCAAATGCCTTCATTTTCGGTTCACGTTGCTCTTGGTTCTATCTCATTGCATGGTTTTCTGTGGATGAACAGTACAGGCTTTGGCATTGCATACAGGTAAGCTGTGAATGTAACATTCCCTGAAAGTGGATCATTTTACATAAAATAGATTTCCCCCATCCGCATGCCTTTGATTTGGTTTGCACATGTTCCACCAAGCTTCCTTGACTGGATGTGCCTGTTGCTGTCTCGCTTTCTCTGCCGGCACTTGGAGGGAAGCTGCTGCTGCCCACTCTGCAGAGCCAGTTATTTGCAGCCATCAAACCAGCTGCAGCCAGAAACTTCATAAATGTCATTAATTTGGAGTCCTGCTCTGCAGCTACAAGTTACTCCAGCTATGTAGGTCCTGCACTTATTTATAACCTAGCAATCTGTCTCTGGGGGCTTTGTGCAGTTCTTTGCTCCGTGCCACGTGGGTGGTAATGTAATAGCTGGGTATATTATAAGATTTCCTCCGCCACTTTTGAGAAGCAGCAGGTGCAGTGTCAGCAGACTGCTCTGGCAATAAAGTGCAGGTGAGGTGGGAGCTGCTTGGTGGAACACTCCCTCCTATCCCTGCTGCACCATCTGATGTTTAGACAGTGGTTTGTTTCCTGCTCCTCTGTGTCAGTGAGCTCCCAGCTGGTACAGACTGCAAAAGATGAAATCTATTGATGCAGAGGTGTAACTTTTGCAGCAGTGAACAGTTGCAATGCTCCCTGAGAGATTTTCCATGCAAAACCTGGGGAGAAGATGTAATATCACTGTCTGCTTCCTACCCAGAGCATGGCAGTGCTGGGAGTTGTGTGGATGAATCCCCACCTCCAAGAAACTCCACAGTCTGAAACAAAATGGTTCAAGATATGCAGGAGACCACAAACAAATGGCAAAATGACAGTCAGCATCACAGACAGAGGATGTAGGGCAATCAGCAACCTACAAGCCTTCAGGTTGTCTGTGGGTAAATTGACAAGAGAGCACTGCAATGGAGACACTTTATGGATGTTTATAGGAGTTTCTCAAAAAGAAAAATAAGTTCTTCTCAAGACACTCTTGTCTACAGGGAGTACACTAGGGGCTTTGGGAGTTAAATCTCGAAATAAAATGAGTCTTTGGGAAGAAAAACCCAAAAAACCATGGACTGTTTGCTTATGGAGGTTCTCACTTGTGTGTTTTATCCAGAAGCAGGTCAGACTGGAGCTTGGAGAAGTGAGATCTTTTGTCTCTGCCTGTACAGGGAAACTGAGTGGAGGGAGAGAGGCAAGGATGTGATCTGGCCACTTAAGGGAAATTCTCTATTGTCTGCAGTGATGTGCTCCTTCTAATCCTCAACTGCTTCTTTCATATTGTGTCTATGGATCTGAAGCTGAACAAACAGCTGATGTATGGGCTTGTTGAGTTGGCAGCTGCCTTTAACAGATGCCTTTACAGCTGCTTCATGACACCTAAGATGCTTAAAAGTGGTTAAATGGAAAGACAGTATTTCACATATTTGCTGGGTGGGATATGTCATAAAGACAGGTTAGACAACACTCAGGTTTTGTGTGGGGACAGATTCCCCAAATGCTCAGCATTCACCCAGCAGCACATACCTTGTATGGGTTGGGGTATGGGGTGCAGAGGACATGCTCTGGGTGATGGTTTTTGTGCTCTCAGTGATGGTAGTTGTGCTCTGGGAGCCCTTCTGGTGTGGGAAAGGCTGAACTCAGATCCACCTCTCCTGCTGTGGGTACAGCCCTGGAAAAGGGAGTACATTACACCCTTTATTGGCAGTGACTTGAAGGGAAGCCAGGCTATCCCACATGTGAACCTTTGAGGATGAAGGGAAGGCTATTTCATGCAGTGCTGGCTGAGGGACAGCTCCAGCTGCCTGTGCCTGCAACATTACCTAAGAAAAGTTTCTTAAAAAAAGCACCCCAAAACAAGACTTCTTGGTTACTCTTTTCATAAACCAAAACTATAGGATAAGTGTCAATTTGAGAGAAGGCAAAGGCTTCCTCTAAGAAGAATGGTTGAGGTAGTCTGGGGAAAGGACCTGGTGGGGAAAGCACTGAGACAGGGATGCTGTGGGGGAAGGAGGACAACGGCACAGGAATGGTGAACTTAGAGAAAATGTAGAAATGGGAGGGAGGCAAGTGCATTGGGGGAAAACTGAGACTGGAAAAAGCGCCAAGATAAGCAAGTGAGGGGCAGAGAGTAAAGAAATCTGCCCTAGGAAGGGTTTAGGAAAGAACAGGGCTGAAGGTTGTGAACACTAAAGCATGTTCTGTGCAGGGTCTAAAATGAGGCTGAGCCTTTGTCCTCCACTGACAGAAAGCAGCTGCAGAGCCTGGTGTGAGGACCTGGGCCTCAGCATCCTCTGCTTGCTGAATGGCCCAATACGACCCACTGAGCCCCTCTGCAGCTGAGGGGCAGAGATCTCCTTTTTGGGTTTCTGCATCCTGTCAAATCTCACTGAAGGGACTGGTGCAGGGCCCCCCAGGCAAACAGTCACAGCATTTGAGACCTGAGACATGGGACATCAGTGTGTGGGAGAAAAGGAAGGTTTGCCTCAAAATCTCTTTATTGAATAAAACAGAGGCTTGGGGGAAAAAAAAGTAGTATGGCATCATGTAATTAAAGAATTCTTATAATAGACAAAATTACCTTAATTTCTTCCTCCAACCAACATTTTGTGTGCTTGACTTTTTTAGCCTCAATGTGTTTTGGTGGATTTTTGGGGGTGTAATGTAGTTGTGGAATTGCATACAACAGAAGAGGACAATAACTTTTGCCAACTTTCTAAAGCTTTCATGGGATTCACAAAAGGATTTCCAGCTGGTAACACTGTCTTGGTCTTTATGTCCCCCAGTGATTATTTTCTAGTGTGATGCAGTTCCATTTCAAAGAGGGTAACTCAGGCTTTAAGCCTGGCAGACAGATTTTGCCCCTTTCTCCCATAATATCTTTTCCAGGTGAATATTCTTATAGTTTGGCCTTTCAGATTAGACAAAGGAATCAGTGAAAATGTAATGCTTCTCAGGGGTGTGATGTCATTCACATTGTGTCATAAAATGTCATAAAAGGGCAGTAATTCATGGGGCCCTGCCTGGTGCTGCAGTGATGTGAACTCCTCTTGCCTGCAAAATGTGTCTAGGGATGATGTAGCTGTTGTAGGCTGGATGCTAAGGAAAGGGGGCGCAGGCAAAAATTGTGATAAGCTTTAACACAGTTATTTTGCTCAGCTCTGGCATTCTCATTGTTTTTCCTGGTCTGCTGGCACCTGAACATTTTGTCATTTAGAAAACAGTGAAAAGCTGTCCCTGGGGCTGAATACCAAGGAATGAGCGTGGAGGCAGGACATGGATTGCTGTGTACAAGGTCCTGCCTGTGAATTTTGGGGGAATGGATTTTGATGAAGACTGGCTGACTGGAACAGAGGAGAGGTGGTTCGGCCTAGCACATGTGCCTGCTCTATTTAATTGGCATTACAGAGATATTGAACCAAGATCCCCATGGAATGCTGCTCAGCCAGGCTGTCACACAGAGGGGAGATGTCCAAGGTGAGGTTATGTGGCAGGCAGGAATGGTGGAAACAATGCCCTGTAATCCCACCTCTGCCCACACTTCCACCCACGAATCTGGCACAAGAAACCTTCCCAGCCATCCAAACAATTGCCACAGCTGAAATGGGCTGCATTGTTTCTAGAAACTGGCTGAAACACCCTTATTTTTACACAGGGTGATTTACATGAAGATCATCGTGTAATCCTGCAGCTGTTAAATTCCCTATCGGGACAGCAACAAGCCACACTAAGTCTCAGGCTACAGGGTCCTACATGTGACGGTTTCCATAACCCATCATCCAGAGGGGAGGTAAGGGTTCAACAACAACAACAACCAGGAAAGGGGCTAAGTGCTTAGGGACAAATCTTGCTGTCTTCCTTCAGCCAGATCCACTGCTCACCAGCCAGCAGCAGCACCAAGCTCAGGGCACAGTGATGTGCTGTGGGTTAGAGTTATGCTGCCTAGTTGTTTCTGTACACAGGACACAGCAAGATTAGAGAACTGCATAAAATGAACAGGCATTAATCTGCATGTTTTTACAGAACTTATTCTGAAATCCTGGGCAGTGCAATAAAAAGTGATCTTTCACAGGCAGTTCCTGGTGTCCTTTCCATACTGATTCCTAAGCCTGTTAATTGGAATTGAAATTATCAGCATGGTTAAAAATCCCATGGGTAAATTTATTGCTGCCCTATAATTCCCAAAACCAGAAATGTAGGGGGTACCAAATAAAACTAGATAGGTGCTTCGTCTGATCCAGAGTGGCTGCTCTTACTGTCATTCTTTGCCCCTGTCTCCTTCCCTGGAAAATGGGGCTAATGGCTGTGTCTGCTCTGCAGCTGGGGTTGTGGCTCAAGCCACTCCACATGTCACAGGAGGCTGCTGAGACTGGGGAACCCACGCCTGCACTCCTTGTCCCAGGTCCAGGCTTGTCCCAGGACCTGCTTGTTCTCTGTCTTTCAGCATGAACCAGGTCAGAGTCCTGTTAGGAAATGCTTTGGGTTTCACCAAAGAATCATAGAATCCTTTGAATTCTAAGGGCCTTACCAGGATCACAGAATCACAAGATAGCTCATGTTGGAAGGGACCCACAAGGATCATCCAAGTTCGACTCCTGACCCTGCACAGAACACCCCCAGAGTCACACCGTGTGCCTGAGAGCGTTGTCCAAACACTTCCTGAACTCTGGAAGTAGTCAGGCTGGTGTTGTGACCACTGCCCTGGGGAGCCTGTTCCAGTGTCCAGCCTCCTGGGTGAAGAACCTTTTCCTGGTATCCAAGTAAGAAAAAATGCCCTTAGCAAGCAGAGGGTGGAGGAAGATGCTTCTTGATGGCCAGCCCTTCCCAAACAGATGAGTCAGCCTGACACATGCAATTGTGCTCAAACCAGGATCTCCTCTTCACCCCACAGGGTGTAAAGTGTTCCCATCGGAGCTGCAGCTCACACACCTCTGGCTTCTGTGTTTGGTTTTTGGGGCAGCAGTCACAGATCTCATTCTCCTTTATTTCCTGGCCTTGGAAAGGTGTCAGGCAGCAGCATCACCACGGTGGCTGCAGGATGAGGGATGTATCTCACCATGGGAGAAAACCTGGGGCTGCTGCTTCTTTTCCTGGCTAAGGAATTGATGGCTGTGACAGACAAGCCAGAGGCTGCATTCAGGGTAGAAATCTGCTCTTGGCAACCCTTATTTGCCCTCACAAGGGCACAAGTCGTTCCCAGAGCCACCTCTTTGTCTCAAATCAGCTTGCTTACAGGGTTGAAGCAAGTGAAAAACCCTTCTTGGTTTTGTGTATGACCTGTTGGCCTATTTCTAGCCTTATAGAACAATCTCAAGGCAAAATACAAAGGGAGCAGTACGGATCCTCTCTGAATTATACAAATAACAATGGATAGCCACATTGCACCAATCTTACCTGAAGGAAAGTCAGATTTGTCTCTCAGCTGTGATTATTGACCCCCCTCTCCCTTTTGTGAGACTTTTGTGAAGGACTGTACTTTCTGTAAAAGGGAAAATATTCTACTTAAAACTGACAAATTTTGTGTAACCTTCCCTTAGGCTTGCTGGTTTTTTCTGGGCTTTCAAAAATATGCTTTTAATTACAAATAAAAAGCTTTGTGTCTGGTCATTCCTCATTAGCTGTTCAAAGGCTATCCAAGGTGACTTCTAGTTCTCCTAACCATACTGCTCTAGACCTTCCCACCACATTTCACTGTTTCAAAGACAGCACTTGGACTTTTCCTTCACCTGTCCTGGTGCTGGGAGGGTGGCAAAGTAGTGATGACTCCTTTCCTGGCCAGTGCACTTCAAGCTGGCTGTTCAGAGCCTGCATTAGAAGACTGCCTGTCCAAATGCTACCAAAGGCACGACCTCCAACGCAGCATCAAACTTCAGCTGAAATGCAGGTCTGACAATGTGTGAAAGTACAGTAACATAAATAAGATGTTGGCTATAGAGCTCCTGATGACAGATGTGAGTGTAAGTATGACGTGTTCTTTCTAAAAATAGCCTACATGGAGAAGGTGCTGGAAGTGCTGGCTATTGGAGAGGCTTAAAAATAGGTCATGGATGACCAAAAGAGTAAAATAGCAACATCAGCAACATTCATTGTGCAAGTCCAACATTTCAGGGCACCTGGACACTTGGGATCAGCTAAGGGTGAAGTGGCACCTGTGTGTGATAGATCTTTCTGCAAAGGCAAGATGTGTGATGAACAGTCAGACTGGGGTGGCAGCTGAAATGCACACCAGTTGTCCACTTAATGAAGAGGAGTCATGTTTTTTCTGTCTCTAATTCCATGTAAAGGAGGCAGAGTTTTCCCAAGATTTCCTTTCTCTTTTCTACTCTGCTCTTTTGGGACAGTCCTTCATTTGCTACTGGCCTGTTCCCTCTCTGGGTAGTGCTGTAGATGTGTTTGTCCAGTGATGAGTCTGGTGGAAGACGTGACAAGCTGTTTGTCTCAACAGCATATGCCTCCTCTTTACAGCTAAATCCTGCTCTTTGCAGCAACATCCAAGGCAATCCTGCAGCTTTTGGTGGCAGTACTGGCAGAGTCCAGGCTGAGCAGAAGTGATGAGACCCTGTGTCAGCGAGTGCTGTGTCTGTGCCAGCCCTGCCCTCACTGCAGAGCTGGCAGCCAGAGGTCCTGAGAGGGCAAATGCACACAAGAAAGACTTCATGAGTGTGCTTGGTGTAGTCTGAGGGTTTGAAGGACCTGGACTTGTGCAAACCTCTCAGTTAAAAGCTGCACAGAGTGAAAATAAAAGCTGAAGTCGACTAAGAACTGAACAGAGCCTGACAGTATTTGATATGTAATTTTACCTTACAGTGGAAGATATGAGATGTATGAGTTCAACCTTCAAAATGAACCCCAGTAACCCTTTCATGCTCCCCAGTGGTCTTTACATAATGAATACTTGAAAAATAGACTTGACCATGTTCTGTACCTTGCACTCCTCTGTGGTACTTTCTGAACTGAAGTGTTACACACAGACCTGCCACTGGAATGAGTGAGCATATTCCAGTGGGTAATTATTGTTGCTGTTTCCTGTTATTTCAGCCATAAGAAATTAGATTTTTACACAATTTTTCATTGCCCATATGACTTTGCACCTGTATTGAGACATTGTCTGTAGGTACTGTAAGGATTCTTCCATTCCCTCTCACACCTCCAATGAGACCTTCAATCCATGAGAAACTCTAACCAAACCATTTTCTACCTGCTCATATGGCTTGTTTCATTGAGCAAGAGCTGCAGCACTTCCCTCAGCAAGAAGGGGCTAAAATATTTATTAAAATAGGAAATCCTGCATTATTTAAAATCATAAAAGGCAGGAGAAAATAGGAGCTACCTTTTTGGACCTGAATGTGTTCTAAGCCTATTCTTATTCTCATGTATGTTAAGAAAGCATGAATGGAGGTTTCTTTTGTGGTCTTTTAGGAATTTCTAGATCAAATAGTGTTGCTTGGCAAGTACACAAATAGATTTTATTTTTTGTAATCACCACGTCTTAAAACACTGTGATCAACAGCCCTACAGTTACTGAGGGCTGAGCAAGAATACACATCGAGTTGCTTTTTTTAGGGCACAGCAGCACTTGGATTAACTCTTTTAGAGCCCTTCTGCCATGCATTAGCCCAAAGTAAATGATTGCAAGGTAGCAAAGAATTTCTGGGCTGACACATGGTGATTGTGTGCTGGCTGGGCATCACAGCCTGTCAGGTGTTTGCTCCCAGTCCCCCCACATCTCAGTCTGTCAGGGAATAACATGTGGGTTCCTCTGTAGAGGCCCAATGACTGTGCAGTCGCTGTGCTTGTGCCTACAAAGGTGATGAGCTTGGGAGTATTCGTTCTTCAGATGATAAATCCTGCCTGGCTCTGAGGTTCTTCCTGTGTATGAGAGGATATAACCATGTCGAGTATATTTGTGTTGATGTCTGTCTGCATAAATTATTTATGTAAAATGTAAGTATTTTGATGTTTCTTCACGGAACAGCCAAGCTGCTATAAAAGAAGTTGTCTTCTCTACAACACCCTTTGCAGTCCTCTGCAGGCTTCAATTACGTTCCAGGGCACCACTTGGCTGACTTGGCAGCAATGCACTGTTGGGGTTACTGGGAAAAAATAATACAAGGAAGTGTAAGTAACAGCTGAACTGAGGACAAAATTTTGTGATGTTTTTCACTAACATGCTTAGAACAGTGTCGTTAGAGAAGATCCTGCCAGTGGAAGGGTTTTTTTGTTTGCAGTTGTGAGACATCAAAATCATTCACAGTCGCTTTAACCACTGCTGTAGTAATTCTTTAAAAAAAAATGAAGAAGTGTTGCTTAGTGATTCAGCTGTGGGTAATGGTGGTTTTCATATACAGCACGGCCAACATTTCCCTAGGTGGGTCTTTAAACCCATCCCATAGTGCTGCTGGACTACACTGGAACTTCTGGAGAGGTAATGAAAGGCTGCAGGTAGAATTCTTTGACCCAGGCACTAAATGTTTGGTGGTGATTTTGCAACAAAGATGCAAAACAAGAAATCTGTGTTTTCTTGAGCTCCCTCAGCTGTGTGTTTAGTTAGCAAAACAGGAAGTGATATCTGTTGTATGACTCTTCAGTGGCCAGCATGAGAAATGAGGGCAGAAGAGGAGGGCTACATGTTCATCCTGTTACTTGAAGAGCACCGGCCAAATCCAGGGCCTCTTGTTTCCCCTTCAGCAGTTGCTGGAACACTGGGCCACATGGCTGCTCTGTGTGAGTGCAGAGCTACAGTTCAACTTTCCTTTCTGCAGAATTCAGATGTAATGAAGCAAGGAGAAGTACTTCTTCATGCAACAGTGGCATGAACCTAGCAGATTACTACCTCAGTAGATTGACTCAGCTGAGTCTTCCTGAGGCTTACCATCAATAAATGCCCATCATCTCTTAGCATGAAAGAGAAGGAACAGCAAAAAAACCTGCACAGTTTGGCACTGACCCCTGTTTCAGACTTTTCTTTATTTTTCTATTTTAAGTTAAGGGGATAGAGGAGGGAGGACTGGGAGAGGAAGTCGAGATGAAGAGTCCTCCTTCAGGCTCTTGGAGAGCTGCAACATTTGCATCTCCTTTTTGAGGTCAAAAACTGGTCCATGGTGTTAGAGAGAGATCAAGCTGCAAACACACCTGGGAGTGCCTCTGCTGCAGGGTTTTGCAGTCTAAAGGAACAATCACCCCTACATTTCTCTAGTACTCAGCTTTCAGGAGATGGCTTTAAACAGTTTTGAAATATCAGATGGTATAGTAGTGCTGAAGCTGATACTTTGATCTTCAGGGAAGTGATGCTGAGCCATCACTGGAGTATTTTTACTGTGGGAAAACTCCAGTTTAGGAAAATGTCATAGCAGGCTGTCAGCTCTGGCATGAAACTGCTAGCAGGTGGATATCGTGATGGGAAGTGTTAAGTGGGTTTTGCTGGCTCACTGGTGCAGCTGGCTTGTTCTCGCACTTAGATAAAAGAGAAGTGGGACCTGCCCTCAGGCTAGAGTGAGAATTTGGTTTTGCTGTGGGGTGGAGAACATGTAACACGGACAACAAAGCCTGAAGTGAAGCCTTAGGCTGAGGTTTGCACAGTATACCTAGACAAGTTAGGACAATGTTATTTTAGCTTTGCAGGCCTGATCCTTAGCCTGTGTGACTGATTTCAGTGCAGCTGTTACAGAAAGTGTAAGAAAGGAGGTGGAAGGAACTCCGAAATGGCACATGCTGCCACAACCTGGAACTGGCTTTTTAAGGCCATCTTTGAAAAGCAATTATCTTATCTGCTTTTGAATTCTGATGCTGCCATCCTTGTAAAGCTGCATTGGGCTTGGCCTTAGAGGTCTTTTTTTTTCCTCACCCTGCAGTTTTAGGCTGCCAGTTCTTGGCCTGACCTGGTCTAGGAAAACAGCTTTCCTCTCCCCCTTTGCAGTGATTCTTTACATTCAAATGACTTTCATCCTGAAATCTCCTGTTTTTCTGGGGGTTTTCTGGGAGTGTGGAGTTTTGGGGGTCTTTTTTTGCTTTCCCTAACCAAGTCATTGCTCTCGTTGTGGAATTAAGTGAGACATATATGAAATAAGGGAGTTTGTGTGCAGAGTGTGGTCACCTTTTACTGAAGTATTTTACGAAAGTGACAAGATTTTTGATAGGGAAAGAATGAACAACAGCTTGGGAAGAAAACAATATAGCTCTGGATCCATCCTGAAAAACTCTTGGCTATGCTGCAGCAGAAAGCCTGCAGTAGGATGACTCCAGTCTTTCTGCTCAGAGTAAAGGAGACAAAGGGATGTTTAGCGCTATAGCTCTTATCTAAACCATGCCCTCACTACAAACAAACGAAAAGGAAATATTAGAATATTGTGTTTAATTGGTTATAAGTGCTTTACTATTTATCTATTTCTGTTTCCTCCATTCCTCTGGGCATCCTTGTATATTAAAACACAGGGATTTCCCCAGAGCGATAATTTAATTTGACCTTCTTGTGAAGGAATTTTAAAATGATACTGCACTTCAAATATGAACATATTCCCTTCAGCACTGCCTCTGTAGCGACTGGAGTGAGTGTACTCTCTAATCCTGGCTGCCCAACATCTACCAGCCATGTGTGCCTGTCCTGTCCCTGACCCAGCTGCAGGGTCAGTTCCTCAGGAGTGACCACTGCTCTGCCTTCCTCCCTGCTGTTTCCATCCTCTCTATTTCCCACTGCAGTGTTACTGAAGCACTGGCAGGGCTTTCGCTGTGGATATAGATAGGGGAGTACAAAAGCTGAGCCAGGCAGTGGTGGGGGCTCCTGAACTACCTGTCCTGCTTCTTCCACAGACTTTGGGTACTCCTCTGGGCCGTTTTATAAACAATTGATCAGTTCAGACATAAGCACCAAGTGCTCTTGGCAATATATTAAAATGATCATGCCTAATCTTGGACCTAGACACATACATAGCTCTTCACGCATTTGAAAACAAGGCTATTAATTTGTTCCCACTACTCTAGCAGTGAAAGATGATGACTTTGCTGTTGAAAAGAGCACATTGAATTAAATAAACCATAAAACAAAGCAAGGACACTTTTCCTACAGCCTTTTGAAAACATAAATAAGTTTTGACATTTCTGTTTTATGGGGGAACTTGAGGTCCAGAGAGGTCAAAAAAGCCTGTAGGTACTAAAGTCCCATTCACCTTTTATTGTAGGTACCAAGTCCACATTGGAAGCCTCTGCAAAACTGTGCACTGCCAGAATCCAACCTTGCTTTCACACCAATTTATTTTTCAAAATATCTCTAGCAGAATAATCTAGTGTGTAACTAGGTGACAAACCCAGTTTATAATAAAAATTAGTCTTGAGTCTTTGTGCACTGTATACATAATCCCCTCTTTGGGATTGTTTTTTTCAATTTGCTTCCTTTTGAGTTTTTCATCACAATCCAGTGAGGGGAAAGTCAGAATGAAGTTGCTAGTCCTAAAACTAGGTTTTAGGCAAGGCTGAATACAGGAAGCAAGTTGTAGCGACAGAGTTTAGCTCAGCCTTTCTGAATAAATGAAAGGATGATTGAGGAAGGCACGACAGTCATCCACTGCCTTGTTCCTCTGTGCAAGGTGTTAGTCACTACTGCACCCTCTGCGCTGTCTGCCTGCGCAGACTCTCCAGGGTGTACAGAAAGAGCTTTGAATTCACCTGTGTTTGCAAGGAGAATGGTATCTTACACCACTGGGAGGTGAAATGGTGTGAGTGAGGAAAGGAAGACTTGCCACTGTAGTTTTAAGGTCCTGGCCTGTGTTGCCATAGCAGGCATGAATGAGTGGGGTGAAGCTCAGATCACACTCAAGCTGGTAATTCCAGCTTGCTGGATGGCAATCTGTACCCAGGCAGAGCAGCTCATGCCCCTTTGCTCACTCACTGTAGCTTCAACACTGTGAAATCATTGACTCCATTTGAGTTAATCTTGGTTTCTGCCAGTGCCCTGGTAGAGAGGCACACAGAGTAAGTCCTGGTCTGCTCTCGAGTGTTGAGGTGCTGCTACACACAGCATTTAGATGCAAAGCAAGACCAGAGACGCTGGCAGGTTTCCCTCAGACTGTGGGCAGTGGTGGTGGTCATTGAGCTGCTCTGTGTCCATGCAGTGGAGAAATTGCACTGGAAAAGGGAGATTAAATGGGATAACTCATGTGAGTTTTATTCAGCAAGTGGGCAGTTTGTCAGACCCACATCTTCCACAATTTCCCAGAATTGTGAACACCCCAAGGACGAAGAACCTTAACCAGATTCCTCTGCTGGAGCTGGAGAGGTGTCACCAGTGTCCTGCTGGGACTGTCCTGCCTGACACCTGGGTCCCACCAGCAACATGGCTGGGCTTGAGGAAGTGGGTGGTAGCAGCATAAGCAGAGGAAAAATGAGTCACATTTTTATTCAAATGAGTGCAATGTGATCGGTGTGTTTGGCTTAACAGTTGTTTATACCTCACAGTGTGGATTTCAAAACCAGGTTGTATTTTATCTCCATTAAGGCAATGCATAGTGTTTATTCTGTTTAATCAAGTGGCAGGAGGAAAACATAACTTCATTCCATTCACTCACCTCTAAAAATTTGTGAATGATGTGTGGCTGAAGGGATGGGTGATGTATCTTGCCCAGTCCGTCATGCTTTAACTCACTCATTCATGGTTTTTGGCTGGAGCTGGGCTGACCAAACTAGGTGAGCCAGGAGAGATGACAGGGAGAGCCCTGTCAACACGTTTTGCCTTTCCTACAAAACTGTGAGCTCACTGCATAGCAGATTTCAGTGTGACTACAGCTCTCTTCCCCCAGAACTTCCATGAGTGTGGGTTGACAGGTTAATCCTTTTGTGTCCACACGGAGGTTGTGCAGCTAAGGAGTGGGAGTAAGCAGAGGATTGCCTCCAGGTTAGAGCAGAAACATTTCCTGTCTATCTGGAGCCATGATTATGCTAAAAAGCGCACTGACTTCAGAAAACGGAGACTAATATTTTTAAGATGGTGGCTTCCATTTCCTGTAGAAACAATATTTACATTGGAGGGACATGTGCTCAGACTTATTTTGCTGCTTCCCCATTTAAAACAAATATTTTCTAATAGCCCATACTCTAAATAAGTCAGATTCCCAGGACAATAAAATTCCTTTAAAACTTACATCTTTGGGCCTAATTACGATGTTCTCCTTGAGAAACACGTCTGGCATAACACATTTCCTAACCAAGTCATTCCAGTTGCTGCTTGGAAAAAGTCATGATGCCAAAATGCCCAAAGCACTCGCTGTTTGGAACAAAAGAGCAAAAATGTCTTTCTTTCAGTTGCCTGTTGCTGTTCCACATATGAAGGTGACCCTCTACAACCCTTTTCCCAAGCATTATAATGGAGCAGGAAAAGACAAAAGTGTTTTGTGCCGGGGGGATGGGCCTTGAGCCATCCTTAGCCCCTGGTGAGTTACCTGTTCCCAGAACTGCTGGCACTGCACCTCCCACCTGGGAGCCTGGCGTCCGGTGCGCCATCGTCATCTGCTGTCAGTGAGCCTCCAGTGTGCCTGTGACCTAGAAAGATAAAAATATCCTGATAACAATAACAGAGCTTTTGTGAGACGACAGACTGTGCCATGAGCAAGAGTCACTTTCAGTGGGGATCTGAATGAGGAGCCTTGTAGGGTCTATAGCACCGCTGAAATGAGAAGCAGGAGTCATGGGGTGGTTTTATATCCGGAATTGTTCCATGAACCCACCGAATCTCTTCTTTTTGCCTGTGGTCCTGTTCACTCTCCTCTCCCAGAATTGTTGTAGGTATCAAGGTAAAAAGAGTGGTTGTACAAGATCTGGCTAAGACCAAACTGTGAAGGTCCCCCTTCATTACTAAGAAATTTCCTGTAAAACATCGTAGTAATCCAAATGACCTGTCTAGTAGATCTTCTCACCTGCCTTAAGCTAGTAGTTATCTAGAAAAAGTTGGAAGGAGATAATGCTGAGCCTTGAAAGGCAAATCTGATTTCTCATCAATCAATCCATCATTCAATCAATAAATATCTATTAGGAGGATGATGCACAGTACCTACAGCCCAGCCCTACAAGGCATTTTGTTCTCAGGAGGTTGTTTTAAGTGGGTAATACATCATCCCAGACTTACTTTTAAAGTTAAAATGGCACCTCTGCTGCTTTCAGTAGAGAAGAAAATGGTGCCACCTTCTTCAGATACTTTCAAAAAGCTGGTAGGAAAAAAATCTTCTACATAGGTACAACATTGATGCTCCTAAAGCATTTTCTTAGGGACTGCATGAAGAAACAACCAAAGCAGAGAAACAGTTCTCTGTCAATGCACTCTGATAAGATACAAGCACAGGTGGAGGGGAGATGTACCATGAAGAGAGGATCTTTGACCTTTAGAATGGGTCTTCATAATTGTGTATAAAAAGCTAAGCAAAAAAAATACTGTTAAGATCAGGAGCATCTTAACCTCATAATGTGCAACAGGAGCAGGAAACAATTCTCATAGGCAAAGAACAAACAGGTCCTTTCTTTGAAAGGTGTGTTTCAGGAGAGGGTGAACAGCAAGTCAGGGATTAACCAAAGTAAGTTTTTGTTCTCCCAAGGCTGTGGTCAGTTTGGAATTGGACCAGGTAGAGAAACTGAAGGTGTGTTTCATCTGTTGTACACATCAGCTTCTGGAAAAGTCGTCTTCCAGACATCTTCCCATGCAAAACCTGGAAAAGGTATCTTCCTCAGTGTAAAGCCATCTCTAATGAACTAACATTTCCCAGGGGAATTCTTCTCCCTGAGGAGAGGGAAAGTCAGTCTTCATTCCGCATTTCTTACCACCCTTTTTTTCTCTGTTTTCTCTTTTGCTCCTTTCAACCTCAAATTTACTTGTCATTACTCTTTCATGAGCTTTTAAAATAATATGTTGGTATAGGAAATGAGGCTGGAGAGTGCTGCCTGCCAGTTCTTCTCCTTGCCTTCTCACTGTCACTGCTGAAGCTATGCTCATTATCAATTACATTTAATAGAGAAGATAGCTGTCACAAACGTAATTCCCTAAATAAATTGTTTTATGAGAAATGGAATCCGAGGAAGTGCTAATGAAGAGAAAGTAGCTCTTGGACATTTTGTCATTTTGTTTGCAGAAGACAGCTGGCCAGTCAACACCTAAAATGTATAGTCGTTGGAGCTATAGCCTCTATTCTATCTGTGTACTAAGGAATAAGGTAGATACACCTTTTTTTTTTTCCTTCCCCCAGAGAGAGCTATATGATAAAGGACAAACAATAGGGAACTGTACTTCTGCACTAGCCCCTCTTCCTTTTCTTTTGTTCTCTTTCATATGCTTTGAGCTCTCTTTTGCCAGAAAGTTTGCCAGAAACTTTGGTAGTGATGGAGGTGATTACTAGAAGAATGATGACTGATGTACATCAGATGTTGTTGGGAGGGCTGGGTCATACACAACTCATAGTCTGAGTATGTTTCATCAGAATTGGTTGATGAAATGTTGTGACTAATGAAAGAAGAATTCTTGTGTAAAGCAGAGACAGGGAAAAGGCTATTTTCCAGGTGTAGCTGGTTGGAATTTGAGATCTTGAAAGGATCAGTAGAGCTCCTCAGCTCAATAAATGAAAAAATGTCTATTCACAAGCAGCTGTGGAGAGCCAGGGACCTTGTTACCACAAGGAGGACATGCTGGAAACTTTCCCCAAAAGCTCAGGCACTTTGAAAGAGACATATGTATCAAAAGAGGTGAGATCAAGACACAGTTGGAAACCCTGTGCAGTCAAAGTCTGCACTTATTTGGAGGGATTTCACAAAAAGACCTGTAAAATAGCATAAAACTCTAGGGATGCTCCTTACAGCAAGGAAGCAGAGTTTTCACTCTACTGGACTTCTCTAAAAAAAAGGTGAAAGGCAAGTTGTTACTGGTCTTTTTTTCTTTTCTAGTCAACACTTTATATAATTTAACAGGAAAAAAAAAAAAAAAGGGAGGCCACCCAGTCAGAGAATATTGAAATTAAAAGCAAACAAGAAGAAAAATTCAACCTTTAATGCCAGAAAGATCTGGAATACTTTCTGAAGAGAAATCATCTGGATGGACACTCTTGGAGTGGAAACTCGAGTCCTGAAAGACAAATGGCTCTTAATGGGCTTAATGTTGTTCATTCATGTCGTTAGGAGGGAGGATAGTTGTGTGGTGAAGTCATATGGCCTGCTGAAACAGTCAGAATGGATAGCTGTAGCAATATTTCTCAATATTCTTCACCAGTGTTTTAAATTCCCTGTTGACTGAACTTCCCACAGCTCTACAGGCACATTGCTGCTGTTTGTATTGATCTGTGGTGCTCAGCAGGAGTTTATTTCAGGAGTTATTTTCTCTTGCACAGTCGATAAGTGTTGATTCATTTTTTTGCTGCAAAAATGACTAATAACCAATGCTTTCCAGGAACCAGCCCCAGTAAATCAGCCATAGACATGTAGTTCAGATTCAATTAAATTGATAGGGCACACAGTTCAGCCCCAATTTAATTATTTCTCATTTTATGTAAATGAGATTTCTTACTGCACTGAAACAGATTATTTTCTCATGACAGTGCCTCATTTGTATGCTTTACTTCTTATTCTGCCCTTAGTTTAACCTAAAAACAAAACAAACTGTTCCTCAAAATTCAGAGGCTGAATTAAGAGCTAAGCTTTCATTAGCATTCTGGAGACGGTAATTCCTTTGTGATCTGGTTGTGCTTAGCCTTCCTATAACATTGCCTGATTAAAGCTGTGTGTTTGACACAATAGATTAAGTGTGACATCTGCCAGGTATATAACCCCAGAGGCAAACACCCCAACCTTTGGGAATTTTCATCCAAAAATCGACATTTGGCCAAATTTGCAGTTAACTTAGGATCCTGCTGCTTAAACAATATCTGATTTATACTTAAGGGATGAAAAGACATATTTTTGCAATCTACTGCCTACCTGCCTTCTACCATGAGTAATGCTCACTCCATTTGGGAGTAAGAACAAAAACAAGTGGAAGCTGCAGAAGTTTCTCATGCCATTATTTTTCTCTGTGACTCAATCACAATGAATTTGTCACCACAGAACTCCTGTGACTGGTGTCAGGGCAGCTTCCTACAGACAGGGAGCTGGAGCACACCAAAAGTGAAGGAATTGCTGCAAGGCATAGGCAATACCAATGGTCAGGAATGAAATTCAGCCCTCTTGCATCTTAACCCACTGCCTAAAGCCACAAATCTGTTCCATTCTTCATGTAGATGATGCTTCTTCAGGATGCAAAGCTGTTTGGCCTGCTATCCCCTGAGCTGGCTGTCAGAACAGGGACAACATCTCTTTACCGTGCATGTGAAGTCCTGTGAGTTTGGCATAGCCTGTTTTACTTTGAGAGGAAAATAATAGAAGAAATTGTGTGCAGTCAGTGAAAACATACTGTCCCTCCCACATACCTGAATGAGGCTTCCACTGGGAAAGAGAAAACCATTCTGGGGTTATCTGCCTATCCAGACCTTGTAATGTAAAGTTTTTACTGATATTAAATTCAGCAAAGTAAGCAAGATGCTGTACTTATCACCAGTACCACCCTTGTACTTCTCCTGTTGGGAAGCAGAGACACGTAAATAGTCAGGTGTCTCTTCAGGCAGCACTGACCGCTGTAATAGCTGTGAAAAACAGAATGCTTCGAAAATACCCAACTGGAGTGTGTGCTTTCACACAGAAAGAATAAATCAGCCTTTCCCTTCCCAGGCTTTCGTTCTGCAGCAATTTTTCACACTTCCTCACATTGGGCCATGACTGCTAGAGTTCATCCTGGAGTAGTTTTACAACCAATGGGAATGGTTTAATGAAGCACTATCAGTCTAAATGCCACTCTCCACCGCTTAGGTTTGTTCTGGTTTCCTTGCTGCTTTAGCAGCATGAACACAAGTGTTCTCAGGAGCTGATGCTGCCAGTGTCCTGGAGGCTTCTGAGATGAAAAAACTTAATTTTGTTCAGGCAGTCCCAACATTTCAGACAATCTAATTCTGTTGTGGCAGCATCCACGTATACTCAGAGTTGCAAATCATGAACTGCAGGGTCTATGCTGGTCCCTGTTGACGCCTGACAGCTCCAGCCAGGCACAGGCCAGGGTCTGCCTCAGCCAGTGGGGATGGGACAGGGCTGCCAGCTGAAGGGGAGCAGAGAGGGTGGCCCTGCCTCTCTGTCTCTGACCTTTGGCTGGGGGCCATCCACTTGAATACCTGCCCACTCCTTACACAAAGGCACCAGCTACATCTCTTAGGGGTTTCATGAAGTTTGTGCCACTGCCTCATTTTTTTTCCTTGCTCAAGGATCAGCTAGGATTAGTTGCTTTTCTTTTGTGGTTGCAAGGAAGAACAGGTTGGATTAGATTTAGTTTCTCTTTTGCAGTCAATGGCATGAGGGCTTTCAGTTTCAATCCAGCAGGGTTTCTGGACTGGGGAAAGGCTGTGAAAAGAGGAAGGTGCTGCAAAGGCTCTTCAAGCTGGGCTGTGACTCCGTTCACCTGTGCCCCTCTGAGAAGCAGCTCCTTGTGTGAAACACCTCCCTCTTTCCAGCCATAGCCACTGCAGCAGGCTCTGACTCTTGGGCACACTGACCCCAAAGGCAAGAGCTGTTCTCATGGATTATTAAGGCAAATTACAGCTCTCTCTTGGTCTTAGCATAAGAATTGGTCATTCACTGTGCAGTGAAGGTGTTTGGGAGCCAGCAGCAGAAAAAAACCTGTGTGAGATGGGTGTGTGTGAGGGGACAAGATGTGGGTGCCCCACAAGGGCAGGCTGCTTGCCAGAGGTCCCTGCTCATGCCATGGCAGCAGTGAGTGTAAACACAAGCCTTGGGGAAGGGGAGTGGGAGATGGCAGTGCTGGTGTCTCCTCATGTCTCCGTCTTCTGTGGGACGCGTGTGAGAAATTGGGGAGCTCCTTCTGGGTTTTGGGGTTGGGAGCCCCTGCAGACTGTGACCAGAGCAAAGACAGACTTTGATCTGATGGAAGGAAAAGGGAAATGTGGAGCTGCATTTACACCAGCTGCTAATCTTGCTGTTGGAAGCTTTTTTTTTTTTCCAGAAGACGCCTGATGAAAATGCTTCCGTGTAATTTACATTTGCATCCTTTGTGCTCTATAATAAGTAACTCATCTGCATGTAGAGAAGAGACAATTCTTACACACAATTGTCTGCTTGGCATATGATCTGCAAAGTGAATGTAACGGTTTTCTGCTTCTGTGAGCTTTTATTAACAAACATAGGAAGAAGAGCAGAAAGAAAGAAATTTGGGGAACATTGGATAGCTATTATGAATATTAGGTTTCTGGTTGCTGTAGGGATTTGGATGTAACTTTGGCCAAAGCTTACTGTTTCAAAAGCTGTAACAACAGTGACTACTCTTGTTTCCAGCAGTTTGAGTTTATTATCTTTCATTCTTTTTTTAGAAGCAAAATTAAACAGTTTATTTTTGCTTCCACAGAACCACGATTTTGGCAAAGTGTAGACAACTTGCTATCTAAACTTTGTTCAAATAAACACAGTCCATTTTTTTTTTACCTCTTAAAACTCACTTGCTGATATGCTCCAGAAAAATTTCGTAAGCTCCAAATGACAAAACGAGGAAAATTATGTACATATTTCTTCAATTGTATCCCAGTGCTGTCTTTATCTGTAGGATTTGCAAGCAAATTGACTTTCACTCCTATCCTTTTCTGGTATCTTCTGTGCAGCTGATGAGAGATTTGCAAGCAAATAGACCTTTTTGAAAATTTAAAGCAGATTTGCTGTTTCACAGTTTGTATCTCTTTTGCATAAATACATTTTTTCCAGAAGGCTTATAGGAAGTATTATCTGACAATCCCACTGGCCAACTTCCTAAAGATTTTGTTTGTTTCCCGGTGATTTAAAAGCATCTGTAGTCTGCTCACCCTGCCTCGCCATCCCTCCCCCTCCCTAGAAGCCTTACTTGTCTCACTTCATATACATTTATGACATCTCTAGCATGTAAACAGAGTGTTTAAAGGGGAATGAAGTGTATTTAAATCAAATTGTTTTTCCCATGAGAGTCGTGCACTATTATCATTAGGGTTGTTGTCACAGCTAAATTTATCAGATACTTTGCAGTGGGAAACCCAAATTCATTTACTCACAGTCTGCCAGACTTCAGCAGTTTGGGATAAACTCTTGCCTGCCAGGAATCTGTATTTTGATTCCATGTCACTCCTTTGTCACATCCAACATGTTTTTTTCAAGGAAAAAAAAAAAAAAGTAAGTTCTTTGCAAAGTCTAGGGTGTAACAAAAAGCTTTATAGTAACGAATGTCTAAAAAGGAGCAAAATGAAGTTTGAATGGGCCATTTAATGCCAGCATCTTCTACCATTAGAGAACTTGCATTTGAAAGTGGGCATCGGTCTCCTCTCTCAGGTAACAAGTGACTGGATGAGAGGAAATGGCCACAAGTTGTGTCAGAGAAGGTTTACATTGGATATTAGGAACTCTTTTTTCACAGATGGAGTTACCAAGCATTGGAATAAGCTGCCCGGGGAAGTGGTGAAGTCCCCATGCCTGGGAGTGTTCAAAAGCACGTGGATATGGCACTTGAGGACATGGTTTAGTGGTGAACATAGTAGTGGTAATAGGTTGACAGCTGGATTTGATTATCTTAGAGGTCTTTTCCATCCTTAGTAATTCTATGAGTCTATTAGATTGACTTAAGACAAATTGGCAAATGGAAATTTTCCAGGATTGCTTTCATTAGTAGTTAAGCCTAGATCTTTAGCTTATCATATACCCAACGCTGAACAGCTGTGCTGGCAGGCAGCTCCTACTTCTGTAGGTAAGGGGAGAAGTTTTCTTGTTGTCTACAATCCCCAGCAGTGAAGTCTGCAGAGCAGCAACCCAAGGCCTACAGAATAAACTCGTCTGGAGGCAAGGTGTGAGGTGTACTGCTCCTGCCAGGGGGCATCTCACCTCTTCCTTGCCTCGGAGAGCCCCACTTCTCCTCGCCCTGACAGTTCCATCCATCCCACGGCAGATCCTCATCGTGTCTGACAGCACCGGGAGATGTGTAGGTAACGTGGAGTGCGGATCGCACACGCGCCGAATCTCAGGGGGGAGATCAGCCTCACACCACTCACCACAGAGCTGCCAGGGCCCATCAAGGGCAAAATGATGAGATTTATGAGCCAAAGGGAGTGCACCAGCATGCTGAGGTTGTGCAGCTGTAGCTGGAGTGGGAAAATGAAGCATTCCCAATGGAAAGCTTCAAAGGCAGTAGGGAAGGCTATGGAAAACATTCCCGTATGAAAGTTCTCATGGTGCACCTCATTTTGGGGCAAAACACAGTTCTTTTCTTCTTTTCTTATGTCTCCATCTTTTTAGAAAGCTCCTGTCTCTACCTCAGTGCTGTGACCCCACACTGGACAACTTTGTTGGGTTTTTTCTCATAAAAGAGTGGAGGTTTCCAGACAGGCCAGATTTTTCATGTTATGTGCAGGTGGATCTTGCCTGCCCCTGCCCTGGCAGTGTCTCATTAACCCAGCACAGTTCTTGAGCATCCCCACTGCTGCCCAGCCCTGCCTTTCCCGTTTCAGGCAGCTTGGAGGAAGAGATCACAGCTGCTCAGAGAAGCAGAGAGGTGCAAGAGTAATGAACAAACTGGTTTTGTGCAAAGTTCATTGATTGCTGCAATAGTCCTCCCCAGGAAAAATATCAGAAACTTATACCAGAACAGTCTTGAAAATGTGAACTGAATTATGTGAAATTTGAAGTGACAGAAATGAGTTTGACCTGACACCCTGACCTGAGCACAGAACAAGTCTTCGGAGTTGTTTTTCTGGAGAACAGCAGGAGTTGTGGAAACCTGACACTGCAAACCCATTGTATTTATTGATAACCTGCAAGGAATTTTTTGAGCAGCAGAAAAAGTAGTCATGCAAGTACCAGCCATGAGCAATTGATGGACAAATCTGCCTGCTGGCTTGATTTTAGCCAGACCATGCCTGAATGCCTCCCTTCCCCAGCTGGTAAAATTAAATTTCAGAGCTACATAGATGTGTTTAGGGAGTATCATCCATTGTCTTAGAGCCTGAGTAATCTTTTTCTTTTGAAGAGTGTTTTCCTGCTGAACACTAGAAAAGGGAACTGGAGGAATGAACGCTCTATTTTTCTGCATTGTTGTTGCTTACTGCTAATATGCTTTCTCTAGGCAAGTGGAACCTGTTTTCCAATGAGCACAGGTTAGGCACTGAACTTCCCCACCAGCAGCAGAGGTTGGTGCTGTTCCGAGTGGTGCAGTGTCTCCAGTGTCTTCCTCTGTCTCATTGGAAGGATTCTTCTTGGGATATGCCAAACTCAGCCCAGCAGGAGCTTGCAAAAACACTGAAGAAGAAACATCTAGGAAGGCTCTATGCTAATTTCAGCTGTGATTATAACTGGGGGATTAAATTGCATACTGGGTACATGTTTGTAATAAAATGGGTGTGAGTGGCAAATTAGCATGACCTCTTCTGATGAAGAATGAGCCTTGCAGGCTAATACAATAAATGTAGCAGGAATAACAGATTACAGAGGGATGAAAGATAGCTCTGCAGCCCTCTTCCTTTAATTTCTGTGTCCCTCATATCTGCAGAACAGCTGTAATGGAAACAACAGCCATGTATGTCAGGGCTGAATTTGTCCCCAGGGTAAGTGAAGTAAATGATGGGAAGGGTTATGTGTTCAGTAAGGTACCAGACTGCTATCCACACTGGCTTTGCCCTGTGCAACAACAGCAGTACATGAGTGGCAGTGCCCATACCAGCATGAGAACTCTGCTAGAGGAGGGAGGAAATGGGTTTAAAATAATTTGTTTGAAGAGAGATGTTTAATGTGCTACTCACTTTATTCACTTCCTCCTCTGCAAGAGCTGTCAGACAAGGCTTTCCACCAGCGTGGTTTGGTAGCCTTTCAAAAAGTGTCTCATTCTTTGAGAAAGCACATCTGAGGTTGGTGAGAAACAGCTGCAATTGGGAAGTGTTGTAATTGCTGAGAGATGAAACATGTGAAAGGATGGCTTTGTGCTGAATACATGACTTGCTGAAAATAGTCAAGTCTGTTCTGGTTGCCAGCACATCATCCTCTCTAGGTCACAGTATCTGCACAAAGTACCTTTGGGGGCCCAGAACTGAAACAGAGTCTAAGGGCTTGTCTGTGCTGGACCTTTGTTAGAGGATGAAATCAGGAAAACTTTGAACTATGCCAGTAACCACATGCTCTGTTATGTGACCCACAAACTGTTCCCCTCAGTCCTGCCAAGACAAAACCTTGTCCCTTTAAGAGTCCATTTTGGCTCTGTGACAATAACCATGTGTCTGGATGATCATTTAAATACAAATATTTTTGCTTTCCAAGCACTCTGTTTAACTGTAGTGCCTCCTTGACATGGCAGAGCTCAGCAAAGTCACTTTTCTTACTGCTTTTGTAAGACAATTGCTAAGAACATGGGAATGGCCACTGCCATCACTCACTGGACCTTCACTTGTGACTGTACCTGCAAAAGACAGAATACATCTAACACAGATTCACATAACACTTAAGGGGACTACTAAATATTTCACAGACCAGCATATCTAGCTTTTAGGGACAGATGCAGTTGGAGAGCAAAAACGAGTACATAAGAAAATGTTCTGATTTTACCCTTACAAGGGGTGAACAGAGCAGATGTTTACATCTGGAGGTCAAGCTACAAGCACAGCAATTCTCCAGCTGAGAAATGTCTAACATTCTCATGGAGAGCAGGAGAATGGCTTATAAATCGTGTCTTCAGAGTGACTTCACTAATCAACACTAAGCAGAAGTGCAAAGACTGACATGAGTGAGCATTAAAAACATGCCATTTTTCTCAGGGATGCTCTTCTGAGTGAGATGTACTAATACGGCCAACTGAGCAACCAAACTAAATTAGGCAATTTCCCTTCTATTCAGCGAGAGGAAGAAAGGGAGGAGGAAGAACAGAAGCCCTAAAAATAAGCCCCCACTGTAAACAACATTCAAAATGAATGTTACAGGTTTTATTATCATTTTAAGTGCCTAATTCCTTCTTTGTGAACAAACGCAAAGAAAATGCTTAACATAGGCAGAATTCCCTTTCCCTGCCTTTCACTTTCTGCACATAAAAGGAAACCAATTCTCTGAAGTAGTTGTATTTTTGACATTTGACTAAGCACCCAGAGATGCTAAGAAAAATACGTTCAGGATTTTATAGCTAGCCCTTTCATAATGCAGTGTGTGAGAAACAAGTGATGGGGCAAGCCAGCAAACAAAAAAAAAAGTGTCCAAATCTGCACGCTGCTGTGAGCACACTGTGTCACAGCACACTACCGGCCCCTGTGCTCACAGCCCTGTGTCTGACCCAGGTTAAGTCCTGCAGCTGTCCAAAAGGACTACAGAAGCACTAGGGAACACATAGGCTTGGCTGGGGGGAACTGGGGAAAAAACAGTAAATGATTCAGATGGCAGAACCACTCCTTTGGGAATCACTGGAGGTGACAGCGGGCAGCAGTCGTGCCTGAGGAGGGGTAAGGGGGGGATGCAGGGAGAAAGAACTGATCAAAACACCCCTGGGGGAGATGAGTGAGCAGCTGCCACATCCCCCTGCTGAAAGTCACTGCAAGGAAAGCAGGGCACGCTGCACCCACCGGGCAGCCAGGCACTGGCACAGCCATCTGCGCTCGGTGCCCGCTCTGGGTGCCGCTTGTGCCCTGTGCACTGCCTGCTCCCCAGCCCGCCTCCCGTCCGTGCCACCTGCCTGGCTTACATCCCCCAGCCCCTGCTGCCTGACTCTGAGGACAGGGTGGAAAAGGGGCTTGTCCATGACTGTGTGGTGCCTTGGTTCTGGTCACTGATGTTTCATTGCCGTTCTCTGGTTCTGGTGTGTTGATGGAACTGCTGTCTATCACTGGGTGGCACTGGGAGGTAGCTCTGTGGCTCACAGGTCATTTGATGGGTGCTGTGCATCCTAGTGTGCTTCAGCCCCTCAGCAGCACCTTCCCAGCTCTGCAAAGCAAGACAGAGCAGCCCCCGGATGCACTCACAGCCAGGCATTTGGCAAATATAAAGAATCTCATTGGTCCTCTTTGAAGCAACAACTGAACCTCTTTCTTGTTGGTAAAATGCTTTTTCATTAACTTTTCTTCAAGTGTAGAGGAAGGTCCCTTCAAAGATATTAAATAAAGGACAGAAAGTGTTCCTTGTTTGCAAAACTGAACAAGGAACTTTACCGGGCTCCAAAAAAAAGAAATTCCACTTTGTTGTTTGTGTGAGTTATAAAGTCTCTTTTCTGGCTTTTGCTAATCCATTTTCTTTTCACTGGTGTCTTTCATGGGGGCTTAGAGAAATATTACAGTTATCTATGCATCCCACAAAGTCAGTTTATATTTATTCACTTTGCCTCCTTCCACATCCTTTCTAGCAGAAACAGCACAGTAGCCACAGGGGAGAAAATTACCCAGGCAGATTCTCCATCTGTCTCTTTTTCTATTTCCCAGGGTTATTTGACTGTGCATATTTTTGTGAGTCTTGGTGGATCATTTTTGAATGATGCAATTTAAAACAAAAGAACCCAAACCTACGTCTTTGTTTAGACAACTAACCCGATGGTCTTAACAAGGCTAACCTTAACTGTGGCTCTGTTGGGTTGCATGCCATGGTTTGCTTTGTCTGAGGGAAGACATGGCAGGCTCTGACATTTTTTCCTCATGGTGTTTGAATTCCTGTGCCTGTCCCTTAGAGGTGGAATGGTAGAGTAACCTGAGTTGAAAGGGACTCACCGGGATCAAAGCTGACTCTGAATAGAACAACCCCAAACCCCATTCCATGTGCCTGAGAGCGATGTCCAAACTCTTCTTGAACTCCGTCAGACTTAATGCTGTGACCAGAGCTTCCAGGTGATCATGTCACAGAAAAAGTAGCATTGTGATGAGCCTGAATAGACACTGGCCACACAAATAAAGCAGGAAAAGGCTAAGATCATCTAGATAGAGGAAGACAGAAATTGGTGATACAAAAGCCGGAGAGTTTGCAGAAATTTGGAACACAAAGATCCAGGTCAGGAAGATGCTATGTGAGGAGAAGGCAAGGTCAGAGACACCATGCATGTGAAGAAAATAAGGGACAGGAGTGAAAAGAAAACCCCAAGCTTCAGGGTCTGTAAGACTGCAGGACCATTTCTTTTGGTGGCATTTTTTACTGTGATGACTCTTACTCGCTTCATTATGAATTAGTTTGATATATTTTCTCTCCACAAACACTACTGTGAGGTTTTGGCTTGGAAACATTTTGCACAAAGTTTTCCCTCATGGTGCTACAAGGGCTCTGACTGGGTTGCTATTTCCCTCTCCCACTTCATCAATTTTTACCTCTTCTCCTTTACTGACACTGCCAAGGTTACAACAGGATTGCAAAGCCCAACCTGAAATATCCGGTATCTTTTCCAACACAAAGCTCTTAGCTCCTCTGAGTCAATGTGCTCCTGTCAAGAATAACCTAAAAGAGATATGGAAATGCCAAAGTCACAGCCATAAATCGCGAGTGTCCTAATGCCATTTTCATCTCTGAGAGTAGTCTGCCCTTTGTGTCGTCGTGTCCTGCCAACATTCCCAAGTGTTGGCCATTTGTTCGCGAAGTACACGCTCTCGAGAGCCCACCCCACCCCAGATGTATTGTACGTTCATCCTGACAGCCTGGGGCAGTTCATCTTCATCACTCCATCCCTGGGAAAGAAAACTAGCCTGAAACTGAATCCAAGGAGTTGCAGTTTGTTGCTGGGGAATGCCACTTGAAATTTTACTCACGCTTGATGCTAGATACTTTCTCTGGTCGCAGTTGCAGCATATTGCAGAACTGATTCATTTGGCCACTGTGAGTGATACTCATAAATTTAGCCTGTTTTTCTCTGGTTGAGCTGTGCATGAAATGATCTGGGTTTCTTCAAATGTATTTGTTATTCATAAGGATTCTCAGAATAGTTTGGACCAACACTTTTCAGCTTGCAACACACTCAGGCTGATGATTTGCAATCCACTTTCCACTTTCCATGGTTTGTGATTTGTCTTCCAAGTCAAATGCCATTACCTCTGTTTGCCAGGGAGTGACAGAAGCTTTATAAATAGAATAGTAATAAGTATTGAATAATGATTTTGTTTTGTATGAGTTTTTGGCATAACCCCGTATAGACCTGGGCATTCTAGAATACTTTTATGAATATCTTATTTTCCTCATAGTACTGAGACAAGTTCTGGTGTAAATTTGCAAAGCTAGCTGTCTTCAATCCACTTGTCCCTGGAGAATATCTTAATAGCCATGTACTGAATTATGACAAGTTGCCCTGGCCTGTGCCAGCTGCACGTTAATCACTGTTAATGTTTTATGTTCCAAAAGCTGAAAATATGTCAAAGGACAGAGCAAACTAAGACTTTCTGTATAGTTTGCCAACTTGAGACATCAATTTTGCTTCCCTTCAATCCGATAGAAAAATTCCCAAATCATCCAGGCTGGGTTCTTAGCTGACTGTTATTTGGAAGGTGTTGTAACACCTCAGGACTTGAAAGGTTGTTTTTCCGTTTTAAGAGGTTAACAAAGCAAATTTCCGATGTATAGCCCAGGCCAAATCCAGGCCGTGCTTGGAGCTGCTATACCATTTCTTTCTCCTGACCTGCAGCAGTGTGTTTGAGAATCATTTCACCCCAGCCTCTTTCAGTCCTTGTGACTCTGCAGGCACAAAGAATATATACATTTTAAAATACCTCGAAGCTGACATGAGTGACTTTATCTAGATTGACATTGGGGTTTGCCATTGGATTCCTTGGTGCAGTTACTCCTCCCATAGACATCTTAATTCTCTTCCCACTGACTGAAGGACGTGACACATTTCTACATTTGTGGTTCCCATGTTCCTGGGAAAGTCCAGAAAGAGATGACCCCTGTTAAGAGTTTGGGAAAAAGAAAAGGGAAAACAAAAGAGGGGTATGGCTCATTTTCCATAACCATGGCTCTCGCTAGTTCATTTCTTCATGTGCTTTCCATATGGAGCCAGTGGCAGAAGTCCTTAGTCAGAAACAATTTTTATCTGGTGTGGCTGTTATTCTGCTTATTCAGTTGACAGTGACATTCAGCAAAAACAATGTGAGAAATCTGTGCAGGGGTAACCAGAGTTCTATCTACACTTGAGCGGCATCAGATGTTAAATTAATTAATTTCTTGCATTGAGAGGTATTCTGTCTTTTGTTACTATTTTAATGGTATGAACTAGTGTAACAGTATAAATTCGCTGTAATGATGTGGCAAGGCCTTCTTCCCAAAACACAGTCAGCTTTACTGGATTCAATAAAAATATCTCCTTCTAACAAAGGAACAGACAACACCCTTCCTATTGCAAGACCTTTGTTTCAGCTGCTATGCTGTGAGTATTATTTGCATTCCTGTGGTATTTAAGGACCCCAGATTTCAGTGTGGGTGCCCCATGCAAGACAGGTGGCTCACACAGTGCCACAGCTGAAATGGTAAAGACCTCCTGAAAGGACATGAATTGGCACCTCTGGAAAATGTTGCACTTCCCCAGAGGAGGGAACCAGCTCCTGTCTGGTCTAATGTGGGGTTCTCAGCATCCTGGTGTTCTGTGGGGCATTAACATACCTTCAGCATTGCAAGGAATTTATGGATGTTATAGGACAGCATGGGACAGATGCGGAACAACTTTTCCTCTTCCTGGTACCACCTAACTATGCTCAAGCAAATAATTTCCTTGTGTTCCTTTCCTTAAAACGGAGGCTGAGATAACACAGTCCTTTCGTCCTTGGAGATATGCTGGTGCTTGCCATCAATGCACTGGGTGAGGTTTTGTAACACGTGGCTCTGGCAGCATCAATGCCTATTTTGCTTCTGACCACAGCAAGGTCCCTTGCTGCACCTTTGTGTTTGTCCTTCTGCTAGAGTAATGCACAGTTCTGAGATGCTCTCAGATCAAAGTTTGCTCATTAGGTTGCCTTAGTCACTAAAGTCATTAGCTCCGACTTTCTGAAGTCCTGTGAAATCACCACAGCTTTTCCTTTGAACATGTTATGGTAAGAGAAAGGGAGTCCTTTTCATCAAGAGCCTCTGGAGATGCTCAGTGTACTTCCAGCACCCCCATAATTAATTACTTTTTAAAAAATAAAGTAGTTCCATTTTTCTGTTTAAAATTATTTTAAAGTGGAGGAACTTTCTACAAGATAAAATACAGGCATTTCATTGTCCAGGTTCTACAGGAAGGGTAAATGATAATTAATAATAGACAGGCAACTACTGCAATATTACACAAAGTAGATTCACAAGATTTTTCCATATATTTTGAAACAACCACTTTCTCTCCATGATTCAAGAACCAGCTATCTAAGAATGTAGTCAGGTTGTATTAGAATTAATGGCAGCTATTTGGGTGAGTAACGTGTGTGTTCATTCTAGAGTCTGCTCACTGTATAGCTAAGGCAGGCTGTTCCTGTGTTGGTACAACATCATGTGGTAAGACAGGAAGGATGGCAACACCACTGGAGAGGAGTGAAGTAACTTGGATAAAGCAGGAGACAGCTCACTCTGGGACTTTCATTCAGTCTCAGCTTTTTTCAAGGCTTAGGAACATCATCTAGTTTCAGTTTCATGAAAGTATCTAAGACACACAGTCAAACAAATCAGTTATAACCACTGCTTTCTGCCTGGAGTCATCCTGAAAATACAAGTTTTAGATTATTTTGACAATTATTTTGTCTCCTAAATGCTCTCTGGCATCTTGTATCCAACCACTCCTGGGCTGGGACAAAGTTTAGAGCTGCATCTAATTTTTATTGATCAAAGGTCTTTCATTTGCCTTGTCAAATTATCGTTTTCCCTTGATAAAAGTGTGCCTTGCTTTGCTCAGAAATCCCCAAAATTCAGAAATCTTGCAAGGCGGAGGATTTCCAAAACATTTTGATTTTCTACAGAAACTTAACATGCACTTAGTAAGTGACATGTGACATGCTCCTCCATGTATGCTGCTACTTTCTTACAAATCTCCTTTCACTTCTAAGAATGAGCTCAGAGGGAGAGAGAGAACAAACATGGTATGTGCCTTTAAAAGAAAAGCAAGATACCCTCCAAAGTATTTTCACCTCAGCAGAGGTGATAAGACCTCTGTACATTGCAAGAAAAACTTCACAGAGAGAGGAAGGATGAGCAAGGAAAAGAGAAACTTCTTCATCAGGACCTTTAGTTTAGATTAACCCATTACTAGAACTGACAATAAATATCAGTTTGTCAAAGTGGCTAACCTGGATCGAAAACCTGGGTTTGGACATGCTGAGCTGATTATTCAGCTCTGGTCTGCTGTGCATGCAAATGGTCATCACCCTGCACTCAAACATGTTTTCCAAGGCAATCTGCTTGCTGGCACTCAGCCTTGCAGAACCGTCGTAAATGGCTCTGACTTGTCATTGTGAATCAGGATAAAAACGATCCAGCTCCTGCACAGAAAATGGAGATGTGCATTTTGTCCTGATGCGTGTGTTAAGCTTTTCTTGGGCTCGGGCTCACAGTGGCTTTTATCCTTCAAGTTGTTCATTATCAGCGTACTGCAGCAAACCAAATGGGCAGGGATTACACAACCACCGTCGCCCATTATCTTTTCCCATCTTCTTCTATCCCTTCAGAAGCAGTAGTGCAGAATTAATTATCATTCCTTTGAAAAGATATCTGAGAACATCATGTGGAACCTCCTTCTGCACAGCTTGCTTTCTTCTCAAAAGTGATTATGTAAAAACATAATTCTATTGTTTTAACTTTGATTGATTCAGACACACTAGGCTTACAGCAATTAAGCTAATATAATGAACAAATCATCAGCAGTTATATGGCAAGTTAACAGGCTACAATCAAATTGTTAAACTGCAAATGCATAATGATGAACTTTCTGCTTTAGTTTAAAATCATGACTGAAATCGGATCACTTGTGCCCTTGCAACTGATTCAATTCATGTCTCTTCATTCTGACACCATCCTGCCCCTCAGCTTTGAATAGCAAGACAGAGAAGCAGCCTGACTGTGGATGCCGTTCCATCAGGCTTTGTCGGGGAGAACCTGTGTTCCTGGTATCCCCTCCTGATGGAGAGTGGTCAGGTTGCAGACTGAATTACTGCCTTCCCAACCTTGTTACCACTGCATCCGAAACAGAACCTAAAACTCAAAGCACCCACAGGAGCACAGCTCTATGAGAACACTTGGGAATAGCCGAGCCTGAGGTTATGCTGGAGAAATCAGCATGAAGTGCTAAGCCTGTAAATTTTGTCCCTTTCCCTTTACACCATCAGGCAGGGCAGTCAAGCACAGACACATTTGTATATAACAAAACCAGGTAGAAATGCAGGTTCTTAAATTATAACCTCGACTTTTCCCAGCAACCACCTGGAGACACTTCCTAAATACATACTCTAGTGATGTAACTTTAGATGCTGGTGGACACAGCTGTTAACTTTGGATGCATCCATGAGAAGTTCTCTCTCCCCAGCTGCTAACAAAGGTGTTTTGTTATACCCACACATACATCAGCTGATCTTGACAAATGAATAACTTCAACAAACAGAGCTACTGTCAAGCTTGATCTCTTAATTTTGTATTTCATACTTGTTGGATATTAGAAAAATACAGATGACAGCTGCAGATCAGAGCTTTTTATTGACTATCTCAGATTTCTTCCATGGCAATTATTGCTCCTTTGGGATCTACCTGCTTACTCACCAACTCTCTCTAGATCCCTTTTGGATTTTTGCTCAGATTTTATGTACTCAGCTATTCCCTTCCACCAGCTTCCTTTCATTTCTTGATAGTTCATGCCATTTTACTGATGGTGCTAAGAGTTATTTTGAGGATCCAGAAAAGACTTCAGCTTTCAGCTTCTCGCTTACAAAGGTGCACTGGGGATGCTCAGATGGAGCCAAAATGTGTGTGTTTCAGTCCATCTCCTTTCCAGAAAAAGCTATGCATTGTTTTCAGGAATTTAATAAAACTGGCTTCTGTCCCTGAACACTTTAATCTCTAATGTAGTTAGGGTAAAATAAAACAGCAGTGGCAGGTCATTTAAACAAAACATTTGGAATAAAAAGGAGTCCTTACTGTCAAAGGCACTTTGGCAAAGTTAGACATTTCCCTGGTCACACTGGGTCTGACCACAGTTTGTCTTGCAAGCGGAATCTCAAAGTGTAGTGGGGTTTCCATCCTGTCCCATCTCAGCTCTCAGCTCAGCTGGTGCCGTGCCCTATCTGCCTGTACTTGGGAATCAGCGGATTTGTACTGGAAGATGCAGAAAACTCTGAAAGTGGTTGAATAACACCTTCACGCCTGATCAGTTTTCTTTTCTTTTTTTTTTTTAATGAAGCCTAATATTTGGTGAACGATGAAATTATTGCCTGTAACTGCTGTGGACTACACACAAGAATCAATGTGAACTTTTTTCCCTGCCCTATTACTCACTTTTGGGGAAAAGCTGTGAGTTTGATAAACAGCAGTGATGCTTCTGGGGTTGATGGCTTTGTGTCACTGCTCTGGATTCATGGGGCCACTGCACATGGAAGTGTAATGATCACATAAATTCCAGGTGCTGTCTCACCCCTGCTACAGAACCCATCAAATAAATTTATCTCAATGCTCTACTGCCTGCATAGGCATGCTGCAGGCTTTTCCATGCTGCTTTTCCCCCCTCTCTTTTAATGCTTTGTTTAAATCACTGCTCACACCCACAGCTGAGAAAGGGAGGTCATGCATCCAAGCACAAGTAACAAATGGGGTTTGCTGCTCTTGGACACCAGAGTTTGCTCTTACTGGGACTGTGTGGTGGCACTAAACTGCTCTGGTGGAGGCACCCAATGCCAAGCTGCAGAAAGACTGCCTGGGCACAGATGGGCGGGGGCTGTGATGTCCTTCCTTTACTCTCCTTGCCTGGCTGCCACCATTTCAACAGCCTGCTCAAAAAGCATCAGCTGAGGAGGTGAGCATCCGCTTAGTCACTTTAGGTGGAAAACATTCTAAAGCTTAAATTAAACAAAACCCAGTGGGCAAATTGACCTCTTTCATGGTCAGTGTTTAGGTCAGTGTGTGCAGTATCCATGCTGCTTGTCAGGGAGCAATTCCTACCATACATCCACGTTTTTCCCAAGCCTTGCTTGATTGTTCTGCCACACCTGACTGCCCACTCCTTCCCTGAGCTGAGCCTCAGCCACAATGCAGAGCATGGCAGGAGACTCCCTATTTCAGCACTTACTCTGATAGAAAACGGAGATGCATTTGTCTTACCTTAGGTTGCAAGGTAAGACCTGACACCCACAAAAACATCAGTGGTTTGTCTGGCCTTACTTATAGCAAAACCAAAGCACTTTACTGGCCCACCCCACTCCTTGTCCTGCCATCTGTGGCCAGTGCCTGAGGAGAGCAACACCCTGATGGACATACCCACCTCAGAGGAGCCCCTCTGGGGCCCCAGTGGGTTGTGCAGATGGATCAAATGGGGGAAATTAACATCTAAGACTGCATTGCAGCCCCCAGCGTGCAAGGAGGCTCTGAAGAGCCCTGGTTGTAGTTGGAAGGGCAGGAGCAACACTGTAGTTGTGGTTAAAGGGCTACCCTTGCCTTCCATGGTCAGAGGACAGGTTTGCTTTACAATGGAAACACTGCCTGCAAGCGCAGCAGCAGGAACCTAGTCACTGCAAAGCATCAGAAAGCAAAGGAAACAGGAGAGTGCTGCAACAAGAGGGAATAAACAGCATAAAGGTACATGGGAATGGTGAACAGGCTCAGGAAGCAGAATTCCTCCTTCCCAAGGTCAGGGTGTCCTGGAACATAAGAGGGACTTGGTGCCAGCAGAACAAGGTTTGGTCAGCTCTACCTGATGAAAGTAGTGATTGCTGCTTTCAGCCCTCATGGCCTTGAAGCAGTGGGGATGTGTGATCACTCCTCTGCTCTGGGATCACAGGTCTTGTAAAAACCAGAATTTCCAGTAGTTTGTTTCTTAGGATCATCTAGGACCGTGTTGTTCAGGAATGTGGAACTGGGCAGTACAATGCCACTTCTTTCTCTTCAGGAAAGGGACATGCAAGAAAAAAATATCTTGAAATAGCACCTGAATGCCTGTGCTGCAGGGGAACTGCAGGGAACAGAGATGAAAGTCACAAAAATAGGGAAAGCAGATGAGAATTTGATGGACAAATCCCATTTCTAGGACAGAAAAAATGCATCAAAACTGACCATCTGTGCAGGAGTTTCTAACATTTGGTTTGCTGTGAAAGAAGGCAAAGTGACTGCCACCTTTTAAAAATAATAATAAAAAAAATCCCGCTGTGCCTTTCTCATTGCAAACATTTTTAATAGCTTTTACATAACCTCCAGACTTGGCCCATTCAAGCAGCCTTGGTTTCAGTGAGGGAAGGTAGTCAGGCACAAACTGTGCTCACCGAGTTGATGAACTGTATAAAAGGCTCCTGAGACATTTTCACTCCTAATTGATCGCAGAAAGCTTCTCTGACGTCTGTCATTATCCACCTTGAGGAAAGCTTGACCCATGGGGAATGTGAAACCACAAACTGTGTAACCCCTTGAAAAATCAGTTTGCCTGGGGATAGCACAAAATCCTCAGCACTCCCCGCGTGCTGCTCTCGTTCCTCACCTTTTTGCCTCCCAAGTGCTTTTTGAGAGGAGACTGGAAGAAGAGCACAGCATCTCAAATGTAGCTGAATTACTCACAGGTTATGGAGCAAGAGGCTCTACAGCTATATACCCGTCCTAGGGGATTTTCACCAAACTCTTCATGGTTTTTACAGGGCAGCTGCTCTGATCTCAGCATTCAGCTGCCACTTGAGCATCCCTCTTGGTTTGAGTGGATCTTGGGAATTCTTTGAGAAATATGGGGACACAGCCTTCATCAACAGTGCCTGTGAATTCCTCTGTGCCTGACCTGTGTCCTTTTTCATCCTGAATTTTTCAGAACTTGTTTCAATATTTCAGCTGGGTAATTTTCCCATTGATTTACTATGATGTGAAAGGGTACTTCAGCATTTTCCCATTGGTACTGCTAAAAGTTGTGGTCGTTCTCCTAGGAAGTCCTCACCAGCTGTGACACTGCTAAGGAGCAGCAAGGGGAGAAGTAGATTTTCTTTACTTTTCCCCTCAGCACTCTGTTTTTCCCTCCTTCCTAGCTTTGGATGGTGTTTATGGCACATCACTGCCCAGTGCTTGTGTGCACCTTCAAGCTGCACCAGAACAGCTGCAGGTGCCAGACCTGCCTATTGCCATCTCAAAGAGAGAATGGCAGGAGTGAGAAGAGATGGAGTGAGGGAGTGTTTGTTCATTGTGCTCAGCCTCACAGGGCCTCAGAGGTACACACGTTTCTCTTTTTGGGTGCTGAGATCAGTCTTGAGAGAGGACATCTGAAACAGAGACAGAAAAACAGCAAATCTGAACTCTGTACCACACTTGGCAAAGACTTTGAAACAGAAGGGGGGAAAAAAGAAAAGCATGGGAAAGGTTTTTTTCTTTTCAGTCTTGTTCTTTAATCTCTCCCTCTTTTTCTTTTGTTTTGATTTTGTCCCTGTCTGCTATAGCAATTGTTTTTATGATGGCCACAGAAGGGGGTTTTGGACAGAAGCCCTGCACAGCTCCTGCTTCATGCCAAACTACCAGCATATAATGTGACCAAAGCCACCCAGCTTACCAAGGCATGGTCACAGCCATTCCCCCTGTGTCTAATGCACTAAGGTCGTGATGGATCTCATCAGGAAGTTTCTGATGGATCATAGTCCCATTCAGGCACAGGAATAAGTTTGCTGCAGTAAACCCAAGCATTGGTACTTATTGCCAGAGCTTCAAAAAGTCACAGAACTGTGATATCCAAGACCACTGTGCCATCAGCCAGTCTGTTCAGGAGTTAGGCACAGAAACCCCTCTCTGTTGGCAGGCTCACAAACTGAATGTGTAAAGTCAAGTCCCATTCTCCAAGTCTGAGAACCTTCCTCCCTCTCACCATACAACGTGGACCCTGTGCTAAACAGGGTGAGAGGCTGTGCCACACACCCACGTCTCAAAAGATACTTGGGGAATGAGGGGCAACCTCTGCTCGCCTTGATATTAAAGGAAAATAATCTGTGTACTGATGGTTTTCTTAGGGTTGTAACCAAGTGACATAGGAAGGGACAGGTTCTGCTAGATAAACTAAATTTCTTTTTAGTATTTTCTCATCCTCAGGTGGTCAGGGAGACCAATGCAGCTTCAGCAACGCTCTGAAATTATGATGCTGGCTACAGCCTACACCAGTGATAGGTGTTTTCTTTTTCCAGTGACAGCTTTTACCATCCTCAGCTTCCAAAGATTTGCTTTGTTCTCCTTGCTGGCTTCCCACCAGGCAGCTGTCCTCAAAACTGCTTCCAAAGCGTCAGTTCTTGGAGCTGGCTCCTTGAAGAAGATCAGGCTGTGCAAACAAGCATTTGCCAGGCAGTCTTAATAGATTGTGAATAAGTGTGGACAACAGACCTCTCTAGAACTGCTGTCCTTTATTTCACTCCTAAGTGAGTGTGGCCTTTTTGACTCTAAACCTTGCAAATAACAGCTTTGAATGCTTGTCTTTTGTTGCTGCTGAGTCCCAGGCAGCAAGGGCCAGACCTCACCTTTCACTGTAATGTAAGTAAATACATAGTATGTGTCTTCCAGATTTTACATTTAACTGTCTCTGTTGTCCATTTGTGCTCGGTGGACTGCCTCCAGAATACCATGTTTGAGGTAAATGCTGCCTTCCTGATGAAACACTGAAGGGCTCTGTCCCAGCTGTGGTACTCAAACTAACTCAGCCTAGCACAAATGGGAGATGACCTCAAATGGTCAAGATGCACATGAAAATATTTCTTGGAATCCTGGTCTGCATTGGTTTTACAGAAATATGTACCCACTCTAAAATAATTTTGTTTTTGTTGTGATCTGCTCCCCTGTTCCGAAACGCTTGTAGCAGTACATCATTAAAGCCAGAAGCTGATAGAGCTTTCAAGTAATTACTAGTGACAAGTATAAATAGATAAAATAGAATTTGGTTTCCAATACTGAAAGCTTGCTTTCAAGAGGATTGCTAAGCAGCTCCTTTGTAGCTTTCTCGTCTGACTGTAGAAAACCTTTTACTTTAAAGCTGATTATTCAGTCGGAAAGCAAGCCCCAGTTAGTGTGTAGCTAATGTTTAACTCAAGATGTGCTTTATATTCAAAGGTATGAGCCTGGGAGGTATGTAGTGCCTGAGGAAAGGAGAGTGATGTAACCACTGATGGATGCACGGGGGAGGAAGTCGATGAACAGCACAAAGGAATGAATCACAAACACGCCTCATTGTTCCAGACTGCTCGTTTCTCCGGCAATTGTAGTAGTAGAACTGCGAGTGAGCACTGTGAGAGGGCAGGCACGGCACACGCTGGGGAACTGGAGCGTGGCTCAGGGATTGAAGGGAATGGTAGCTCCTGCTGAAGGCTCTCTCAGTAATGTACTGCTGGTAATTTACGAAATGCCTTCCTTAGAAATGTCCTTGTTGTAAACTCTGAGCTCTGTGAACAGACTTGGGCAGCTTTGTTAATTTGTGTCTTTTACATGAAAAAGCTTTTAATTTCTTTTCCTTGAGGGGAAAAAGGAGCACCATTTAGCAAATAACAGGTACCAGATCTTGTAGCAGGGTTTAGCAGCTGCGTATTGGGGGGGGGGNNAGGGGAAATAGGTTTTGATAGGAAATGGTGGAGTTTAATCTCTGGGACAAGTCAGTACATCCCAGACTGAATCGAGCACCGGGAACTACTGTGGGATCTGAAGGGGAACTGGCTTTGGTAGAGAGTTCAGCAGGCACCTGTGATGCCATGGAACTCTCCTCAGCTGAACAGGTCTATTCATGAGATCTTTCCAGGTATCCCCTTCCAGCTCATCATCATTTTTCCTCTAGCTTTCTCTACATGACACTGCAACTTGTTTGCAGCAATGTGTGTGTCAGTGTGACAGATGGAGCCCCAAAACAGCTAGGGAAGAGAAGAAGGGGGAGCGCAAGATCTTGTCTTCTTTCCTGGGGGAATCTGCTTGCAGACTGTGAAAAAGAGAGGATCTAGCAAAGGAGCAATAAAAGGCAGAGAAATCAGAGTTGCTGACTGTCTGAGTTGTTGGCATGGGACTTGAGTTTTATAAAGCTTTCTCTGTCCATGGTATGTCCTGCCAGGATGTTGTGAGATGGATGGGACCCACAAAATGTTTTATGTGTCTGTCTCAGGAGGCAACACTGAACTGTTTCCGGACAGGTGGTGATGGTTTCATGGATGTAACTTGTCAAATGGACTAAAGCATCAAATGAGAGGAAAGGGAAAGTGAGAGGAAAAGTCTAGCTAACTTCTGCCTCTCCTAACCTTGTGCATGAATTAAACATGGGGTAAAAACGACCCTAGGGATCCTAGCAGTGTTATGGGACATGTGCTGACACAGGAAGTACCAATGTTCTTCAGGAGACCAGTTCCACTCCTCGTCTGCCCTTGTGTAAACTTTAAATGGGGATTACTGCAATCTAAATAAGTTCAAGCAAGAAACACAGAGTATGTCTTTTCCTCCCACTCATTAAACTTTCAAGATATATTGAAATACAAAATAACAAACTCAAAGAATCCTGGGCAGAGAAACTGTGTGTGTCTTAACACAGTAAGGAAGCCAACCTGTAAATTTTGTTGCATTTGTAGCTTTGAGAATCCAGTCTGGTTTATGTTCAGTGTATGGGAAAGAAAAGAGAAAATAGACAGCTTTTTTTACTTTATCAATAAATAAACTGGTTTTGGGTGGGAATTATTAGTGCTCGGACTAGAGCAAGGAGAGAATATCTTTAATCTTAGAGAAGTGAAGGAGTAACATTTTCTAATTATGTTCTTATAGTATGCTGCAGGGACTTGCTGGAAGCAGCCCAGAATCAAATAGGCTTCTTTAATATGTCTGTATTCCTGTTTGCTCCAATTCATCACTCCAGAAATAGCACCAGTATAGTGAGGATTTGTGAAACTTTTTATTCTGTTAATGCTGCAAGAAAACAAATGCTTTCCTGACTATTGTACTTCAGCTAGGAAAATGTAAATAAGTCCGTTTAGTTTCTCTCGTTCCCCTCTCCTCCTTTCTTACCCATCTTTATTCATATTTTCTCTGATTCCCGTGCTGGGGCATGTGCATTTCTATACATGCAGTGGGTACCATGAATTTTTGTCCAAATGAAGGTGTTCCATGGTCCCCTCAGGTAATATTTGAAAGAAGCCTGTGGGATAGCCTTGGAATAAGCGGTGCAGGGCATGCAGTTCCATGACCATTGGGAACCTGCTCCCTTCTATTGCTGGACAGCAGGACTTGGGAACAACCCAGACACTAATGCTGACCATGGCAAGTTTTCCTAGGGGTGCTACAGTGACTGGTTGCCCAGTGGTAGAAGTAAAGCTCTGACAAAAGGAGAGGAGCTCTTTAAATCCTTCACCTGTCAGTCCTCAGCCCATCTGGCATCAACTGCCCGAGTTCTCTTCTGGGCTTCCTGAGGTGTTCCTCAGCTTCTCTCTTCTCTTTCGGATCCCTTCTTAACTTTCTTTTTCCTGCATAGTTTTTTTTAATCCCACTTGAATGGAATGTTGAGGGAAGGGGAATATATTGAAAATTAATATCTGGAGGCTGAGACTTCCTATTGTCTTGGAATTTTTTTAACTTGCTCTCAGGTAATTGCCTCATTCAAATCCTGAAGGACTACTCCACTTCTAGGTAAGACAGTTAAGTGCATGTATCTCCAGGCTCTGTGTCTTTCTGCTAAACAATAAACTTCAATCCATTCCGTCCAATGATTAGTTCTTATATAAGGATAGAGAAATGGAAGGATGCAGAGCAAGCTCACAGAAATAATACAGAATCTTCTCAGGTTCTCTGTACAGTGAGCAAGGAGCTACGGGGTGTCAGAGTTTTCTCCTTTCCTCTCACAGTACCCTGGCCATTTCATTCTGAGTAGTGGGACAAAACAGGGAAGGAGTGAGAAGCTGCTTAGTTTAACTGTACCCAGTGGGACCTCTTTCATTATTCATCTGTTTAAGATGCAAAAGCATCCAGAGGGCATTAGGACGATGTAGACACTTCCGTCTGTGCATATTCAGCTTGAGATATCCTACAGAAGTCAGTTTTTTAAAGGTCCCCAAGCTTTTCCATTCTGCCATATGATCTCCATAAAGATGTCTCTGTGTGCACCCCAAAGTCACTGTGGGGAGCACAGACTGCCACAGCACATCCCACAGCCTGTGCGTAACCATGCCTTTCCATTCACAGCAACTTCCAAATAGCATAAAAAGCTTGGGTATTTCTGTTTTTTAATCCAGAGGCTCCAGTCTGATGTTTAACACAGATGTGTTAAAATCTTGTGGAAATTGCCTGGGAGTTATTGTTCCTTTTTATTAAGAAAGGTAAACAAACCCTGAGAGATGTAAGTGAGGTAGCGCCATGCGTGACTATTTAATAAGAGGGTTTGTGAGGTTGTAATTCCCACGGTACCACCCAGCTTCTGCCTGCTATTGGTGGTTAATTATAGCATCCACAGGGCTCCCAGCAGTGGAGCAGAGGGACACAGCGTGGCCTCTTTCTGTTAGACTTTTCCCCCACCTCAGCCTCCACTTCCCCTCCTGCCTAGAAGATAAAGAAGCAAATCCCAATTTAGTCATCAAGGTCTGAGACATGCAGTGAATAATTCAATTCCTCATTTTCACACATGGACTCAGCTGTATAAACAAACTCAGCTGTTTCAGCAAAGCAGACAAATATATTTCGCAGTGTTTTTTGGGAATGGGATATATTGCTGTAGTTGAAAGACAAGATTTAAAGAGAGAAGGGTCAGGAAAGCTTTGTTGGTGTAGCAGCATGGTGAAAACCCAGTGAGCCCTGGCTGCCAGACCTGGAACTGGGGCACCAGGAGACACCCAACCAATCGATCAGGTAATCACACCAGCAGGAACTCTGAGCTGCATGGCTGAGAGTCACGTATGGAACCGAGGGAAATGCTGACATTTGCCTCCCACAGTTCTTCCTGACACTCTGTTCAATGTGTCTGCTTTGTAAAAGCCACCAGACCCCAAAAGGCATGAAATTAGTCAGGTTTGTGGCACGAAGTTACAGCTCCAAGAGCCTCATGGCCACAATAGACATGCAGAGGTTTCAGTATGTGTGAGAATATTGCCGGACCCCTGAGTCAGCACAGCTGCAAAGTGGGGTCAGAATGAACTTTATTTCCAGTAAAGAAGACAAAAGTCAGCATGCAGAGGCTGGCTGATCAGCAAGGGCAGTCACAGCGTAACTTACAGGCTGTTGGCTTACTCACCTGGGACACTGTGTGAGTGCAGAAATGCCTTGGCACCTCCCTGTGCCTCAGGAAGGGGGTCTTTGGGTGGGGGTGCTCTGTTTGTGGAGTTAATTCATTCCTGTCTGCATTACTGCACACACACGAATTTGGCTCTAACATGGCCTCTGATGAACCTTTTCTCTATTATTGCCTTTCATCTGTTACACACTAGTATGTGTGTCTCGATGCTGCCTACAGGTATCAGATAGTAAGTACTGTGAATCATCCTCCTCCTCCTGAAAGGAAAACTGAATATTAATGGAGAGCACCATCCCATGTGAAATTTTAAATGAGCTGCAAGGAATGACCATCCCATGAGTATCAGTCAAACAGTGGAATTAAAATTTACACAGGCTAAGTACACATCTCCAGGGTCTGCTGAGGTTAACCTGCCAGCTCTTGTGGATTTTAATCTTTATTTTGGATACTATGAGATTTCTTCTTGGCTTCAATTCTGGAGAACAGTGTAACCAGAAAGATGAGCCAAGGTTTTGATACAAAAGGGAGACGCTGTCTCCCTCTACTTATTTTAAGAAGTAGGACTTGGTCCTTAATATCAACCCAAACTGTGGATCTTTCCTACATGGGTTTGAAAAAACCCAATTATGCTCTGAATGCATAATCAAAATTGGGAACAGCATGAATTTCAGGCTGGGTAGGTTGCCACCTTGTCTGGCTTGGGATTTCCTTGTGCTGCCTTTTATTGCTTGCTACAAACCAAGTCAACTCTTGCCTGCCTGGCACACACCAAGAGATGAGCTGTGTCAAAGCATTAGCCTAGAAGGTCAGGAAGTTTCAATTAAAGGAGTTTATTTGCAGTGTACAAACATGCAAGAACCAATTTCTAAGCAGTGATAAACTAAAGGGACAACGAGTCACACCCAGAAATGGGTCTCAGGCCTGGGGAGTGCAGTAGCAGATGGGGTTGGTGTGGTGATGGAGGTGTATCTGCAGCAGAGCTGTGTGTCACACCACCTGAGTCAGGAGCCCCAGACAGGATAGTCATGACACCGTTGGTCCTACACTCTCAGGTGGTCACAGCTTAGAGTTTGCTCCTCTGCCTGTCATTTCTGTGGGACAGATGTGTCCCATGGCATCCTTGCAGCATGCTTATAGGGTCAGTGAGCTCATGGTGCATCCTACTGCAGGCACAAGCTTCAACGACCACCAAGAGGGGACCTCCAGGAGCAGCATCTCACATGTCCTTCCCTGCCTGGGCATCTTCCAAAGGAACTGGGAAAATCCAAAACGTGCAGTCATGCTGCAGCCAGCCCCTCAAGGCTCTTGTCACCAGTCCCGCAGGTACCACCTGTGAGTGTGTCAGGGTGTCTCCTGTGTTTTCCCACAGTATTTTCCTGCTCACTGCATTTCTGCAGGGAATCCTTTGTGTCTGGCTGAAAAGCACTCGGAGGACAAGTTCTCTGAAGGTACAAAATAGGAGTTAGCGGTTGATGCTGATAATCTCCTGGTTAATGTCCCAGGGGGTAAAGGTCTGGGACGGGTACACACTTGAAATCTCCTGTGCTCAGTTAAATTGCTCTGAGCTTTGGGGGCTGAGAAACTGGGTTGGCTGTCCCCTGGGAAGCGTTTCACATTAGTGTCCTGTAATCGCTCTGGAAATAAAACTGGGTGTTTGCACAAGGCTAAGGCCAGGGGGGCACGAATGGGTTAACCCGCAGCAGCTGAAGTCGTTCCAGTTTCCAAAAAGCTGTGAATACACAATTCAGTTTCAAGGATCCATTAAGCCCACCCAGCAACAACAGATTTACTCCTGGCTTCCTTGTGGGCTGTTCTCTCACATGATGAAACACCTACCCCTTTGATACACAGCCTGCTCCTTTCTCACACCTCTCAGTGAAGGCTCTGCTTATTGGGCTGCTCCTGCTGCCATGCACTTTGCTCCAAGGTTTTACCCCAAGCTCGGTGTCTCCCTGTGTGTGGCAAAAGCCTTTGCTGTGTATGGTGCGTGTAAAGGTAAAAGCCACCCACCCAGCTGAAAGGGAAATGTCCTCTGGTGTTATGTGTTCATTGTACAAAATAAGACAGGGTCCTGATGCCTGGTATCTCCCTCTGAAATAAATGTGTCTTTCTTCTCCTCTCTCTTTAAATTGAAAGGAGATGTATGGTTTGCTCTTTGCATGTGTACAGGGAGAAACAATAAATGAAAGAGGGGTCTCGTATCACTGATGGGTCATGCTTGAGCAAGGTTTTCCTTCTCTTTATGAACTGGGAGAACAGAAAAATAGAGCAACCTGGTAGTCATTCACTTACTCTTGGCCCTCCTTCATGTTCTGTGGGCCAAATCTGTCCCTTCTTTCCCCAGTTTCCCCACTCCTCATGGACATTATTGCCAGTATGGGAAGGGAGGACTAAGCCACTGTATGCTGCGTGCTGGTGGCAGCGGCTCCCACACCACCTGGCACAGGTTCCCACTGCTGGGTCTCCCAGCCCTGCTTTTTTCTGGTGACTTGGAAGTATTTCCTAACAGCGGTGACCAAATTCCTGGTCCAACCCCAAGCACTGTTTCCCAAACAATTATTCAGAACCATATCAGCGCTTCACAGCCCTGATTTTCCTGACTGAGAGACAGCTAATTAAAGGAACAGGCACAGCACAGATTTGTTGTCAAGCAGGTAAAACTCATTAAACAGCAATGACATTGGTTCATTAATATCTCCCTCTATTTCTCTTTTCTTCCCTGAAACTGGGTAGAATGGGCAAGAAAGGCTGAAGAGGAGGGAATTAAGGAGACAAGGAAGCCATTCAAAGCAGGTGGGATACTTGCCCTGTAGAGGTAGTAGCTCTGTTGAACCAAGGAGCTGCAGTAGCATCCCACTCATGTGGCTCCTGATGATGCTCAGCTGTGGCCCAGAAGCAGTGGGAGCTGGCAGATGCAGCCATTGCCTTCCCCACTTCTGCATCCTCTGCCTTCCCCTCCAAGGAAAGAGCTGCTTTTCCATCCCTAGAGCCAGCCCCGAATGTAGGTAGATGGAAATTGCCTGGAGACACAGACGTGTGGGCTGTGAGCCCTTCCCTTCCCGCAGCGTGGGCTGGCTGGTGCCAGTGACCCGTTTGGCGGGCTCCAGGCACGAGCTGGCTGTGGCAGGCGGGAGAGTGGCCTTTTCCCACACAGGGTGCTGCCCTGCATTTTTTTCCCCTTCCCTCATCCCAGCTATCATCACCTTCCTCTGCAAAAAGGAACATCTTGTTGTAAGCAGGATTTTCCCCCCTCCCCCACCAGCAGGCAGGATTGCTGGGTCTTTTCCAAAGGCTCTTGTGCCACATCTGCTCTCTTGGAGGATATTCATCCTTTGATCAAAGTCTGTCTCCTACCATATCATCCATGAAAGTCTGGGATTCCTGATCTCTTCATGAGGCTGAAGGTTCCTTTCTGAAGGGCTATAATCTCTATGATTGGGTAGCCCAGAGTTGTTCCTGCCTGCCTAAACCCATCTGTCTGAATAATTATTTCTGTGGAAGCATGAACATTGTCAAGAGATCGATCTCCAGAACCTGAGGAGGAGTGTCTGACTAGGTCAGAGCGCTCAAGATGAGCTCACAGACTCATTTGAATGGCAAATTTTTAGTGTAGAAAGGATGTAAGTTCATCTCTCACTCTCCTTTCAATTGATGAACTCAAAGAAAGCAGGGAGAGTGGTGTTCAAAGGGGCATCTCAGAGACTTTTGACCAACCTTCCCCACAAGTGGTCTATCCCAGGGCTTCCCTAGCCCCACATGCCAGGGGTACATGGTTATCCTCGCCCCGTCCTTCTGATCTGAGAGGGATTTAAACAGTCTATTCAAGGCAGAGCTGCTCCTATGGGACAAAACTGTTCCGAAATTTTTCCATGTCTCTGGTGATCACGCCCTCCTTTTCGGGCAGGATACTGTTTCCAGGGTTTGTTGCCCATCCCATCATAAGGAAAATAACTCTTGTTTCAGGGAGGAAAAGAGAAACATATGGAGTCCTAGCACCCCAGAGGAGAAAAGGCTGCATACTGAATGGAGTCACGGTGTGTTTGTAACGACAGGCAGTGCATGTACAGAGAGAGACCACACAATACCTTTCACACAAATCTTACAAGTCTTAACTGTTACATACACACAGTAGTGTGGGGAAAATGTGTTTTCTTCAAATAACTTTAGTGGGAGGGGAGTTCAGAGGTCATTTTGTTCGTAAGAAAGTCATCCAACACGTGCAGTGCTATCAGAGAGATGCTATGAGGACATGCTTCTCATGGAGAAGGAAGAAGACTCATTCCATCGGTGCAGTTGAGGAAAAGCCTATGGTAGAGAAGTACAGCTGCGTGGAGAGGGAAGCCAGGTGGATGTTATTATATGGGTCACAGGGTAGAGGTAGGTGTGTCCTAAACAAGACACCTGGGAGAAGACTGATGCTATAGGAGGATGGCTGGTTGCTGCTGTTTCTTTTTCACTGCTCTTCAGGAGGTTATTCAGGCTCCTGAGACTAAAAGAGTTGGCCTCTTGTGTCTTTCATTGGAGAAGCTGTTCCTGATTGTAGAGTTTGGAGAAGGAGGACTATTCATCAGGTTTGGCATTTAGTAGAGGAGTTGTACTTTAGGGTGGAGCACAATGTAATAATCTGTCTTATTTTATAGGCTATGATTAGGATGTAATCTCTTTTTTTTCTGCTATTATAAAGTGACATTATTAAGTTACTTCCAATCCAAAAAAGTGTTAACTTGACTTTTGTACCAAAAAGATATTAAGTGGTGTCAGGAAGGAAATGGTTACTACCAAATCAGGCTGTCCAGGGTAAATTTGGGATCAATGTATATGGACTAGAAGAGTGCCCTTGTGGCCCTCTCTGGCTGGCTAACAGTAACCAGAGCTCAGTCAGAGTTTAAGGCAAGTCAAAGGTGGAAACTCTTTAACTTGTGTTATGCAGGGGATCAGGGAAGGCTGTGACAGTTCATACTAATGCTTCTTTCTAGTCCTGAAATATGGTCTCAAAGTTGTTGATGACAAGATGATCTTGGTAAAAATTAAAAAAGGTTCTGTTGTTTTCAAGCTCCCCAAGAATGTGAGTAAAGGAACATAGAACTTCTGAAAAATTAAGCAAAAGTATTGAGATGACACCTCTAACGTGCTTCTACTCACCACTTATTGATGTGGACAAATATAAGAAAGTCTGAAAACACAGGAAAGTGTACTAGCATTAGCCTTCTCTTGGATCTCTTTTTCAAGCTTACCAGATTGCTAGAAGGGAGATAGAAAACTTCCAAAGAAACTGTTTTGACTGCCACTAATGATAGCAATAGTAAACAAAATCATTAAAATCCGTAGTTATTGCAAAGACAGGTGAAAGAGTTAAAACTTTACATCAATACTGAGTGTGCCAAACACAGTAAGTCTAGGGTTTCTGGAGCACTAATACTCACCTATTGGCCTTTCTCACTGGACCATAACCTGCTCTTTGTGTTATTTTGTCCAATGCAGTAATACTTTTCTGAGGGTAGAAAAAGGTTTGTGACCTCCACTTCTTTAAAAATTTCAGGGAGGACCTATCCAGGTGGGAAGAAAGTGATCTTCCTCTGCAGGGGATCTTCAGCATGTTGAGAAGCCTGTAAACCCTCCGAGATGAGGTGAGAACACATGTTTGGGCTGGTTCCTGGTTGTTTGGTGTTTCAGGTGGTGACTTGTGCCAGAGGAAAACCTGCAAACCAGCAAATCCCGACCAGGATGCTACTGCCACTGCACTGAGCAGGGCTACATGGCTGCATGGGCAATGTGTTTGGCCTAAGTATAATTTAGGGAGCAGAAAGAGACATTCCCATGTGTATTCATGCAATCCTTGCTTGCTTGTCTAACACAGCAGCTCTTCAGGGAATATTGTTTCAGTGGTTGTTTTTTGCCAGCTCAGAAGTCGTTGAGTTATCAAGTAGTAAATCATTTCAATGAATAATGACACAAATAAGAGAAATCTAAAGAAAAGAAAAAAAGCCATGAATTTGTACCACCTGTCCATGGAAATGAGAATGGTAGGGACAGATACAAAAAACATCTACAGAAATTCTAATTTACTCCAAGGAAAATTTTATATCTTTTGTGGTGTTAAGCATGTATGAACAAGTTAAAAATAAGTTTTGCTTCAGTACGCAGCACTATTTGCTTGGTTCAGAGACAGATTCTCCAAAAAGAGAGCAGAAAACTAACCAAACCGACATCATTATTTCTCAAAATCTTTTTTTTTTCCTCCTTTACTAATGTTCTTTTCGAATACTGGAATCATTGGGTCCCGCTCAGGTGCAAATCGCGGCTGTCCAGGGGCTGTAGTGACTAAATTTTAACAAACACTGTCACCTTCTGGGCACGCCGCAGCAGTGCAGCTTCCATCCAGCTCTTCCTGCAAGTAAGGCTATTTCTCCCTGCCCAAGAGAGCCACGGGTTCTCCTGACTTGGAAACTTTTCTGATATTCTACCAAGCCTAGATCCATTGGCTTGATCAGCCCAGAAAAATGGAGCTTTATGTCTTCGGGTGAACTTAATACTGAGGGACTTTGGTTTGTGTTTGTTTCTATTTTCATGCTTAGAAACCCTGCCTGTGTGGGATTTGCAAAAAAAAAAAAAAAATTTATTGCTTCCGGTACATTTTGATACTTAAAAATATAAACAATATATGATTCTGAGGATGTTAACTAACAGCTGATACTACAACCTGCCTTGATCATGCTCCCTGAGCAGGAAGACCTGTTGTTTCAGACCCACTGGACCTACTGAAGGTGCTTGGGGTGCAGTGGGAGGGTAACCTGCTGCTATGGGATGACACCTCCCATCAGTTTAGCCAATGCCACATATAGTTGAACTTGGCCACTTGCCAACATTGGTTAAAAAACCCACTAAAATTCAGTTGTTTTCATTTTCCTCCCTCTCCTAGGCTGGAATTTGGAGGTTTAGCAATTAGAGCTGCAAGACTGGGATGCAGAGATTGAGTATTCCTTTATAAATCTCCTGAAGGCTTTCAGTCCTCTTGTGGAGATCTGGTTTCTCAGTGGCTGATTGGTGAACAAGCAGGATATTGGCACTCTGAACATTTCCTCCATGGAGCAGAGCTCTTTGGTAGCTGTTGCTCTGCAGCCATTACCAGTTTTTAAGTAATTCTTTATATTGTGGTTGATTTCCCCAACTTTGCGTTGTCTAAGGCCAAGCCAAAAGGGTGATGGGGGGAACAGCTGTCCTCCTCCTTGGGCTTAAGGGAGTTGCTGAATGCTCTTTTGTTTAGTAATATTCACAATAATAGAGTCTGTTGCTCAAAGGATGGACCTGCAAGACCTGGTTGACCTAGAAAGTCTTTGCTGGGACTCTTGGGGGTCAGTGAATGCTAGGACACTGTCTGTGATATCTATTTTGAGGGATTAGTAGCAGCAGCAGTCAACAGCTAAGAGAGGATAAGGAGGGAAAAGCAAGGCAGAAGCTTCAGGGCAATGGTGTGGCAAAGTGTGTGGGTTTGTCTTTCATTCTTTTGATTTTTGGTTTGTCTAACATCAAACCTTCATGCTTACTTGGATGCAGCAGTGTCTTGCAAAGCCACAGCATTTTCAAATCTAATTTTATCCTTCTGATTGGAAGAGCCCCCCAGTGTTTTGAGTTTAGGCTGACTGCTGACTCCAGCAGGGATAGGAGAGGGCAGCAAGAAACTGGTCAAGGCAGCCCCTTGCCTCTGTGCTCCTCCAGGTACTTGGTTTGTGCCTTTCTTCAGCGTGTTTTTCCTTGTGCCAGGATTTTTTGCCTGCGTTCCTGTGGTGGCTAGTGTTTATCACCAGCTACACTGCTGTGGTACAAAGGGAAAGGTCTGCATCTTCTGTGTGAGCACCTATTTTCATGGAACAGTGCCTCTGGCAAGAGTATTGAGCCTATTTCAGCAATATTATGTTTTTCCCTCTCTTCCCAATGATGCTTTATTTAAATCATGGCTACTTTTGAAATATACGTAGGAGACATTCCTGGTTTTATATGGATTCTAGCTGAAAGTCAGTTTAGAGCACTTAAGAGCCTCATTTTCCACAACTGTATGAAGCCTCACAGGACTACTCAAATTTGTGGGCTTCTCCTATTTAGAAACACTAGAAACAGCTCCTGGCTTAGAGCAGTACTTCACAGAGCACTTGCATGTGTTCTTTTCCTCCTTATTCAAGGAGCAAAACAATCACAAAGATTGTTTTACCTGATCTAAGAGCCCAGATCAAGCAGCCACCCCACCATGTGGGGCTACCTCCCCGTGTGACCACCCAGCACCAGGCTGATTATGTTTGGCAACTTCAATGGCTATAAGCCCCCTCCAGGAGTAGAAGAGGTGTGATGGGCAGCAAAGCTGCCAAATCTGGGGCTTGACATCTGGGAGCCTTGAGGAGCTATTTTATAGATGCAGTTTGGATCTGAGTAAGTGAATTTTGGCCATCTCCATTATACTGGAGGCACTGTGATGGAACCAGGTGGTGTGACCCCACACCTGCTTGTCTCTCCCCTGCCCAGCAGTGGTCCTCCACCCTTGTCCTTTGCCAGTCTGGAGCAATCCCTCCTGGTCTTGTGGAGCAATCCTGCCGTCCAGTGCTCGCCTGTCCTCCTCTGTCACCAAATTATAAGGTATTTTTCCACCTCTAGAGGACACTGTGTCCTTCCATATGCTCATTTCTCTGCTTTGCTCTGGAGGCATCAGCCCTGCTCAGTGGCTGCCTGCCAGGGGTTGCAGAAGTTTGTGGTGAGCTGGGCCCATCGTACCCAGGTTGGGAAAGGTGGTCATAAAGGCTTGAATGGCTCTGTCACCTGCTGCTGTGTGTCAGGGGCACTAGTCCCTCTTCACCTGCTCTGTCCATAGTTCTACAAACCCAGGAGGACCTGCTGGCTTCTGGGCTTGGGCAGGGTGGGGCAAGGACTCAGAAGGGCTTTGTAGGTGCGGGAGAACATTTTCTTGCTCTCAACACACAGATCCAGAGATCACCTGGATTTTGCCTTTTCAGTACACTGTGGGGATCTCCTTCCTCATGGGACTTTCTTCCTTTTGGGTCTATGATTTTGATGCCAATGCTGTTCCCCACGTTCATGATAGCAGGCAAACAAGGAGCTGTCAGGCTGAACATAAGCCCAGGAAGGTCATGTCTTACTGGAAGACTGTACAGGTTTTCATCTGTTTTCTTGTCTGTTCATAAGCTTTGCTGGTTTAGACTTGACTTTTTCTTTTTTTTCCACTTTTGTCTCATTCTGGTATTTTGCATTACAGTAGGGAAACTTCACTGTCAAGATGCCTTGTGCTAGTCAAAAAACTTATGGAGTACATTAGCAGAATGACTTTTAAAATGTAGTGGTGGTTGACCAGGAGGTAGTAGTTTACCTGGAAGTAGACAGTGAAGTGTGTGATAATACAGCTGCAATGCTGGGGGGGCAGGTGCAATACGGCTCCAGGTTTTTGATGCCGTAGTTGTGATGGAGTCACCTTGCTCCTCCTTGCAAGTTGCTTCCAGATGGCTCATTCTGTCAGACTTCTCTGAAGGATTTATCAGCAGAGTTAGACTGTGATGTTCTGGGCTGAGCATATCGAGGTGCCCCTGGAGGGTCCCTCTCCCATGATGACAACCCCCAGCAGAAGTTTTGGACATAACAGTGGCCCCCTCTCAGCAGGTGTACAAGCAGCCCAGATGCAGGGTTCATGTTTTTAAGTCTTGTGGTGCCTCTTGCAGCTGAAGACACATCCTCGCTTTGAATCTGAAGACTGGCAAAGCCAACTGTAGAGCAAGGTTGTTTCATTTTAATTGAATCAGCAATGAGGCCATTTTGGAGGAGGATTCCTTTTCCAATCTGAAGTTTGGCCATGGTTTGTGCATCCATGGATAAACAAGAGTTGGGTTCTTTCCACCAACTGTCCTTCCCTTGAAGTGCATTTCCAGCTTTATGTCATATCTGAACTCTTTCAGGGCTTTTCCAGAAATCCATTGAAACCTGCCACTTAAAGCAAAATCAGACAAGAGATACCAAAGGATGAATCCTGATAGGCTCCCACGTTTGCTACTGAATTTTGTGTTTGGCGCATTGCTGGTAACAACCCATGGGTTGCACAACAAGAAAGTAGATGGTGGGGTGGGGGTGGGATGTCATATGCAAATGAGGATAAAAATTTTCCTTAAATCATCTAGCTTTTCTTTCTGAGAGAAAGTGGGAAGAGGGGAATGTGGAAAGCAATGTATTGCTGTGTAAAACAGTTTTTTTTAGTTACCAAAGCGGGCAAATTTTTGTTTTCCAAGTACTTTATGAGGAACAGGATTGTAAAAATTGTGCAAGCGGTAAACCTGTAAAAGACAGCCGTGGTGAACACAGAAGGTGATTGTATTGCTCCAGCTTTGGAAGCACAAAAGCCATCTGCAGAACTCCTTATGGAGCAGGAAGACATGGGGGTCACTGTTTCCTACAAAATGCAGACACTCAGCTGTATTAATGTGCTGTCGCAGGCATCTCCAGCTTTCCAGTGCTGCTTTGCTACCCTGTGCCCCTGATCCATCTCCCTTCTGCCTCCCAGGGAGGTGGACGTGGCATGGAGGCAGCAGCCTCGATGTGTAATGCAGGCACTGACCTTTCCCACAAATGCTTTTCTCCGCAGCCCTCGGGACATCTGCTGGCCCTGGAGAGCCTTGAAACAATGCGGGTTTCCTGGCCCTCTGTGTGGTTTTTCCTCTTATAGGAAAATATATGCTAGAATATTTGTTTTCCAGTGGGGTTTTTTTCCCCCAGTGTTAGCATGTGTGCATTGCCTGCAAGGCTGGAAAGTCATGGTGAAAAGAAGACCATTCAGACCGAGATTTGTAGGGACAAGCTGTCTTGTTTCAAGGGCAGTGCCCTGCATGGAGGGAGTCCCTGCACAGCAGGAGTTTGCCCAGCTGCACTTCTCTCATGAGTTGGGTAGGTTTCTCTCACCAGTGGGATTCCTCAGGGTGTTTTTTTTTTCTTCTCTTGCCATTCTCTCTACCATACCCCATCCAACACCACTCATAGTTGGACTTGCTGCAGACCATTGCCTTCCATCCACATCTTTCCCTGAGCCTGATAACTTATTTGATGAAACCCTATCTCCGAGACAGACACCTGTTTTGAAAATGATTCTAGCAGAGCTATTGCTTTGCTTGTTAGCCTGTGCCCATCATGGTATACCCTGAGTCAGCCTGACTTGAGTGTCATGGGTAATTTTTTACTGCTGTTCATCACATTTTTTAGACCACTTTCCCCCTGTGAAGACATACGTCTTCTGTGATCTTGTTGCTTCTTACTGAACTAAGCAAATAAAACGCTTTAAATTCCACTATAAGGCAGCTGCTGAATCACATTTGTGGGTTGTGGGTTTTTTTACACCCTCTACATTTTTTTCAGTAACTTTTTTTTTTTTACAAGTGTAAACCAGGACTGGACAAAACATTTCTGTATTTGGACTTGCCAAAACTGTGTACAGAGTTAAACTAATGATAGAATGTTTCTTAATTGTTTTTAACACTCATGGCTTGTGAATGAAAACATTTAGCTTTCTTTTCAGAATGGTTCCTTCTCCTAATTCCAGTATACTGACTAAATCCTTTCCCCTAAAATATTATTATCTAAGGTTTGATTAAAGCCATGAAGAATGTGTGTGAAAGTGGTTCTGGTAAGCCATTGTTCATGGGAGCTGGGAATAATCACTGTTTACATTTTTTTAAATTTTCCTGAAAGATCTGAGGTGCAATATGGACAGCTTTAGTTTCTATGGGAGCCAGCTGAGTTGAGCAGCTGTGGGGAGGAGGGACAGCATGGAGTTTTGGAGCAGTTTTCTCTAAAACTGCAAGAGAGAACATTTTTAAATGCAGACACTTGTCCATGCACTGATGCTCCCCAATACGAGTAATGGAGGTTAAAACCCAGCCGTGCTGTTTCTTTGTGGCTGCTGTCTCGCGGGGCATCCTCTGGCTGGCATTTGATTGACTGGGAGGAAGCAGGATTTCACGTTCACTACTACAAGCCCATTCATTTGGTAACACTATCTGTGATCCTCTTTGAAATCCCCCAAGCAACTGTTAATAGCTGGGTCCCAGGAAAAGCGATCTGGCAGGACTGGCCCGTGGGGAGCCCAGTTGCCTAGCACTGGGCTCAGTGTTGTGAAACAGTTGGCCGAACCATCAGACTGGCTCAGCTAAATGAATTAAGTAATTGCACAGCCCTGCAGAGAATATTAGTGAGGAATTTCCATATTGCAGCTCTTGATATGCCCGCCTTGCAGCCCTGTTACCACAAATACAAGGCCTTGGCTGAGCAGGCAGTAATTTGATATTAAATGAGGTTCTTATTTAGCAGACACAATGAAATAGGGCAGAGTTTTATGTTGCGTTAGTCATCTAAATGCTTTTGATTAGCATTCATTAGGATGAGGCATAACTGAGTGAAGGTATTCTTTAGCCACAGCCTGACCCTTCGGAAGGAGGGTAATTAAGGAGCTAAGAGCTTGGGAATAGGAATTAGGCCACACATGGCAAGTGCATGTCAGCTCACTCTCTCCCTCTTCTGGGAACCACCTCTGCAAAAGAGGTCGTGGGGAAACTTGGGGGATGGCCCACTCTGCCTAGGGATGAAGCTCCTCCTTGTCTCACTCTCCAGGTGTTAATTTGACAAATCACAAAGGCCTCTTGGAAAGCAAGCCATCTGCACAGGCACACATTGCTCTTTCGTTTGGACTGAGTGTATCAGGCCATGGGAGTAATGCTGGGGGGTTTGTTGGTTTATTTTTAGGAGATCATGGATCCTCACAGGAAAGGTGGTATAAAAGAAGGTAAAAGCTCTGACTCTTAATTTTGACCAGTTAACAAATGTGCACAAACGTATATAATTGTCAAAGCTGGCTCCACCAGGGTGGCAGTAACCATGCTGGTGGCTTCCCTACAGGAATGCTTCTGCTCTCTCAGAGAAACGGATCCTAGAACTGGTGGAAAAGCCACCCAGAAGTCACTGGTGCCTCTCTGCCAGTCCAGGTTGTGACAGTAAGCTGTGGATGGTGTTATCCAGCTTGCTTTTGTCCTGTTTAGGTTTCTGTGTTTTAAGCTTTGTCTCCATTTCTCTTGAGCCTGTGCACTGTAATTGATTAATTGTTCTGCCTCCTCTCTGACCAATTTAGTTCTCTCTCAGCATTAAATGCCCTAGGCCCTTTACTCATGAATGCTCTTTCGAGCTGCACTTTTTTCCTCTTGGTTGTCTATCATCTGGCAGGATTCAGCAAAAAGTAGAGTGATAATTTTATTAGAATTCCCAATGCTTGATGTGCGTGTGAGTTTGTGGAGGGTGGCTTGTGTCTTGTTTACAGTGAACTGAGAACTTGTGCCCTCTGTCCTAAACATGCTCTGGTCCTCTTGGGTTTGAAAACATCCCCAAAGCCTAATTGGTTTGGAAGGGATAGAATTTGGCCAGTGCTAAGGCCTTGGCAAAGCTCCCCTCCTAAATAAATGTGGTGATAAGTGACCACTGCAAGCTCTTTTGAGCCGTGATGAAGACTCAGGGGTACCCTTTTGTCTGGAGCACTCCCTAGGTCTGTGAAGCCAGTCCACAAGTAGACATTGGGGTCCTCTGTTTCTCCAAAATTGAAGAGTGGGTTCCACCTGTGAAGTGAGGCTAGGGATCTGGATATATTCCCTTTTTCGGAAAAGGAGGAGTGAAGGTTTTGTATCAAGCAAAATGCACTAACAAGCTGTCAGGTCTGCCTGTAACATTGGTTCTTGCAACAGCATCCACAAGGCAGCTGGCACTTTGGGGGAGGAAAGGAATGAGAGGGAAGAAATCATTCAGCGGGAGGTGCCATTCTGGTTGGAGTAGAAGCAGCCTATTCTTTTCCTGAACCATGGGAAAGGAAATGTCTTGATTTTTGAAGATGAAAAAAGGCTGCACCTGCAGCAGAGATGTGAAAAGAGTTGCATAGGGTCAAAACAAAACAACCCCCTCAGCAAGCCTGGCACATGAAAGTGTCCCTGGGCTTTATTTTGCACTTGTGCTGCTCATATACCACTTGCAGTTGCTGGGACCTGGCAGTGGTAGCTGCCTGCATCCCGACAGCCGGCATGTGAGAACCTGGAGGGAGGCCTGGCTCTCTCTCAGCCCTAGTGCTGCTTGGCCTTCCAGCAGTGTGTGTAGGACTGGCTGTGTTTGTCTGGCACCGAATGTACAGACACTGATCTGGCAACACAGATATTTGAAGACTATTTCCTTGAGGGAAAGGGTTTCTTTATTTTTTCTGCTGTAATACACTAATGACAATCAAACATGACTGTACTTACAGGGGCACCTTGGAGTGTGCACAGAGATCTGAAGGTAGGTGTGAGAGGGGCAATGAACCAAATCCAAACACGGAAAACTAAATCTTCAGGGCTGAATGACTAAAACCATACAGTATGCTGCCTGCAAAGGTTTTCTTGGATTGCAGTAGTCTTAGTTCTGGCAGATGCAAGCAGCAGCTCAAGCATTTCCTTTTTATTCCTCTTCAGCAATTGTTCTTCAAGCCCTGACTTTTTGATAAAGTCTCCTAGCTGTCTTTGGTAAAACAAACAAGTTTTCTCCAATGCAAGGTGCTTGCTATAAGATATTCTTGTTTGAGCTGTGTTGGTTGACTCCTTGTTGGTGACATGCAGTCAGTTGCCTTCATTTTGGGCCATATAACCCATAATCAATACAACTCTCGTAATCAAAAGGTACTTAAAGCCACTGAGCCTTTCCAAAGGGAAAGGAGCACAAAAGTAGCAGATGAACCTGGAAGGATAATCTTGGAAAACAAATAGGAAAGGATATTTCTCAAGCAATGGAGCTTTTGTAGGTGATGAGCATTCCTAGGAAACCTGGGCACATGGTTACTTATCTTATAGTTAAATAAGTGAGGAAGATTTCAATTTAATGTTCATTTGTGTGCAACTCTCTTTGTGAAGCTTTAGACAGATTGCTTGATTGTGCCTGTCTGAGGCCTCTGATTCCCCATCATCCTCATTTTCATTGCTTAAAAAATGTATTGATCTCAAAGCAGCCATGGACAGTTTCAAGTATTATCACAGCAAATAGCAGGGAGCCAAAAAATATTTGGGAAACCCCGTGGGCATGCTTCCCATTACGAACATGTGTTATGTGTTTCATTTGGTCCAGAGCTGAAAGACTCCTTATCAAACTTTAAAATAAACACATTTTTAAAGTTCCATCTTTCTGGCATCAGTACTCCGGATTGGGAGGTTAAAGTTTATTTTCCCCAGTTAAGTGTGCCAACGAATATTTGACTTCTGAAAGTTCATGGAGAGTGAAAACCAAAGGGTCAGGAACACATCTGAACTGAATTCTGTCTTAAAGGTGGATGGTTATCCATGGAAATAAGTTTGTGGTATTTTCCTAGCTCCTAGAATAATAATAAAAAAAACCAAATTCATCATCAATTTGCTTTTTAATAGTTCTCTTTCTGCATGTGATTTCTCTACTGCCTTTCTCCTTGGTACCACTCCTAAAGGTTTAACCTCATCTGTGACAAACACTGTGCTAAAATACTGAGGGGACAAAACTGGACAGCTCTTGGTTTTCCACTTCCAAGTGCTCTCTGTGGGTAGTGTGGCCTGTGGCATTCACTGTTTGGATAGCTGCTAGATCACATTACCTGTCTGTCCCCTGGCATTGTAGCAGTAACCTGGCACGGCAGCTATTTCAGTGCTACTTCCCTTTGCTACCTGGCACCAGCCATACAACATTTTTATATACTGAATTATTTATGGACTCATAATTATTTAGCATCCATATGTCAATGTTACAATGCCCCTGTTGGCCATAAAGGAGCAAAAGCTTTCTTTAATTAAAATTACATGGTCTGTGTCAACTTTCCTTGGACCTAACCTTTTAAAACGGAGTTGGGAGTTTGAATTCCATCCTACCAAATACTTGTGTTTTAAGCAAAGACTAAATACAGAGCTTTCTTTCTGTGAGACTGGTCATGGAAGCCAATAATTTTATGAGTTTTAAGAAGGTTTATGTTCTACTGGGGAGTTTACAATGGACTTCATTGAACTGTAGACCACAGTGGCAGTATTTTTTTTACAAGTAACTTCTAATAAGGAGGAAGCAGTGTATAATTCAGACTGTCAGTGGTCCTGTCTAAAGACAAAAGCTTAAGGTGCCTCAATGACGATTTGAAAATCTGCTGAATATTGAGGGCAAACTGGTAATTAGGGTAGTCAATCGGTTTGTTTTAAATAATGCACAGCTGTCCTTTTTGAAAAAATATTGCATCATTAGGCATTGTAGAAATACACCGAACCGCCATGTAATTTAATTACACGACCACCCTGCAAGTTCCACGAGCCGTGCTCAGTCCTGGCATAAGCGGGTGCAAATCCCTCTGGCAATTGCACCTGCTTATTCCCAAGCTAAATTTGATCCAGTGTTGTTTTCCCTTCTCCCTGAGACCTGGAAGGTATGGAGATCCACTTCATACTGTGCTGTTCTTGGAGGTATTAGCTTTATTCCACACACAGAGCAACTCTAGACTTGATGTTGAACTCACTTCTGCTATAATTTTCAGGAGAAAAACAAAAAAGGCTCTTGAATGCAGTTGTTAAGTATTTAAGGTTATCATAACCAGAAACTCCATCATTTTCTGAGTCACATCTGCCATGGAAACAGCATTGGCCCCAGGAAGCAGAAAGGGACCAGAACAGAGGAACCATTACATGTTTATCAAGACTGTTCCCTTGGTGATATGCTGTGATACATAGCTTTCGATCTGATGCTTACAGAAGTTATTAATTCTATATTTGTTTAGGATCTTTGCTTTATTCAAGGTGTGAGGCTGCCACTCTCTCTTCAAACTGGCTTTCACTTCGTGAGCGGTTTCCTCTGACAGGGGGAAAAAATTTTCTAAGAAACTTCCCACATGCTCCACACTTGCCATGCAGCTCCCCCAGTGACTTTTTTCTTCCTACCTTGTAATACCTGCAGGTTAATTACCACTTCAAGATTTATCTTGAAATCTAGAGGCCGTCTTTCCAGATGGAGAAAAAGACATCCCAGAATGGATAAGAATCTTTGGGAGATGGTTCTTCTAAAGGGGAATGCTTTTATTGGCTTTACTTTAAAATAAAAGCCTCTACCTGCTCCAGATTTACTGCTTGCTGTACACATGTGGTATGTGCTGCCCCATGGAGCCCAGAGGTGGCACGGAGCAGTGTAGATGGTGCAGGGAAGATATTTCAAAGTGTTCAGTCTTGCAGGACATCTTGAATAGCTTTGGCTCACTCCAATTAGCCACAGTGAGACAACATGTGCATGCCAGGCAGAGGGACATAGACCTGACTTTTTCATTTCTAGAACTTGATTTTAAACATTTGACTGAGATGGAAATAAAGCAAGACTTACATATGATGTGTTCTGTGAGGAACAGCTAGTGTCAGGAGAAACCTTGCTCTTTCCAAGCATTGAGAAACAAGAATCTCTGTTGAGTAGAGAGACAATGAAAGGCAAAAAACACATCAAACAAGTACCCAAAGTTTATAAAATAGGCACGTAGTCGTGACCTTCCTCCAGTTACACAGACATGCGCACGCACACATCAGCCTTTAACTTCAACAGGAGTTGCTCACATGTGTCTTTGGACAGAGCTTGTCCCTAAACTGATTTATGTCCAAAGGAAACTTGGGCTCTGATTCAGGTTCAAATCAGGTTCAGCGCGGCAAATCTTGAACTCGGAGTCAGACCCTAAAGCAGCCCTTTAAAGAGGCAAACAAACAGACCAGACCAGCTTTTCTCCCTAGCTGGAGCTCTCTAGCCTCGTGGTCGGGTCTAGCACACCCTTCTGCCTCCCTGCTCACTGAAACACAGTTATTTTTAAAGTGATCTTTATTCCACCCAGGAGAATACAGCCCAGGCAACTGGCTAGCGATGGTGCCTTGGAGCTCAGCCACCTGGGGCAAGTGTGAGACTGCACACGGAGGGAAAAGGAGAGAGCAGCAAGTGATGGAGAGACCCTTTTGCTGCAAGAGCCTGGGAGATTCATCCCGGAGACTCCCAGAGGCTCAAATCTCATCTGCGTAAAGGGGCCGATACCATGATGTTTAAACTGAACAGGCTGCTGTTGCTGTTTAATTTGGGTCTTTTTTGTTTATTTTGTTTTGCTATTTTTAACACAAGTAGATGTCATCATGCACTTATTTCTGTATTGTCTCCTGCTGACAGTGAGGAATGGCTTTCTGTGATGATGGTGCATGACTGGGCAAAGATTGGACTTTGACCTTTTATTCCCAAACAATTGTGACCTGTCCTTTTCCTAACAAAATAGGGGAGGGACTTAAATTAGATTTATCTGCTTCTCTTCCTACAGTATATTGTTCACTCTTGGTGAAAGCTGCTAAGTAACCAAATTAAAATGCAGTATGCTGTTACAACTAAGGACTTCCAGTTAGCATTCACTCTGCAGTAAATTCCAGCTCAGTAAGTTTAGGAATGGACCAACCAAATAACTGTAAGCAGCTCAGCCCACTGCCTGTCACTGAGAAGTAGTGGCCGTCTCAAACCTGGGCTCACTGGGTTTCACTGTGTTTCAGAGCCCACCCTGCTTCAGCACAGCCACCAGACTGACATCCACACCAGGGGATTGGCAAACAATCTCATTTTGGATAATATATTTTCATATTTATTGAGCAAAATCTTGTAAGGCTTCCATTGAACTGTTCAGGCTTTTTTTTTGTTTTGGTTTGGGGTTTTGTTTTTTTTTTTTACTTCTCCTTATATAAGCACTGTTCAGGCTGAAAAACACTTGGGGACTCAACCAAAAAGTCCTTTCTTCTCAACAGATTTGGATTCCCACCACCAAATACAGGTGTGTATCTCATTTGGGAGCGCATCCCTCCTGTGCTTCTCAATGCAGGTAGAATCAGTCTATCTCTTGATTTCCAAACACTTGCACCTCTCAAAAGTGATCTGTTTTCAAAGAGGACGACCACCCGGAATACCTATTTGACAACATGTCTTGAAGGATTTCTTATGGCCAAGCTGCTTTTCCCAGCTGCTACCAATGCCATGGAACCAAATATTTGTTAAAGATCACTCTTGTCTAACATAGTCATCTTTTTTAAAAGGTTCTCAGTTCATCTCTGAAAAGCATATGAGCAGCTTGACTAAATATTACTTCCAAATTTTTCACGTTCCTGTCACATCACAGAGGCATTTGATGTCAACTGCTTTGCTGGGATTCCATGTCTCTCTACTCTTATGTTAGCTACTATCTGATCCTGTTACGCAGGAATGTACTCAGGTGTCTCCTAAAAAGGAGGAACTTTATTCTTTTACTTCTTACGCTGTACTTTCTCAATTGCAAGGGGTACATGAGCATTAAAAACTATTTTGAAGTGAGTTTACTTTTGCTTCTTTTTCTTCTAGGAAGTTTGTCTTTTTCTGGTTTTGTTTTCCTTTGATTTCCTCTCTGCTCACTCTGCAAATAAATCCCATAAGTTTAATGAGGAAAATAAAGCATATAAGTGTGTATTCTGTGCAACAGATAGCACCATTGTAATCTGTCCCAAGAAAGGGTTATCTATTGCTGTGTTTTGGCAGGCCCTGCTCTGCTCACTTTCCTCTGCCAGGGACTAATATAGCTGATCTTGCTGTGTCCTGGCTTGGACCAGAGTTGCAGCCTTTCCATTCACATTTTTGCAACTTCTACTCTTGAGCAAATTACTTTCACAGTTTTACAAATGACTCTGTATACCAACCCTGAATACTTGCTGTCGTGAAGAAAGTTGAAGATACGAGATCAGGGAAGAAAGGTGAATCCAAATTAATATGAAAAACGTCCCATGAATATGTGATGGTTTGAAAATGTGCTTCTTTCTTGTTGATTTGCTGCCTGGGCTCATTATTCCCACCATAGTCCCTTCCTCTGTTTCCTGTTTTAAGCCTTGTTTGTTGCATCCTTTTGAGTCAACACCACAGGTTTTTGAAGAACAAGGTGGTGAGTTAACACAGCAATTTTTGTAGCATTCAGAGAAATGTCAGGCATCATAATTTCCAAACAATTTTTTTAAAGTCAAGTGACTTTACTGCCACATCTGTGATCTTCATTGTCTAGAGGTGACAGAGTCAGGGGAAACTTATTCTCTCCCTGACACAGGCATGGACCTTTCTTCAGGGAGCTACTGCCAGAAAAGTGCTAATGAGAACCAATTGGATGGGATTGAGTTGTGATGCTGGCATCCACCCATCAGCAACAATGACAGATCCAACAACTTGTTTTATTTCAGCCATTAACAGGAAGAGCACCTTCTTTAAATATCCCTGCAGTAGCAATTAAAACTATTGCCTAAATCAAAAGCTATTGCCCAAGTGTTTATTTATACAGCTGGAATCCTTAGTGCTGCATAGCTGTGTAACTAGCTAACTTTATCTTTAATTGATGGGTTAGAGGGAATGACTTGGTGAAAATAGTAAGGAAAACTCAAGCTGCCGAGTTGCACAAGCTTTTCTGCAACTTCGTTGGGTCTACTCTCAGTGGCTTCAACTGAAACAATTTGTTTTAACTTCACTGGGTTTAGTTCTTGGTATCTTCAGCTGAAAATCTTTTGTCTACTATAATGATCATGTTCATTATCCTGGGGCCTTGTCTATGGGCTGCCTTGTACTACTGTGGTTGGATTCACCTAAAAGCACAGTTCTGCCAAGGCTGATGCTGTCCAAGAATGTCAGGAGGTGTTATCCTTAAGCCAAAGTGCTTGCAGTCCAAATATTTGGCATGGAAATGGGAGGTAAAGTGTCCTTCTGCGGGTAATACCTAGCTAAAAGCAGGGCTGGGGTGAAAGCTGTACCCTCTGACTCCCAGCCCCATGTCCCATCTGCTTGCACAGTCAGCTTTTAAGGCAATGTGCTGACTTTTTCTTGAGAACTACTGCAAGGAAGGCCAAGTATTCCCATAAAAATGGCTCATTCCCATTTAAGAGCAGGGGGAAGAGAAGAAACGAAGCACTAGGCATCTGCAGCCAACCCCTGGGAAGTTCTGGGCAACATGGAGAAAAGGGATCTTGGAGCTGGTTCTAGACCTTATTGCAAGATATCCTCAAAGAGAGGAGGACGTGCTGCAGTCTTCTGGTAGCTGCCCACACATGGTGCAAAGCTGTCTCAGCCTGACAGCATGCCCAGAAAGGCGTGTGGCTGCAGACACGGGAGCTCCTGGCACTGCTTTGAGTATTAAACATTTAACCAGGGCGCCACTCTGCCTCTCGCCCTCTGCCTGAGCAGTGTAAAGGGGCTGGACCTGTGAACTGGTTCATAAAGGAGAAGAGGTTTTCAAAAGCACTAAGGGCCATTTAAGCTGCCACCTTTCAGCAACACCTTTGAAAAATCTCTCTTAACGAAACCCTTACGTCACAAAAGCACAAGGTGATTTGCAGTTTGGAATCTGCCCCCCTGTTCAGCAGCAAAGGGTGTTTGCTAAAAAGCCACCCACCATTCCAGGCATGATGCTGCAACCTCTCAGCTCAATGAATAATGTTGAAGAGTGTGAATTTTATTATTTTGGTTTGGAGGGCCCCACAAGGCTCCAAGTTCATAGAAAAAAACTCCCAAAATACCCAGTGAAAGTGCAAAACCAGAAGTATCTTTGCATTCAGCGCACCCCTGAAATTTACTGGCTGTTTATATTGCCAGCTGCTACTGCTGGGAGAAGTCCTATAAATAATCTTGACAATGTGTGGGTTTTAGGAAGAAAAGCATTGTGTAGATAACGATCGATTTGTAGCCTAGAGGCTATGTGAGATCTCTGCTTGATATTTCTTCCTGTGTTTATCCAGGAGAAGCTACCTCCGAGAGCTGGGTAAAAGAAGGTGGGGCATGTTCTTGTTAATATTGAGGTGAGGGATGGTCAAATTTTTTCTTATATAGGCAAGAGCTGAATGTAAATAAATCTTCCAAGCCAGCAAACTCCAGTCCTCAAACCCTGGAAGATGATTTGTGCCATTTTGGAGAAATACAGCAGAGAGACACCAATTTCTCCATGTACAGCAGATCCTTCACCCCAGCAGCTCACATAATTTCCTGAAATAGTCCCATGTGGTTTTGATTACACTTGTGTGCCTTCTGGTTAAAGACTCGCTTGTCAACATGACCAGGCCACCTCAAACAGTTCTTATTGTATTTTTTTTCTGGTAAGAGAGGCAGCTAAGGGAGGAAAAAAAGATGATACAGAGGAATATTACGGTTTTTTGGAGGTTGGTTTGCTGCATCTTTGAGAAGAGAGACCAGTGTAAGGAAGACAACCTGAAGTTAAAATAACACACAGATGGAAAATTAAAGGATTCCCTACTGAATTCACCTATTTTTAACTGCTTTTTTTAAAAAAACCAAACAGGAAGTCCATGTTCTTGTTTGCGCCCTTGGTTCAATATTCAGTCTTTTTTTAGTAGAACTTCGTTCATCTCCATTTCTCAAACCACATTTTTCTTTTTTTATCAGGCACAAAATACTGGGGTTTTTTTAAGCTTCTTAGTGATGTGGTAGAGCAAGCTTTTGTACTTCTGATGTCTCAGGATCTATAAGCATGATCTCAGTGAACACTGAAGTGGGATGAGTGACCTGAAGGTGCAGTCATGCAATGAGCAAGTGCCCATATTGCCATGATATCTTTTCTGGAGTTTAATTTGTTCACTTTGCATTGAGGTTTAGTTGCAGACATTTCCAGCTGTTTCCCGGGGTTATTCTCCACTAATGAGTTATTTTTATGTAGAAAAGTTGCTCAGAAACATTTTTTCCAACAAAACTGCTCCCTCTAACCACAAACATGTAATATGGTGGCTTACAAGAGCTGAGCCAAACAGTGAGTTTATCCCTTTTCTTTTACATGCTTCCAGTGATCTCCTGCCTCATTCCAGATTCTTGTTTCTTTATGGAAATGAACTCAAGGAATCCGACTTGCCTCGAAGACTGTTGTGATTACAGTCATAGGCCACCTTTTGATTTTTCAGATCTAATATCAGCCAGCTTTTCACCCCTTGAAATACTGAAGACAGAGAACTTGTTCATCAAACCTTGCCAAGTGCTAACAGGAGAAGTGACCACCCAAAAGGGCAGGGGGACCCTTCACATCCCTACAGCCACGCAGTCAGTTTCAGCTGATGGAGAGAGGAGGGGCATGCCAATGGAAACAAAACAGTATTGACCCTAATTCATCATCTGGCTTCATCACAGTGCATGGAGCACCTGCAAAGCTGCTGCTAAGTTCTGGCTGTGTATTCTCCCTTTTTGTGCAGTTGACAAAGAGTTGGGCAGTGCTCAGCAGGAGATTTTTGTTGGAACCTGCTCTGATGCTGTGGGTAGTCACTGAACAGCACAAAACAAACAGTTGACTGGCCATGGGTGTTCTGGGCTCTATATCACATGCACACAATGGAACTGGAGGGTTCCAAAATGTAGGGGATGCTCTGCCTTTAAATGTTGAGCAACCGCTGACAAGACATCACACACCGGCCTGTCATGTTTCTTCCTGCTGCTGAAGTAGGAGTGATTATTACAGTCCAGGCTCTGGATCCACACAGAGCCTGGGAAGCTGGATGTTGAACGTCTTTGCAGCCCAACTCCTATTTTAAGTTACTTCCTTTTTATAGCATTATGTCCAGGTGGGGGGATGTATTTCTGCGCATTGAGTCTCCTGTTTTTCTTCCTGGATAAGGGTTTTAAATAGCACGCAAGAATTGTCAGGGGGTAGGTCTTTCAACTATTTAGAAGTTATTTTTTACATAACTTGCAGAATTTGTGACCTTGGTGCACCTGGTGGGGCCATAGGCTGAGCTGGGTAGTGACACTTGGTCACAGCCCCATGGTGGCCTCCCAGTCCCTTGCTGTCACTTGGTTCTCATGCCACTTGCCCAAGCTTTCCCAAGTTGGAGGGAGTTGCCTTCAAGGGTGGTCTCATGGGTGCAATCAAGCAAACCTGAGCTGGAGGCTGGGCCCCTGCTCCTCCCCATGAGGATAATAGTGATCTTTGCCCTATCCCTTGTTTTCAAAACATTGAAAAGGACTGGACGGTTACAAGAGCTGTGCAAAGGCAAGACAATCTTTATGTTTGGATTCAATCCTCTCTTTCCTGCCCTTTGAAAAGGAAAACCTGCAGTGTGTTATTTCAGCCTAGGTTTCAATAGTGTCAGGTGTTTACAAAGAAGTAAAGCTGCAATGGGAAATATGCTGGGCTCTGATTTTGGCCTGATGCAGACCATATCATCTTCCTTGGGCTGCTGAGGCGATGGTGTGATTTGACTTGGCTATATGCCGTGTCTCACTGTTGCCTCCATCAGTCCATCCATCTCTTAATCACCATCACCTTTCCTGTCTTGGAATGATTGTTATCTAATGACATTCTCAGCCAAAGCTCATCCCTTCTTCTGCCCTGTCCATCCAGAGCCCCTGCACAAAAAGGCAAGTAATGTCTATTTTCTTCCTCTCTGTTTTCACTCTTACCCAAACCTGCCTTTTCTTTTTTCCCTTTCACTGCAGATGAGTGCATGAGCAGCAGAGTTGTTTCAGAATGTCTTTGTTCTGCTCTAGTTATTGGTTCCTTTGAACAGTGTCCTTATTATTTAGTCTCTTTTTCAAGGTATGTTCTGCACTGCGTCCTGGTCCTAGAGTTTATTAAATTGTTGAGGGGTTTTTAAATTTTATGGTTTATAACTGGTTGTTTGGTTTTTTTTTTGTACAAACATTTTCTTTTCCAACTTTCAAAAAGATGTCAGGCATTTCATAAAATCATGGAACCATCTAATGGTTTGTGTTGGAAGTGACCTTAAAGATCATCTAGTTCCAACCTCTCTGCCACAGGCAGAGATTTCTGTGTATCTCTATGTTTCCAGCTGTGTGTTGGTTACCACTTTGACTTGCTATACTTCAACTAAAAGGTTGTCACTTTTACACAGACTTAATTTGTGAAGTCAACACAGAAAGCAGTCCTGAACTTGGTCTTTGCTGAAGGACAGTTTCTCATGGTTGCCTTTTCTTTTTTTGCCAAAGATAACCACAAGATCTGTGCCTGCAGTGGGGTTCCCCCCTTCCCCTTCTCTTTGTAGTTCCACAGTGGGACATTTGTGAGCCAAAAACTTCTGGTAAGAGTAGCTCTCCTGAACATTTTAATAAGAAATGTCATTTCCCCTGACAAGTACTAATGAAGCAGATTAAGCACGATCAGTTGCAAGAAGAGCACTGAAGATAGTGGTGCTTCTTTGCACAGGTGGCACATCAGAAGACCTCCTCTGCCAAGCAAAGTAGGTTACGTATAGCTGCAGCCCTACAGAGCGGGAGGTTGGCTCTTTGTGGGGCATTACAGAGCTCAAGTTGTATGTCATTTATTTAGGCTGAGGTCCGGAGTAATTTTGTCCTGGTAGAGCAGAAATCTGATTATATGCTTTGCATTTGGTGCATTTGGTGTGGGGGCTAGGTGTTTATTGTGCAGACATGAATTGTGGCAAACAGGGACACTGGGTATCTTTGCAGTAGTTGTAGCTACTTGTCTTTGAACGACAGGTACATAAACTGGTGCAGAAAAAGTCCTAGTATGTGTGGATGTCTGGGAGTCATAAAGCAGCTTTTCTATTCTTGAATGTACCCTCTCAGCACCTTTTTGCAATGTGCTGAGGAAATACTCTATACTATCCTCTAATGTGCTTGTCAGTACTACCAGTTGGAATGGGGGAAGAGAAATTAGCTGCAAGCCCAAGAACCCCGTGTTTGAAGCTCGTTCATTTTTCATCTTTTGAACCACTAGCTTGACCCTACATGCCCTGGCAAGTTGGTCTTCCATGAGAGCCAAGTGACAATCATCATCAGCTGAAAAGGACAGAGAAAGGGCAATTCTGGCTTTGAAGCAGGACCTGAGGGGGACAAGGACATAGAAGTATCCCTCTTGGAGAGCTGAGCGAAGCTCACCATGTATGTGTGAGGTGGGCAGCCACTCTCTTCCCTCCCTAGACTGTGAAGAAGAGGGTGATGACAGCTTTGGGAGTTTTCAACCCCCAACTTTTGGCCAGCCGTGGCAAGTCAGACTTGCTTGTGAGCAAGGCCATGAGCAAGACTCCTGCCTTTTGTGAGATGTGCAGGTGGGAGCTCTTGGTGCCTGCTTTGCATCTACAGGGCTTCTCCATCCTGTTGGACACATAATGGCCCCAGTCCCTGCGGTTTTGCATGGGAAGGGAAATTGTTCCTTGCAATTGCTGCCTTGACCAGGTGAAGGGTGTGGACCACCCATCGCTGGGCAGAGGCTGCAGAGAAGGTGCTTTTTCCTTCTGGCCAGCTCTGCCTGGTTCCATAGGGTGAGGATGCTGGGATACCATGCCCAGGGTTCTGTGAGTGCTTTGATCAGACCCCAGGCAGTGGGGTGATGATGGGAAGGTCTCCTGGCAGGATCCATGCAGACGTTGCTGGCTTTGGTTTAATGTCACTGAGGATGGGTCAGGTCCTGGGTGCCACTGTGATCTGTGGTGTTGATATGGGTTGTGTCTTGCAGCAGAGACATTTCATGCGATTTCATTCACACTCTACCCTCAGGATCTCAGTCTTCTCAGTGCTACATGTAGAAACTCTCTTCTTCCCTTTGCAGCTACGAAAACAGCTGCAGCAATCAAATACTACCAACCAAATTTCTCAGTCCAGAATATCTTTAATCCAGGACACCATATAAAAATATATATATGTTCTTATTTTAGGCTATTTCTCTTGGGAAGTGAAGGATGAAGGTTTTATTGTGGGTTTTCCATTTTTGTGTATGATGAATTAAAATAATATTACAGAAAGTTTCTGTAAAGAATAGGAAAAAAGATTGAGACTGGAAAATACCAGTTGCTGAACCAGGACAGGGGATATGGGAGGAAAAATTGCAAATATAATAGTCTGGCTATTTCTTTGAAGTCTGATACATATCTATGACAGAGAATGATTGCAGGAAGATATTTCAGTTGTATTAAAGTAGCCATGCAAGAAAAGAAATGCAGCCGACATCTCTTATTGCTTGGAATATGGAAGAAACTGCCAAAGTCATAAAGCCAAGAAAGGCACATGAATTCTGCAGGGGCTGAACAATTCTTTTATAGTAGCACTAATAACCCTTGGTAGGGTCGTATTTCCTGAGTGTGCCTGTGCAGGTCCTGTAGGTGACGTGGTTTTTCCTCTGAGCTGGGCAGAGAGCAGTCTTCTTGTCCTGCAAGGCTTTGGGATTTCAGAACATGTTCCTTTTCTGTCCAGGGAAGAAAGCGGTAACATTTCAATATGCTTTGTTGAGAATAAAATTAGAAAGGAGGAAGAATGCTCTCAGAAGAAGAGATAAATGCTCTCAGATATCATGTCTTCTCCACCAGCCCTTTCTAAGGGCTGCCAACAGTACTCGTTGGGAAGGCCTATGGGAAGCTCCTCTTTGGATCAAGAGCCACCAGTCTGGTGTTGCATTGGTTCTGGTGACACCTTATCATCCTCTGGTTTCTTCCAAGCTTTTCCTATTTCCTTATTTCTCAGAGCTGTGGGCTTTTTACAGTCACAGAGGTATCTTCTGTGCAGGTGGATGAGTGTGTGATCACAGGCTGGCCAGCAGAGCCTCGCCCAGGGAACACCTCCATATGATTTTTTGCCCATGATCCCAAGGGTTTTTCTTCTCATGTCATTGCCTCCTCATCTCCTTGAGTTCTCTTTCTCTATATATTGTTTTGGGGATTTTTTTGCTATGGGAAATACTGGAGGTGGTAAATACTGGAGGTGGTAAAGATCTACAATTTTGTTACCAGCCACTTGGAATTTCACTACAGGCTAGTGTGCAGCCATGTTTTAAAGAGGCACTGCTTTCTGTAGCCTTGCAACCTGCTTATCCCACTTTATGTCCTGTTACATGACCCTGCTTCAATATTCTTCCCCCATCTTCTTCTTCTCCAAGGACTTTGTGAAACAACTCTAATCAGAGATGACTGTGGAAGAAGGGAAAGATGATCTGCCTGAACTGCAGCCCCAGGTGGTAATGCTGGGGTGTGCACAAGAGTAGTGGGATCAGTAGGAAACTGAAGTCATTGTATGCCAGGGTTTGAAGTGTGTCTTACAAGCGATTCCTGCTGGTCAGGAGGAGGAAGAACCACGGGAGGAATGATTAGTTTGGGGGGACAGGGTGTTTGAGGGCAGGCTTTGAAGACTGGTCTTAATGGATGGTTTAAGTGGTTTTAATGGATGTTGAGGATTTGCTTCAGAAGAGAAGGATTACAAGTGACATTAACTGTGAGTCCAACCGTGTGTTTGGTATGGCTCATTTTGGGGAGCCATTGAGGAGTTTTATTTAAGTATGTAAATACAGGGAAGTGTCAAGAATGGAGACATTTGCCATAGGCTCCTCATATAAATATTTGCACTGACAGGATGAACTTCACTAGCTGCTGTGTAAATGATGACATCCACTGCTGCAAGAGCACTCCGATAACTGATACTGTCACTGGGCTGGGGCTGTGAACACTGTTTTCTCTGCTTTACACTGACTTGGTAGCAAGATCTGGGAGATAGGCTCACGACCTGGGAATGCTGGACAGGATGCCAAAGCAGGCTGGGCTGTGCAAGCACATGAAACCAAGGGGAGTTTTCACTGGTGATACTTGGGCCATGTGCTGCTTGTTGCTGGTGACTGCATGTGGCTTGAGCACTCTCTCCTGGAATGTCTTGGGGCATTTCACAGCACCATGTCTGGATTTGGTGCTGCCCTGGGTACAGGCTGGCAAGAGGCATGGTCAGAGAGGTGCCTGCGCAGAAGAAGTGGACACCTCTGTACCATCTCTGCCTATGGATACTCTGATGTGCATCAGCAGCTGGCTCACAGCACCAGGAGATCCCAAAAGGCAGCACAGAGGATGACAGAGGAGTTTCTAGAGGGAGAGAGGACTCTGCCTTATGCAGAGACTAGCTCATTCATGGTCATCTTGGGCAAAGATGGCACAAGGGTGACACCTGGACCACCACCAGGCACATGTGTGAGCTGAGCTGTTCGGGTGCCCAGCAGCAGCCTCATGACCCTGCCGCGAGTGAGGCTGCTGGGGGGCACCAGTCACACCAGTGGGGAGGACATTCCAGTGCCCTCAGCCCGTGGCCAAATCCAAGTGTCACTGCAAGCACCCAGGAAAGCCAGGCAGTGAGGGCACAGCACGTGGAGGAAGCTGCAAACAAAACAGCTGGGGCTGCTGGGAAGCAGTGGCTGCTGCTCTCCTTTCTCTGCTGAATATGAAAGGTGAACCGTGGTCCTCACGTGACAAATGACTGTGAAGACTCTGGCTGCCACAACACTTGTGCAGATGGAGAGAGTTGTCACATAGTAAAACTTCCTTGAATTTGCTTGTCCTCTTTTTTTAGTACCTGTTTCCTAAACAGATTTAGGTGAAGGCATTCATTTTTATTTAGCTTAAAAAAATGTAGTTTTCTTTTACATGCTGTTTTGTGTTATCATTTGAGTAAATTAAGGGTTACTTTTGGAAACACCTGAACTTCTACAGTGACGAGTCATAACCCCAGGAGGACACTCTGACTTTTTCTGAATGGTGGCCAGACACACGGTGGCTTACCTGGTTTTGTCAGCAGATGGCCACAAGACGAGATGATTTGTGCGCACAGGACACTTTCGCTTCCTCTGGGCATAAATTGCCAAACTACCGACCAAAAGTCAGCATGTCCTTTTGGTGATACATTAATTCTCTTGAAGCTGGACTGACAGTCAGTCTGAATGCTGCCACAAGCCTCCTTCTGGCTTCCCCACGAAGCTCCCTGCTAGGCTGAAGAAGTCAAATAATGTGAATTAACACCGTAGCTGCCACAGCTTTTCAAGTAGAGCTGGGAAAGACTGTTTATTCGTCACATTTAATCCCTCAAAAATGTGCTGGCCTCTGAAATAAAAGCAGCAGTGTCCACGACATTGCGTTATTCTTCCACTAATTTGTACCTTTGCCTACTCCAAGAGAGTCAGATTTAAGTCACGAATTGCATTTTTTCTTTTCTACTTCTGCAAATATGACATGAGTAATTAATTGCTCAGAGGTACGAAAATAATATAACTAATCATCTGACATTGAGTATTTTTTTCCTAAACACTTGGCTGCTCTGTGCTTAAGAATATCCTACGGCTCATTTCTGACTCAGTCCATGCTTGTTTTCCTTTGTGGTGCTGTAAATGCAAGCAGAACTCCGAAGAGCAAATCAGCAGGAAAAAGCCAGACTGTCTGAAAGGAAGCAGAATTGAGGAGTGCAAGCATTAAGCTTCAAAAACGACTATCAGGCACGTGCAGTGTCCCTTGTTCCAAATGCATTTCATAGCAGTTTTATTACCTAATTCAGGAGACATGTGAGTGACTTCTAGACAAGCTATGAAACCACCGCCCTTTTTTTTCCTGTTACCTGCAAGAGCACGCCTGTGCATTATTAATGTGATAAAGATACTTCCATCATACTTCTAAGTATTCATCCTTTTTCCATGTATTTCTTCAGGAACCTACATTGATCTGATGCTGCATAACAAATTACTATTTTCTGGGCAAGCAAGTAATGAGTATCAGCCTGAAAAGAGGACACAACGTAGAAAATAAAGTGGGGGCATGTTTGCTCTTTGCTATTTAATGCTGAACTTAGATGTCTGTGTGTAAGGTTTCTGCATAGCCTTAGAGAAAGGCACATATTTGCTCAAGCGCAAAAAAATAGTCATCATGGAGGAACTTAGGCATCCAGTAAAGCATGTTTTGTCTCTTTCTGCTCTGTAAATGGAAAATCTTTCCTTTGCTGTTGTCTCGTGCAGGTAAATAGAGCAGGCTTGTGCTGAGCTGGGTCATCCTTTGACAAGGTGTCTGCATCTGTTCATCCTGTTTCTGTACCTCACAGTGCTGCTTAGAGTCCACCCAAATGTGCTGTATTGCTTCAGTGGATGATGTAGGATTTCTGGAATACCTAAAGCTGAATAGAACAGCCAGTCCCATCCCGAGCACGGGCAGACCAGTCATAGGGCCAGCAATTACTTTGTTTTCCTGCTCCAGCAGCCTCTGCCCATGATACTTTTACAAAGGGCCAGCTGTGAAAATGAGATTCTTTGATAAGTGATACTATTTGTCTTTTTTTTTTCTCAGCAACTGGTTAACTGGGTGTCTTTTTTTCCCTAAACTTTTCCACTGATGAAGGCTTTGCCAGGGCACAGGAAGGTGCTCTTGGCTTAGTGTCAGAAGTGTAAGCAAACTTCCCTGCAGATTTTTCCTTCTCGCCGAGCTTCTTAATATTTAGATGCATCACTCTTTCATTCATCCTCTGCTTTGTGGTAAAGTCGGGAAATGCATTAAAGCAAGTGAATAATTTCTGGGAAATTATTAATTCTGGAATGAATGTGACAGATTTCATCATGTGTTTGGCTGAACTCTGCCTGAGTGACTAACTGCTCTGGGAGAATTTTCCAATTATTCCTCGTGAAAGTCAGCCTCTTTGAATTAATTCAGCATCCTCTATTTTGGTTAAGCAGGTGTCAGCTTACTGTTAGTGTGACAGGGAGATATGGGGCTGTTTGTTTTCCTTTTATTATTATACCAACAAATTAATTATGACTCATGCACAATACGCGCCCTCAGGGCATGATAAGGGACGTGAATGATAAAGCATTAACTGCTCTATGGGCAGCTTTCTCTTGTGAGTTAAACACCCAGCGGCTGAGTATACAAAAGACAATACTTTCTTCCTCTAACATCTTAGCAATTCCTCCTTTCCAAGGAAAACTGTGGCCTTTCAAACCTTATGTTATCCTGAAATAGAAGGAGGTAAAAGAGAAAGATGAGTCCTCTGTGCAGTAGGCATCACAAGCCCAGTCTCTTATCTCATCCTGACTCTGATGTCTTCTTAGAGACTCCCTGTTTTCAATTTATTTGCAGTGTGCTTCCTTCCTGTCCTCAGTACTAAGATTTATTTGACAGCATTTGGAACAAATGTGTATTCATGCTATCCTACCACCCTGAGACATGCTGCCATGGCTCATTCTTATGGGCCAGAATTTGAGCCTTCCCTGCTGTACCCTTGTAAAAGAGAAAACATCAAGACACACAATACGTGGAATATCTTGGGAGCCACAAAAGCATATGTTTTCTGTTTTCTGGAAAAAGTGTTGTTACTTGGTGCTAATTTCTCTGCTTTTTCTTGCATCTGTTGGACAAACACTTTGACCATGGCAATCCGTGTAAGATAACAAGCTCACTGCGGGGTGTCCGAGTATATGGAAGAAAAATAACACAGGAACTTGCAGCAAGAGCAAGCAGGTGCAGATGGAGCTGAAGCAGAAATGTTGGTGACAGATGTTCTTCCTGGCCTGCTGGAGGAGAATGCACCAGGCAGCGTCTTCACCATGCTGCGTGACATCCCCTGCCTTGGAGAAGTGAGACGTTACACGATGACTTTTACAACTGCCTAACGCTGCCAGAGGAGGTGAAGTGCTGCAGCACCTCTGCCTGTAAACACTTTCTCCCCAGCACCACTCACTGGCAGAGGGATCATAAAGAGAGGGAAAGCCCTGTGTGAGGCGCGGATTGAAGTTTACAACAGAAGTTGTATAGTAGGCATGTTTTATTTCAGGACTGGAACACACGGAAAATAGCTTCCTCAAAAATATGTGCGTTACCTTCTGCGGCACTTTGCTTGGTTTATATTGAGTTACAGGTTACATATGCATGAAGCTATACAATACCCCTATACATATTCATTATCTATCCCCGCTTCATGTTGTAATGAGTCCAAAGTTCATTTAAATATTCTTGCGCCTGCGCAGTGCTGCCTGGTGGTCATGGGCAGGGGTCTTGATGAAGTAAGAGAGTCTTCCTCTTGATGAAGTAAGAAGTCTTCCTCACATTGAACTCTTCACCCTGCTTCCCTGCGTAGACTCCCTGGGTCCCTGGCCTGCGTCCAAACTCTACAGCTGGCTTGGGCTGGTTTGGGGGTCCAAAACAGGATGCTTGGTCTCCTTAACAATGGTGCAATATCCTCTTTACAACCTCTCTTTCTGTTTGGCAAGCGCAAAAAAAAATGTCAAGCAAGCTATATACATTGTTTAGTGAGCAGCCCCTAATAAATCATTGTCCACCCTTAAATCAATCCCCCCTTTTCTATATAGTTAGTACATTCTTTTACTAATAAATGGATTCTTCTTCTAATAATTTTCTACGATAGGCATCCCTCAAGGCTTTCCCATGTACATTGGATAAAGTGGTTAAAATGGATAACTTCTTCAGCATTTTGTAATTCCAAGCANACTATGGGGTGACATAATGTATTTAGAATACCAGTTGCAGTAGGTGACCATCCAAAAAGCACATCCCACCAGTGGTGGTCTGCATCTTGTTTCATTCTCTGCAGAACTCTACTTATTTCCTCTGTATCATGGTGAATGGTTATTAAAGTTTTCTTCCCATTTTCCTGAACTTCCCTCAGGATTTCAATCAAGTCCTGATGCTTCACTAATTGTCTCACCAACGTGAGGTTCATCCCAATAGGTGTAGGTGATAATTTGTGATACATTGTGTAATTAGACTTTATCAATTGATGGGATATCACTGGGGCCAAATACGAAAAGTCACATCCAATAATTTTTACAAAGTTACAGATACAAAAATTAGAGTAATTCTTAACATTCAGAGTTATATTTTCATTATCCACTTTTATAGAGACACAAACAGTTCTTAAACACACACAACCTTGGCCGATATATTTAAGTACTGTCCTTTGACTACTGTCTGGATAAACTTCAAAGTGGCAAATGCCTTGCTGAGCATCCAGACAAATATCTTTGGCATCAATCATATTGCTCTCACAAATAAACCCTTGTTGCTCTCGTGTAATACAGGATTCCAAATTTACCGTCTGCCATTTCTTATCGCCCATCCGAGCCCATGCCCTATGTTCAAAGGGGTAAAGCACTGCCCCATCATGATTTAATCCTAAAGCAATAATGGGGTGAATTACATAAATTGTGGCATTACGTATGGTAAGCACAAAAGCTGTAGCCATATTAGTAATTGGGTCATAGGTGAAGTTCACTAAGGTCCACCAAGATTGGAGCTTCTTTTCTAACTTAGTGGCATTATCCCAAACAGCCTTTCGTATTTCAATAGGAAAAACACCTTCGTTTCCTTCTCTTATAATTAAGGAGGCTGCTGATTGCATCCATAGTTGTGCTTGGGTGCAGCTAAGGGCTAGGGATACATTACCCTGGATCATACCAATCGCAGTTATTATCAATTGATGGTCCTGGTCGTTGGCTTCTGCAAAATCTGGGAGTACTTTTGAAACCTGCCACTGGCTATTTCCCAAAGCTAAAAGAGAAGATTGCAGGGGTTGTCTCAGTTTTGTTAAATCGCTTGTTGCAGTAGTCAACTTATTCATTAATATTTCTGAGTCAATCCCATTTAAGACTCCTAATCCTGTTCCTAACATTCCTGTTAAATCCCTCTTCATTCTGCCCCTGAAGGGTGCTTGTTTTTGTAACCATGTTGTCCAGCCCTCAAAGGATGTCTTTAGGAGGGGAGAACAGGCTGGCTTAATTTCAGACATATTAGCTTGCATCAATAATTCAACACGCTTAAGGGACCACTCTGGGTTAAACAACAACTGTTGTTGGCCTGCATTTCTTACCACATAGGGGCCAATTTCATAAATTTTGGGTTCAAGTATATGTGGTATAGTTTGGGTTTGGGCTTGAGTGGTGGCATAAGTTGTGACAGGCTTAGCTACGGCATTTATTTTAAATTTGAATGAAAGCCCATTAGTGTCATGGGCCCACAGACAGACCACTTCGACCGTCTGAACTAATGTAAAATTATACCAGCAATCTAATTCATTTGAGTAAATGCAAATCTCTTCATGCTTATCTGTAGAAGAGACACTAATTTGAATTGCCTTTTCATGGGTAGTTCCATTTATCATTCGACATCCTATTTTGATTTCTTCTCCTACAGTCCCCTGAAGTTGCCACATCTTTTGTTTTTCCCATTCTTGCCTTGCATAAACTTGATTCTCATGCATAACCACAGTTAATAGCTTTAAATTCTTTGTGTCAGAATACTTTCCCATGGATCCAGTAGTTCGAACAAAACCTTGAGACCAAGGCCACTCAGTATTGTTCTGGCCTTGTCCATGGGCAACCTCCCAAGTGCTCACTTTCAGAATTAATACTCCCCACCACCAAAACATCCTCATTTCACTCTGCTGAGTTTCAATTTCAGTTCATTGTCCCCAGGGGTCACTTTCCAAGGNTCTGCTGAGTTTCAATTTTAGTTCATTGTCACCAGGGGTCACTTTCCAAGGGACCTCTGGGGCCTTTTTCACCCGAGTGTGATGAAGCCAGGCGTTCTGTTCTTTGATCTTGATTGCAGTGAAAGTGGTAAGGAGCACTTGAAATGGTCCTTCCCACTGTGGCTCCAACGTTTTCTCTGCAAGAGACTTAACATATACATAATCCCCAGGTTGAATATTATGTACTGGGCTGTCTAGACCTCGACTTCGAGTTCCGGCCACATGCTTTTCAATTTTCTTAAGCTGTTTACTCAAGGCCACCATATAGGTGGTCAGTGTTTCCTCCCCGATTTGGGTAGATAAACCTTTCTGTAGTCCATATGGTCTCCCATAGAGCATTTCAAATGGACTTAACTTTTCTCTAGTTCTGGGTTTAGTTCGAATTCGTAATAATGCAAGCGGAAGAGATTGGGGCCAGGTTAAATTGGCTTCTTGTCCTAGCCTTACAATTTGCTGTTTGATCAGGTGGTTCATTTTCTCCACCTGACCACTTGATTGTGGGTGGTACGGGGTGTGAAGTTCCCAATTTATGCCCAAATGTTGGCTAATTTGTTGTACCACCTTTGAAATGAAATGTGGTCCTCTATCTGAGGATATTGTGGCTGGGACTCCGAAGGGTGGTATTATCTCTTGCAACAATACTTTCGTTACCTCCCGAGCCTTGGCAGTCCTGGTGGGGAAGGCTTCTGGCCATCCTGAAAAGGTATCTGTTAATACCAACAGATATCGATACCCCCCTTTTCTTGGGAGTTCCGAAAAATCAATTTGCCACTGCTGTCCAGGCCCATTTCCCTTTCCAATTTGGCCCAATTTTGGTTTAGGGGTATTTTTAGGGTTAGTCTGGAGGCAAAGGTCACACTGTCGA